>OX336372.1:52293292-52780792 GCA_946902895.1 Fragum fragum | reverse complement strand
GTTCTCTACAATCTGCATAGCCTGTTTGATATTTCTGAAATACACAAGAACTATTTTTATGGCGTAGGCATACAATGGATTTAGTGGTTTGCACTAGTTGGACTTTGAGAAGACCTCAAAGTTTTGTCTGTTAACTTAAGCTATCAAAGCTGACGCTTTGCTAGCTAAAAGTATTGCTTCCTCTCCTAGGAACCAAGGGGGCTGGTTTGCTAGTTTCATACTTATAGAGCTTATAAGTTTTAGTAATCTACTATGCGTACTTTATTAATTGGGGTTAAAGGGAGGTATCGATTTATGGCTGGTCATGACAACATACAATGTTTAATGAAAACACCGCACTGCATAAGACAGATAACCTTTTTTCATATCCAGATTACATAGTTATTTTTTACCTAAAATTGAATTAGCTATTCTGCTGCCTAGTGAAGAATGAAACTGCTAAGTTGAAAGTTTGCTGTCACTGTCATTTGGGTCCGTGTTCGCGATGCGAAAGCCTTGTGAGATAGTGTCAATTGTACAGGTTAATCGATAATATGATGAAGCTAGAGATTGGTGCTTTTTTATGCGATTCATTAAACATAGGCTATATATCAGCTTGACTTTCACTTTGATTTTTAAGAATATATTTCGGTATTACGCGGTATTTGATCAAGTGATCACAAGGTTGAATTTTGCTAAGTTTTATTTGTCTGAAATGTTCTTACTTATTCGTCAGAATGTAGAGGTTTCACTAGGATCTGGTTTCTATTGGTATTTTGAGAAGTAAGGGTTTGCATTGGTTTCTTAAGAGATAATGCACAAACTGATTGGATGTGCATCGCTCGTTTAAAGTTTTCTAAGGTAATGTATTCATTCGTATTTGCATAATTATTTTAATGATAACTATTTGCAATTTCATGTGTATATATGCTGAACTAGTTTATTGATCGATTTGTTATCAAAATCAACGAGGTAGAGGTAGCAGTAGAAGATAAAATCAAAGGACTGAAAGTCCTGAGAGCGGTTTTGCTGGTTTATCAGTAACCGCGCTCAATAATGCCAGCATGTATCATCAATATGAGTAAGTAAATCGTACAACTAAGTAGGAGGAGCAGCTGGAGGCTCGATAAGGATGTAGTGGTAGTACTGGTGTGTGAACTACCAGGAATCCGTGGTTAGGAGCTCCAGCCGCCACGATATAACTGAAATACTTTTAAAAGTTGCGTTAAACCCTATTCAATCAATCATGACCCCTTACTGTTTACCTAAATTGCTATTTTGATTTAATCACAACGTTTTAGTCTTAAGTTCGTGAAAATTTGTGGTTGTGTGGTAAAAGGTTAAATGATAAAAGGTAAAGAAATCAAAGCTAACATTCCATTCTTTTTACGTTGAACACATTATTATCACAATTGATGTAATACATGTCCGTTTCAAAGATTTAGTCGAATTTGAGGTAAAAGGTGTTTTATTCCATGGGGTTAAATAGGCGCTTGAATCACGACTATAACAGGGTTGCAACTTGTAACATATACTTTGTATGCGGGGTGTAAATTTGCTCAGCCCTGCCAAGTCAAAACACTGGAAGACAGTTTACTTGTATTCGCTAACACCACTAACCACTGACCTAGATTCTATCTTGAAACGCGAGGAAATTATTTCTCTCATTTTGATAATTAAGTCAAAGTTTTAAACCATTTTCCTGGAAATTCATGACTAAAAGGAGGCTGTTGGCAATCAGCAAGTCAGTTATTTTCTTCGTCAGCGATGAAACAAGATGGAGGCGATCACATAGATTTTCACTTCAAGAGCATGCGTGGAAATGAGCGGAAATGCGTGAAAACTTGTTTCCGGTTGATCGATTTGAAATACCGGTTTTCCCCTCAAAAACCGCTAGAAAATTATATTTATAATCTATATGTGAAAGGTTTTTCATGTTTATATTAATAATTAAGCGATGAATGAAGCTAGTGGTTACATTTACTTTCCTTTACTTATGATAATTTCACTGTTGTTGTTTTTGTTGTTGGGTTTGTTTTGTTTAGTTTTGTTTTTTGTGAAAGTGTAAAGTGATAAATAATTGAGAAATTCCGAAAACTTTATAATTTGACCGTAATCAATCAATCGGTTGTATCAGATTGTACAGAATTGACGCGGATTATCACAGGCTGATTTTTTTCTAGGAGGTTGCAAATCAACAGAAGGCGACAAAACGTCGTATTCTCAATATAATTACAGACATTTTGGTTTAGTCAAGCATATTTTATTGCCACTATTTTACAATCATTTGCATAATATATATGAGACATATAGAATCAACAAAATTAGTAAAATGGTTTGGCCACAATTCTAACAACTTAGTTTCGGCCAGTCCTATATATTTATTTTTTTCAGTCTTCTGAGTATCTAGAATAAATATCTTTTAAAGAACTGAACCACCGAATTACCAACGGTTAAAGGTCGCCAGTTGCCATACCGTGTATAGGCACTTTACACCGTCCAGCATCGGTACTTCGGAATGTTGTAATTGAAGTCAGTTGTGTTCCAGTTATAGAGAAAAAATACTTTTTTAATCGACAATAAGATTAATGGATGATAAGGACAGTGTAACATATGTACATTATTCTACAAAATGGAAGAGTAGTAATGTAGTATTTTTTATATAGAAAGGGTTTTATGGCAGAAAAAAGGGAGAGGAAGGCAATAATGTAAGTTAAACCGCATTGTCAGTCGGTTAATGGGTCAAATGAAAGGGTAGAAGTGTTTCTACTGCAAAATCAATTTTCGAACCTTTTCGAATCCTGTATAAAACATTGAACAGAAAGAAAGTTTACTCCGTTTTCCTCGGAAGTGAGTTCGTCAGATCCAAATAATAGTTAATGTTCGGAGAAGGAAATCGACGTAATTCTCGAAACATGCGTAAATTCTCATAACATGCGTAATTCTCGAAACATGCTTACATTTTGGTCGTTAATCAATGGCTACCTATACAACTGCTTGCTGAGGTCAGACAAGTATTATGAAGTCAAGACTCTTTTTGCCATAAACTTCTATAAAATCATTTCTTTTGGTCCGAGGAAAAATCAATTACGCGAAATATATTCTGACCAGAACTGTTTGGCATTTGTATCCAATTACCAAAGAGCTCCTTCAGTAGCGTATACTGCTCGTAATTCAAGAGTCGTGGGTTCGAAGCTCGATTCCGGAAAATATCTTTCTGCAGAAAGTTCATGTATCATACATCATGATAGGCAGTGTGTCTATGTAGGAAAAGCAGATGGTGGGAATAATCTTGTGATAAATGCGGTTGGATAAAAAACAACAAGATAAACAACAATAAGTTGTGTAAGGTGCACTAGCACTCGCGATTTAAATGAAATTAGTTTAAGTTGGCCTTAGACCCCATTCACTCATTCATTAAAACTAATCTCTCATCCATAAATAAAAGTACTGAAAAGAACTGTAAGCTAGCAAAGCATTCGTTTGCTCAAAAATCTTCACTGTCAAACGTTATCGTGAAAAAAGAAATGAGGTAAAAGTAACCAAGGAGTTAACCAAATCCCAACGATCCCTCCTTTTTACGCCCGCAAGAAAATAGTTGTGGAAAACAATGTGGAAAATGAAGAAATTGTTTCATTTTCCACATTTCTTTTTCTTCCTAGGGAGATATATGATTTATAATTTTCAACAATTTGAAATTGCCGTCTGCAACTTCTTTGAAGATCAATGTGCTCAAGTGAGCTAAAATACCTAGAAGAAGAACTTGCATGCCGAGTTTGCAATATTTCTGAAATACATAAGAACTACTTTTTATGTTGTAAGCATTTAATGGATTTAGTGGTTAAACCGCCAGGGGCAGTTTGCACTCGTTGAACTTTGAGACGACATCAAACTTTTGTTTGTTTACTTAAGCTATCAAAACGGACTCTAAAAAGCATGGGGTAAACGTATGAAATGTATCGTTTTTACATCAAAACATCTATCTAAGTGAAGGTCATTGACCACCAAAATAGGTCGTTTGACAGTTTTAGGCATCCGTCCAGATATTGTTTACCACTTTTATAACTGGAAAAGTGCATTAATAAATAGCCATGCTTAATTGTTCGGGTTTTCCTGTTTTGACTATATTTATTCGGTCCACTGTTGATTTGTCATTAAATAATTTAAATTACATTCATCGTTTTTAGTTCTCCTGCTGCTGCTGTTGTTGTTGATGATGATGAAGTCAAGCCATAAACTGATATATGTTTTTAAAAAATTTTCCTTAGCGTTAATATAAAAAAATGAAAATTCACACAATATATATTTCAATGTCCATTGCAACATTTCAACATATACTTACCGCTCTTTCATGTTCGCCTTCTCCGCAATTTCATTCGATGTCAATGGCAAACCTTCTCCCATCAACAAGTCAAACAACCCCACCTCATTGCCAAAAGCCACAGCGGTTAGAGTTATACCATAATTGTTCAAGTTCCACATATGTTCTTCAAACTTGCCAGCATCCATCCTTGTATCTCCTATATCCTTATTCTCGTCAATAGACGCGTCTTATCAAGTGCTGAGTATATTGTTCTGTTGTTCTATTCATTTACAAAATACCTTTCTTCAAGGTTGAGTAAATTTTTTGTGAACTATAAAGTCAACCTATAAAACCTGTCTTAGGAGTTTGTTTTTTAACGAGAGCTACTTTGTATCGTAAGGGCCCGTTTTCAGCTTTAAGGGTAAATTAAGATTTCGAGTTGTTGAGTATGATTTATCGGTCGTTTGCCACGCCTACTGAGCTCTGATTGGACGTTCCATTTAACAGCGTTTGTGTACGTGTGTCTTTATTATGGCCAGGAACGTGTAACAAAATGTAAAATGGTAGGAAAGCGACCTAAACGTCCTAGCTACAGCTTGAATAAGCTGTAGTTACAACGTTTAAGTCGCCATACCAACAAAAGTGTTTCACATAAACGTCGTCCAGTGCTGAAGTTCAAAGTTCATTTTCGGTCTTAATGAATGATGATTGGTCGCGATCCTCCCATTATTCAAGTTCACCAAACAATTTAGATACTAAAATTGGTTCATATTATGTATTTCCAAAGGTCTAAGTTGTCACTTGAGACGTTAGACCGATGTTCAGAGCTAAGCGCCCGATAAAGAACCACACAGAGCTTCCAGTACTTTCGTATTAATTAACCGTCTTCTGGGGACGTCGCGGTTATGGTTAAGACGATAAATAAACGAAACTACTTAAGAGATGAAGAGAATATTTTTGTGTTCATGGAGGTATGAACCGTAAAACCTAATCACACTGTATGAATACGCGAAGTTTAAATCTTAGTCCCAGGCTGAATAAATGATTTGATTAGTCGATATATTTCTTGACTGACAGCCGCGATTGGTCAATAGAAAAATAAAAGTGCGCCATTTCCTCAAGAAGCACACATAGGTTTCAACGAGAGATGATTGTTTCACTAGTATCTTCCTTATAGAGTTATAGTGGTATGTTACAATTAAAACATCCTGCAACACTTGAAGATTGTTGCAGTTACGTGACAGTGGCCGTCACGAAGTGCTCGTTAATTAAACGGGGATTACTATGCTTGGAATAGAATCAAATGAGACATGAATTTGTGAAATGAGAATATGATCCGGTATATCAAGCCCGAGCATATCTCAAACCATTTTCTTTCAATATGATAATAACCTTTCCTCCTGTGTCGTCAATGTTTCGTGTGTATAATCGTGTGGTGAATAAATTCTAATTTTACAACTCTAATCTCCAACAATGACCGACGTTGTAACCAGCAATTTCTTCGTTTATCACAATGTTTTTTACCTCAAATGGTTCTTATTTTTCAATTCAAACCAACTGTAAGTCATCTGCAACTTCTCTCAATTAGGACCAGTCTAAAATTTGTCATTGGCAAAAATGTTATATTTCTTAAAACACGTTTTCTTTCGATTTCGCCGAACATTTCATAATTTTTTTTGTTAACGTGACGTATCAATTACGTCATTGGCTTCCGCTGGCAATTCGACTTCACCCGAAAACTAAAAGATCTCACTCGATAAGTTCAAACTACATTACATTGCATTTTATAGTGAATAGATTCATTACAAAGAAAGACAGATTCTCGGGAAAATAAATCAAAAGTAAATGAAAAAGCAGATACTCTTCCTTTATCAAAGTTAATGTTCTTTAAAATCGGCTAAATCCGCTTTCATGACGATATCGGGATTTTCGTTTCGCACAATACTTTGCGAAGCAATGAGAGAAAATACGTATGCCATTCTCTTCTAAATTTCACATATTCACTGTGAATGTTTGTACATTTTCAAACAAATTGATAAGAAGTGGGAATTTTATGAGTATATTTGCAGCAGTCGTCACGCAATTCGGGGGATATCACGACGTGACATCGCTCAATCATAACGTACAATGAAGCATGTATTAAATTAGGGCCATTCTTTGGTTATCTCTCCTGAATACTCTCAAGAAATATATTGGCCTTTATCAATGTTTTACTTGGACTTTATCCTTAATTTCTTTGCACTGCTTAGGTTAAGGATCAGTTGTGTAATGCAAACATAAGAGCTGGAAATGTTGGTTTCATCTTAAAAATACATTTCTATTTTATTTATGAAGCATACACTTGTGTAATTGAGAGATTTTTATTCATAATCAAACTTGAAAATGCAATTCAAAAATCACAACTTCCCAAATACTGAACAAGGATAAAAACAAAGGTAATGCAGTGAAAGGACCAATGTACAATTTGGCACACCTCTGATTTAATGGTAACAGAACAAAGAGAAGATAACGCAAGAATGGTCTTAATTGATATTACCTGTCTGGTAACATAAAGTATTATCAGTCAGGACCTTTTTTATATATTCATAATCTTGACCGGTATTGCTTTTGGGTGGATGGTTGATGTCAGCCAGTGTTACCCAGTGTGGAAAAGAGAAGTAGTGCCCAGTTAGGTTCGATCTATTATTTTTCAATTTGACTCATCCAAACTACTATACATTTGAAAATGGCGTAATACCAGGGTTCTATATAATTCAATTCATCCGACCTCGACCAGATAAGAATTATATTTAAGGCACCATCCTGCTATTCTCTATTCATCGGAGGGCTTTATTAAAGTTTAAAAATTTGATCTCAAGATAATGGCTGGCGTGGTAATGGGTCTGAAAGAAAACCATTTATACCATTTATATCATAAAACTTGGGAGTGAGATAAATCCGTTTAATATTTTTTTAATTGCATAGATAACATCACACTAGTGAAATAACTATAAATGAGCTAAAGCATTATGATTACGCCTTTCGTGTTCTTGAAAATGACTTCACTTAATGCATGTAATGACGTAATTTTGCAAATAGAGTTCTATGTTTTTCCAAATATCTTATATCGATAAATTTTAGGATTTTATCGATTTATCACAATATATATCACATTATAAATAGAACATAAAATGGTATTCATAAAATACTGAATCTATTAAACTCTGCATCGAAATTAGATAAAAACTCGGCATAGCCTCTTTTTTCTGGCAAATATCCCTATCCGACATTTCGATGGACAATCGTAAGCCTAAGTGATATGAGCAGCTGGAGGCTCGGAAATGATGTAGTGGTAATGTCGGTGTGAAAAATATCAGAAATACATGGTTAGGTGCTTCAGCCGCCGCAATAAAACTTAAATGCTTCTAGATGTGCGTTTGATCCAATCCAAACAAACAAAGGAAATTATTTCATCAATGTCATTGAATTATAACAGTCGACTAAATCAACCTACCTAAACCAAACAGTCATTTCATTTGAGCTCGGAAAAGATGTTATGGTAGTACTTGGTGTGAGAAATACCAGGAATCTACGATTAAGTGCTTCAGCCGCCGCAATATGACTGAAATACTGTCTATCAATTAATATGTCATTTGATTTGTTTGTTTGTTTGAATGGGGTTTAACGCCGTTTTAACAATTTTTCAATCAGCCATATCGCGGTGGCTGGAGCACATAACAGTGGATTCCTGGTATATCTCGAACAATTAGGCCTACCACCATTACAACCTTTCTTAGCCTCCATCTGCTATCCAACTTAGGTTTATGATTATCCACCCTTTGGTGAGAGACAAATGTCGGAAAGGATATGTGCCGCCGCAGGGGATCGAAGATTGGGAGTCTGATGCGCGACCAACTGCGCTATGACGGCGTCATATCATTAGATGATAGCTTGTTTCTCCTTATCACTATAAAGACTCATGACTGATTCAATTTTCAGGATAATATCACCATATTTTTTTCTAAATCTGTAGTAGATGAAAATGCGTGGTCACTCTACATATTTCGTGCTTTACATAATTTCACTCTATATAATTTCGTGCTTTACATAATTTCACTCTACATATTTTGTGCTTTACATTATTTCATACCGTCCGAAACTAAGTAGTAGAGCAGGTTTTAATCCATTCCCACACAATTTCGCTTTTTGACTCCCCCCAAGAAAGAAAACACTAGGAAACATAGTGCATAATGAAGATATTGCTTGTTACAGGCTTGTGACAAGCAATGTTTTCATTTTACACAATGTTTTCTACCCAGAAAGTTGACGTAATCTAATTTTTGGGGGGATTTCTAAATTGTCGTCTGCAACTTATTTCAGTTTGGAAGAGTTCAAAATTTTCATGTGGCAATGAGTTAATAGGCTAGGGTATGTAACAAAATCTGATTGAATCCTTACAAATTATTATTTTCCGTATTTTATTAATTAAAGTACTGAAAGTACTGCTAGTTAGCAAAGCATGGTTTTTTAAGTAATTTTCTTTGACAAAGGTTATCATGATAGATAAACGAGGTTTAAGTAACCAAGGAGTAAACCCATTACAAAACATTCCCTCCTTTTTAACGCCCCTTAAGAAAATAGTTCTGGAATATAATGTTCGAAATTGAAAAAAAAAATGCTTGTTACAAGCAATTTCTTTATTTCACATTGCTTTCTACAAGAGATATATATTTTCATCAATTCGAAATTGTCGTCTGGAACTTCTCTAAAGCCTTTGATCAGAGTCATTTTTAATACGATGTATCAGGTGGGCTAAAACTCCTAGGAGTTGAACTTGCAGGGAGAGTTTGCAATATTTCTGAAATACATAGGAACTACTTTTTACGCCGTATGCAATCAATGGATCTAGTGGTTAAGCCTCTAGTGGCAGCATGCACTCGTTGGACTCTGAGAAGACCTCAAAATTTTGTCTGTTAACTTAAGCTAGCAAATCTGACGTTTTGGTAGTTAAAAAAAGAATCCTCTATTTGAAGACAAAATTTAAACCATTAAGAGATGGAGAGACTATTTTTTTTGTTTTCATGGAGGTATGAACCGTAAAACCTAATCACCCTGTATGAATACGCGAAGCGGATTCATACATAGTGTGATTAGGTTTTTTGGTTCATATCTCCATGGAAACAAAAAATAGTCTCTTCATTTCTTATAATTTAATAGCATCGAGCGAAAATACCAAAAGCTTTACAAATTTGATAATTTTTGTATGGGACTATTTTGTGCAGAAGCATTCAAAATCGCTGCGTGCTCAAAATTTTGTGGAGTAATGAATATTTTTTTTCGACCAATCAGACCGCCCGTTTATGATAGACGAAACTAAAAATTAAATTATATCAAAGTGGAACTTCCTGTCGGAGCTCATTCGGCGTTGCCTGCAGTCAGTTGGTGGGGAAAGCGGTCCGTCAAAATTAAAGAGATTATTAGATATTATGATCATTATTTAAGTGAAAATCTTTTGTTAAAACATTTCTTCATTTTCACAATGTTAGTCCTGGTATAAGATCTTAATGTTAATTTATAGAAGGCACATAAATTACGAATCTTGGATTTAGTCACGGATTATATTTGTTCCTTTTTTCTACAAATATAAATAGCATGTAACATCGGAAGTTCCACCTTCTTCTCAATCTGAAAGACATCTTCAATCGCCTTTGTCATGTCCTCCTGCCCCCAACAAGCTCCGTAACCAATCCTTGGTTCGAACTGCATGCTACATTGCAAACAGCTGAATATGCTGCAACTGTAAAACATGGCCACTGTCATGTCACCGGCATTATCGGTTTGCTTTGAGTGTGGTCTCACTTCTATGATCACTAGTTTACCGTCGTCTTTCAAGACTTTGTAAGTCTCAGTTAAAGCTTTCTTTGGATTAGGCAGGTCGTGCAAACAATCACACAGAAAAACAAGATCGAATTTCTTTGTCATCTCTTCATCCAGCTTGTGAGCATCTCCTTTAATAAACTTAAGATTGGAAAGAGAGTGCTTCTGCTGTGATTCGTTTGCAGTTTTCAATGGTTTGTCGCAGGCGTCTAAACCGATAACGCTTGACTTTGGGTATTTTTGAGCCAACGATACTGCGAATGCACCAGTACCACAACCAAGGTCAAGAATGTAGGAACCAGACTCTGAAATGGAAAATGTATATCAAGTAAACTACAATACCGCTGTTATGGAATAAGGCAAAATAATTTTATTTATTTTTTTGTATGTTTTCATGAAGGTATGAACCAAAAAACTATTCACACGTAAAGCGCTGATAAGTTTTTTCGGTTCATACCTCTATGAAATCAAAAAAAAAAATCTCTTCATTTCTTCAGTTCAATAGCATTGAGCGAAACAAGCAAAAACTGTACACATTTTGATACCTTTTTGTATTGGACTATTTTCCGCAGAAGAATACAAAATCGCTGCGTGATTTGAAGTTTGTTCATGGAGTTATGAATAGTTTTTTCGACCAATCAGAACGCCCGATTTTGATACATGAAACTAAAAATTAAATAATGTTGAGATGGAAACACGAGTTCTCCGTGACGAAAGTAAAAAAGAAAAAAAAATGCGTGACATCACTTTGTCAAATGAATGCTTTTCAATATCTTGTGCTCCAAGTGAAGTCATTGTTTACAAAATTTTGACTTCAGAATCTTAGTAATTTCAAAATCGTTAGGGACGTTTAGGAAAAATTCGTCGTCATTTAGTGGAATGCTATAATTGCTTATGAAACGGGGTTTTAGCAACAGCTCGAGAGAATATTTGTTTCATATCAATCAATTTATGATGACGATTTTAAATTTTCGACAAAATTAATTGTTTAAAACCATTTTTATATGAAATTTGACCCATTCAAATCCGCTATTTTGCAACTTGCTAACGACATGCGCCGAGATGCCAATTCTTTGGCAGTAAAACATCGTAATACTTGATTTATGTAAATTTAGTAATTCTATATAAAAGTGCATGTTTCCAGCTAATCATTGGCAATTTATGCTATTTACGGCATAATAAATCAATTTCAGTTTCGTTTATGAAGATTCAAGCGTTTTGATTGGTTGATTTTTTTAACCTTCCACGAACAAAATTCTGATTACGCCATTCTTGTGAATGCTAGCGCAAAACGTAGATCCGCAAACTTTTACTCGAAACTAGTAAGATATTTGGTTTGCTAATTCAAACCGTAGTTATCCCATGTAGGTCACCAACAAACCATTTCACTTTTTTGGGGTCATGTTTCACGCTTGCCATAAAGTTTGTAAAAGAACACCGTTTAATACCGAAGTGGATCATCCTTTCGGACGGCAGTGGGCGTAGCCAGCGATCCATCTATTGGTCAATCACAAGAGGATTAGGTAAATCATTTTTGCGACTTACCTAACCGTCCCACAAAGTCTGGCTCTAAGGTTGGTAGGATACTGTCTTGGAGGAACCCGTCACCAGTTACAGCTCTAAATCCACCAAAGAAAGTCCAAAACTTGTCATCCAGATCGTAGTCGTGACCTGGAAAAAATAAATTTCAGATTGTTTGTTGTCATTTTTTTTCTTTTCTTTGATTGTTTTGTTTTCTTTTCCGATTATCGTCCGTGGGTTACAAAATTCCAGCTCCAGTTCCGTGTTCTATGGCGACGACCAATGCCATGGGGCAACTTTGACTGGCATGTTCACAATAACCATTTTAACGGTATCTTCAAATATGTGGCATTTTTCAAATACTGATCTATCTAAATCACCAATCGCGGCGGTCTATCAAGGAATATATCGACCTATCAAATTTTTGATTCAGCATGGAATCGAGATTTAAACTCCGTCTTTGGCCACCATTTGTGTGAAACATGTTTGTTGTTTGGCGACTTGAACGTTGTAACTACAGCTTATTCAAGCTGTAGTTACGACGTTTAGGTCGCCAACCATCGTTTCTACTGTTTTGTTGCACGCTACTTGCTATATATTTTTTTTAAAAAGCCGTTTACAATCGAAGCGGGTCTTCCTATTGGAGTCAATGGGCTTGACAAATTGAGTAAGTGGGCGGGGCCAGCAATTGGTCAATTTTAGCAATTTTCAGAGAATATTACGTTCGCAGACAACGACCTACTGTCCTAGACTGATAACACTGATTGCTTCGTTCTTACTACCGCCCTTACTATTTTAGCTCAGGTCATAGACTAGTAATACTGGTGGATTGTTTATTGCATATGTTTCTACTATTTGACAATATTTCATAGACTGGAAACAATAACGGCTTGTTCGTGCTTATGTTCATTTCAATTTACCTGATATCCTAGACTGTTTTTGTTTTACCTACATAAAATGTTAGAAGTCACCAAAAATATATTATGTAAGACATCATTAAACCCGGGTATGTATTTTTATCGCACTAAAAGTTTAATCTCGATGTCAGAAGTGTGTATAAGCGTAGGAAAAATCAAGATACCAGGAAAAAATATTGAAATTGACTTATCGACATTTTCATTTTTTCTTTTTTTTTTAACCAGATGGAATTATTTGAAATCTTTAATTCATCATGATAATTCAAAATATTGTTATTTTCTCGACATTTTTTTTTCAAGCCAGATTTTCTTTTAGAAAACTCTAACTCATCACGATAGTTCAAAATATCGTGATAATACTATCTCTGATATTGTGGCGGAAATATACCCCCTTATTTTATTGATGTGAACTATCACGATAGTTTCCAAGACATCGTGATAATACTATACCTCCTTCTTTTATTGGTGTGATTTATCACGATAGTTTTCAAAATATCGTGATACTACTATCTCGTACATAGTATGTTCATTCCAATTTACCTGATATCCTAGACTGGAAACGATTACAGCTGTTCAATTAAGTTTTATCTAACAAGTCGACAGTGGTACTAGTATAGGAGTTGTTTTAATTGAAAAACGTTAGGACTAGTCGACGTCGCCCAAGATATTTACAGGTTCTAAATGAGTAATAAAGGTATACGTTGGTCAAAATATATACTTTATTCCGGCTCTATTTTCTCGAATTCTGTTCAACATAGAACTGAGCATAAGATATTGCACAGCAGACAATAATCCATATTTGACACGAAAAGTACTGACTTTGACAAATATAATGAACATTTCCTATGCATAAATTTAAGAAATGAAGAAAACAATTTTGTTTTTTATAATGGTGGCATATTTCTGGCAATATATTGATATATTGAAAACTGTCACGATAAGTATATGATTCCTGGATTATTTTTTTTATCTTATCTAGATCATAAAATAAGTCTTGATAAAAATTGAGATTTCTTTAGTATACCTGCTTTTTTTAATCTGTCATGTCAAACTCTGAAATTAACCGCATAGATATTCAGATACGGTTTCGATTTCATCGTCTTTTCAGCTGACATACTTAACCATTTTCACGTTGAGCCCGAAATGAAGATCAGGCAGCACATAGGTGCAGTTTGGTCTTCATCTAGACCACCTGCTTGACCCATTAGAGCCAGTATTGTTTGTACCATTCGTTTTCTAAATAATTACCAACCCTAAATTAATGTCTCCTGTGCTTTCAGTAGTATGATTTTTACAAAATTTGTTTAAACTACATAAAATGTTAGAAGTCACCAAAAATATATTATGTAAGACATCATTAAACCCGGGTATGTATTTTTATCGCACTAAAAGTTTAATCTCGATGTCAGAAGTGTGTATAAGCGTAGGAAAAATCAAGATACCAGGAAAAAATATTGAAATTGATTTATCGACATTTTCATTTTTTCTTTTTTTTTTAACCAGATGGAATTCTTTGAAATCTTTAATTCATCATGATAATTCAAAATATTGTTATTTTCTCGACATTTTTTTTTCAAGCCAGATTTTCTTTTAGAAAACTCTAACTCATCACGATAGTTCAAAATATCGTGATAATACTATCTCTGATATTGTGGCGGAAATATACCCCCTTATTTTATTGATGTGAACTATCACGATAGTTTCCAAGACATCGTGATAATACTATACCTCCTTCTTTTATTGGTGTGATTTATCACGATAGTTTTCAAAATATCGTGATACTACAATCTCGTACATCTTGGCGGAAATATACCCCCTTATTTAATTGGTGTGATTTATCATGATGGTTTTCAAAATATCGTGATACTACTATCTTGACATCGTGGCCGAAATATACCCCCTTATTTTACTGGTGTGAATCATCACGATAGTTTTCAAAATATTGTGATACTACTATATCGTACATCGTGGCCGAAATATGCCCCCTTATCTTATTGGTGTGATTTATCACGATAGTTTTCAAAATGTCGTGATACTACTATCTCGTATATCGTATCTTATTGGTGTGATTTATCAATATAGTTTTCAAAATTTCGTGATACTTCTATCTCGTTTATCGTGGCGAAATATGCCCCCTTATCTTATTGGTGTAATTTATCTCGATAGTTTTCAAAATATCGTGATACTACTATCTCGTACATCGTAGCGAAAGCATGCCCCCATGTTTTATTAATTTCTTTATCATGCATTATCAATGCTGTCTTTTATAGATTCTTTTTAGGTAAAGCAACATACAATCTTGAACTAAGCGTTTGTCTTTAGAAAGTTATAAGTTTCTTAGTAGGATGTGGCTTAAAAAGCCAAACAACGATCAATGCACGTGATCCTTTTACAAGTTCAAGCCTATTTGACCTATTAGCTTTGGGGCGATATTTCTTTAATGAGTGTGTATGCGTAAAGAGTAAACACCTCCATAATGTGCGTGTACTTGTATTGAGGCGTACGCGCACATTTCATACCATTGAACGCTCAGTAAATATGCGCGCACTCCTAGATTTTGTCAGTGCACCTGTATTATTTACGCGTGCACGCGTTTATTTTAGCGTGTACTACCTTAAGTGGACATTTGGCCCATTTAGTGTGCCATAGACGAAATACTTTCTTACCCCAGGGACCATCCTTCTGGAAACAGGCTTTAGTTTTGTCAAATCTTTCCACCCATGAAACAACAGCATACCCCCATGCCGTGGCTGCTTTAATCGTAGCATGACGTTCCGGTGGAATGAAGTACTCGTCGTTTTCAAGCTTGACTATATCAGAGGCAACCATACACCCAAGCCATTCTCGAACATAACTGAAAAAAGTTAAAAAGAAACAGTTTTAACCCTTGTCATGCTGATCCCGGAGTATTCCTGCTTTGACAATGGCTTCAGCAGGTGTAAAGACTAAGATCAGCCTGCACAGATGTGCAGTCTGATCTTAGCCTATACTACCTGCTTGATCTCGTTGTGTTGGGAAAATCTTGGAACTAAAATCGATCTTATTATGTCACAGCTTTAAAATATAGTGAAAAGAGGATATATTCAGCATGACAAGGGTTAAGTTGATAAGCTTTGTCATTTCTTTAAAGCTTCTGACGAAATTAAAGGCTATTGACGGCAAGTAATTATTGACTCAACATTGAGATAAAGGGGAGGGGGGGGGGGGTAAATGAGAAGTCATGATAGATCGAAATTATTGAAGTCATCTAAAAGATTTATGAAAACGAGACTTTGTTTTTTATCTGTTTGGAAACGATTTCTTGATTTTTTCTACCTTCCATAGAAGTCTTTTTTATCGAATCGGACTTTTTGTTAAACCTTGCCCCTCATCATAGCTTACTAGCTTACTATAATTACCTTCTACCTTTCATAGAAATATCTGTATCGAAGTGGAGATTGTCTTAAACCTTGCCCCTAATAATAGGTTGAGAGCATTATAATAACATTTTACTTTCCATAGAAATCTTTTTAATCGAATCGGACTTAGTATTAAAACCTTGCTCTTAATCATAGGCAGCCGTCGTCATAGCGCAGTCGGTAGCGCGCCAGACTCCTTATGTTCAATCATGGGATGTCATGGTTACGATCCCCGGTGGCGGCACATATTCTTTCCGACATTTGTCTCTCACCAATGGGTGGATAATCGTAAACCTAAGTGGGATAGAAGCTGGAGGCTAGGAAAGGATGTAGTGGTGGTACTGGTGTGAGAAACACCAGGAATCCATTGTTAGGTGCTCCAGCCGCCACGACATGATTGAAAAAGCGTTAAAAGCGGCGTTAAACCCAATTCAATCAATCAATCAACTAATCATAGGTAACTAGCATGATAATTACATTTTACCTTCTATAGAAATATATTTTGATCGAATCGGCCTTTCCGTTAAACCTTTGTGTTAAACCTTGCCCCTTATCATAGGTTACAAGCCTGGTGATTATCTCTGTACCTTCTATAGGAATTTTTTTGATATAATTGGACTTTGAATGTGAAACACTGCCCATTATTGCCTTTTACCTTCTATATAAAACTTTTTTTTATATAATTGTACTGTGTGTGTGAAACACTGCCCATAGTTACTAACCTGATGATTTCCTTTCACATTCTATAGATATCATTTTTATCTAATTGGACTTTTTTTTTAAACACTGCCAATTATCATAAGTTACTAGCCTGATAGTTACCTTTTACCTTCTTATTTTACCTCGTTATTCAACAGTTTGCCTTTTACAAAAGGTTCTTATACACACACGGCGATACACTTTCACTCACTATGATATTTCTAAATGTTTCAAAATGCAAAGACATATCATATATATATATATGGGAAAGAATATGATCAAATGAATTTAGATACATTTTCGAAATTTTCTGAAAACATTTTCATAGACAATTTACTTATTAAGTCTCATAAATGTTTACCAGATATAGATAGTGAAAAATGTGGGGGCCAACGTGTTAGCTTTTGAGAAAATCTCAAAATAAGTGTTTTCAATCACGCTGTTGGATGTGTCGAAAATAGTAGAGATTAGCACAACTTTAAATATCTGTTGATCCGAGTGGAAAACGACAGAAAAATATTCCTAGTATGATATTTGGACTTAGAATAAATAAATTTATTTTGAATAATCTAAATTTTTCATTTCTCCATACTTTGATTAAAACATTGAAAATGAAGCAATGGAGGGACGATTGAAGACGACGTTCCGAGCCTTTAGATAACGTTATGATTATGCAATGTCACGTAGTACAGTTCTGAATAGCGGTACAGTTGAACATTGCAAAAATTCTCATAGAAACACATTTTGTTGGAACAGTTTCAATTTCCACCAAGAAATGATATTAGAATGGTAACTAGAGGCGCTTGAGCGCCTGTATCGCTCCACAGGCAAATGTGTTATTTTCAGGAATTCAATATAAACCGAATCATATTCACCATGTGTGGCAAATTAATCTTGTCAATGAAATCTTCTAATATTTCAAACTTCAATATTTACGACAGTCCATTCAATTACTAAGTCAGATGAAAAAGGTATTGACAATTATTTTTTAAAAAATCACGAGATACCATATATGGAAATAAGCCTTAATCATAACAGTTTTATTTTCAACCCATTAAAATTAACCGATGTAGTCTAAAAAGGAGTCAACAGATTATCATTCCAGTGGAAATTGGGTGAAATCAATCAACTGGTTTCAGAGAAAGGAATTTTCAAAGTTTTCCTTATATATTGAAAAAAGCCCCGCCCATTTAAACCATGTTTTTCATCCGAACAAAATCCTTTAAAGAAATGCGATAAAAAGTAATCTGAGGGTCATTCATATGGAATTTGGATGAAATCCATCAACTGATTTTTGAGAAGAAGATTTTCAAAGTTTTCACCATAATATGGAAATAAGCTCTGCCCATTAAGGTCATGTTTTAAATCCGATCAAAAATTCTTTGAAGGAATCTGATAAAATATCATCTTAGGATTATTCCTTTGGAATTGAAGTGAAATCCGTCGACTGATTCTTGAGAAAATAATTTTAATGCTGTTGCCATTTATGCAAATTAGCCCGTCTATTTAAGCCATGTTTATCATCCGACCAAATATCTTTGGAGGAATACGATAAAGTGTCACCCAATGATCATTACTGTAAAATTTGGTTGAAATCCATCCACTGGTTTGGTTTCTGAGAAAATAATTTTTAAAGTTTTCACCACATATACCACATATTCATTGAGACGATTCTAATGAGATCCACCAACATAGGATTTAGATTTGATAATTGTATTAGTAATCACGTCAAATTTTGACGATCCTTTATTGTTTTTGTTGTTGTTGTTTTTGTTGTTGTTTTGTTCGCTTTGTTTTCGGAATGGGAATTTTGCTGCTGATCGCGTAATGAAAGTGATCGCTTAATAAAGTTAGTCGCTTATGGAAGACTAACTGTACTCGCTAAAGGTAATCAGTCAGAAATGGATGAGTTTTAGTCATGCCATTAAGCTGAAGTACATTATTTTCGAGGCTCTCTAACATGCAGTTAACTTGGAGTGTTCCTCTTCATTAAAAATGCAAATCCATTGACACAGTTTTGCATGTAGCAAATATTTCAAAATGATGTCATTAATGTACATGTATTTATATTCAGTATCACGCTATTAGATATACCCCTTCGTTCTGCCATACATTTTACACACGTTAACTTTTGTTACAGACAATTACGTCTTTTTTTGTACCCCCAATCCTATAGGCCACTTGTTTTCGAATTTCGTTCCCTTACAGTACTTTCGTCTATCAAGATTCATGAAATTTGATTGGCTTAAACTTTCTTTTCATACTTCGACGAATAACATTTTGAGCCCGCACCTATTTTGTATTCTTGCGCACAAATGAGATCCATATATTTTTACTCAAACTTGTATAATATACACTTTATTTGCCTGCTGGTAAATTATAACAATGACGAGATTATTATTTTTTCATTGAGGTATGAAGGTAAAAACTTAATTGCAGTAATGAATGAAACCGCTTCGCTTATTCAAACAGTGTGGTCAAGTTTTTAGGAACATGCCCAATGAAAGCAAAAAATATTTCCTTTATTAATCAAAGATCAATCACATTTTGAGTATTGTTTGGGTATATTGATATTATGTCACTAGTTAGATTTCAATAAAAAAAACCAACAAACTTTGTAATCTGATAGACCGTTGCTGTCAATCAAAAGATTTGTTTGAATTGGGTATAACGCCACTTTCAACAACGTTTCAGTCCTATTGCGGAGTACTTAACCATGGATTCTTTGTTTTTGTCACACCAGTACTACCACAGTATCCTTTCCGAGCCTCCAGCTGCTCATACCTCTTAGGTTTACGATTATCCACCAAATTCTTGGAGAAAGATGTCGGAAAGAATATTTGCCACGACCGGAGATTGAACCCTGGATCTCATGACTGAGAATTCGAAGCGCTATCAACTGTCCTATGGCCGCTAGAAAACCGGTAGATTTACCAATAAAATTGTTCATTTAGCGCTGAAAAATTATCAACCGTCTTTCATGTCAAACATTTAGTCGTTTGGTGACCGAAACGTCGTGACTACAGCTTATTAAAGCTGAAGTAACGACGTTCAGTTCGCCCTCAAACGATTTCTCCTATTTTTTTTTTTTTTTTTTTTTGTCCTCGATCCCATAATTTGCAAACATATACCAGTTGAAACCTTAATAATTTAATTGTTAGTTTCGTCTATCAAAAACAAGCGTTCTGATTGGTCGAAAAATTAAATTCATACCTCCATGAACAAAAATTTGAGCACGCAGTGATTTTGTATGCTTCCACACAAAATAGTCCCATACAAAACGGTATCAAAAGATGTAGGTTTTTTGCTTTTTTCGCTCGATACTATTAAAGTATAAGAAATGAAGAGAATATTTTTTTGTTTTCATGGAGGTATGAACCGAAAAACCTAATCACACAATTTATGAATCCGCCTCGCGTATTCATACAGTGTGATTAGGTTTTTCGGTTCATACCTCCATGAAAACAAATATATTCTCTTCATCTCTTAACACAAACTGCATTTTGGGAGGCCAGTGGGCGTTGCCAGCGATCCGTCAATGCTTGAATTGACCATTAACCCTTTTTCGTTTTCAAAATTTTTGACTTGTCCAAATTCAAAGAAGTTGCAGACAACAATTATCAGAAAATTTGAAAAGTGACAAACATACAGGGTAATAAATATTGTCTGAGGGATGGCCAAATACTAAGTTGCGAGAACTTGTGACCAAACCCCTTTTGCTATTTTTTGCATTTATATATATCATATGTCTTGTAAATGTTTTTTTGGGAAAAGATGGTAATAAAATATGTTTAAACTAAAGTAAATATTGTGGGAAATGAAGAAATTGCCTATTTCAAGCAATTTCTTCTTTTCCCGCAATGTTTTCTCAATTATAAAATCACAGGGACGTACAAACTAGGGATTGTACAGGAGAGGGTTAAGTAGCCTAAGGAGGCTTTTCCATATTCGGTCGAGATTGGCATATAGTCTAAGCCCAAGTTCAGCCACAAACCCACCTGCAAATGAGCTTTTCTTATACGTATACTAAACCTAATTATTTTTGAACGACTTATCTTACAACCGATAAAAGAACTTGTCCATAAGAGGGTCACCATATATGGGAAACATGTCTTTTGTGCAATGGCTACCTGAAGAACATCATCGACCTTGAAATTTATACTTTATTTCGTAAAAGTAGAAAATGTCTAGACAATAATCTGCCATGAATCTTCAAAACGTCAGTTGAAGTATCCCTTCCTCCCCCCCACTCTCTGTCTTTCTGTTTGTATGTCTATCTGTCACTCCCACTACTCGCCCACCTCTCTCTCTTTTATTTCTATCTTTGTCTACATTTGTCTATCCCCTTACCTTATGTATGTATTTATTTGTCTGTCCGTCTGTCTGTCTCTGTCTCTATGTATGTCTCTCTGTCTTTGTCTCTCTCTGTCTCTCTCTGTCTCTCTTCTTTCTCTTTTCTTCATCTCACACACACACTCTATCGCTTCTCTCTCTCTCTTTCTCTCTCTCTCTCTCTCTCTGTCTCACTTCTCTCTCTTTCTTTCTATTTGTTTTTCTTTCTTGATATTTCTATTTATGTATCTAACTTTGTATCTCTGTGAGTATGTTTGATGTATGTATATATGTAGGTGGGTAGGTAGGTATGTAGGTAGAAATGTATATACGTGTATCTATCTATCTATTTGTCTCTCTGGGTTTTTCTGTCTTTCTCTGTCTGTCTCTCTCTCTCTCCTCTCTCTCTCTCTCTGTCTCTCTTTCCTCCCCTCTCCCTCTCTTTCTCTCTCTTTCTCTCTCTCTCCATCTAGACCTCAAACAACTTCATAACCTGCGATTGTTTTTATTCGTTTCAAATTGTCTTTTCGATCAAGGAAACCAATAAATAGTTGATACTGTCTTATTTCAAACATTGCTTTGACAATAACTTGCATTGTCGGGCTTTAACATATAGATTTAAACTTTAATTATTTCTTAAATCAATTTTACTTAAATCAAAGTTACTATCTTAAATGAATTTTGAATTGATTTCAATATCTGCTGGGGGCCTTAACCAATTTCCAAAGGACAAAAATACTGGTCAAATTGAAAGAAGTTGCAGGTGAAAATTTTAAACTTAAAGTATTCTTCGTCTTTGTGTGTAGTAAAGCAATTTCTTCATTTTCCGCAATGTTTTTAAAATGCATTTTTCACCCGGGGCGTCAAAAAGCGGGATTGTGTTGAAATGTGTTAAATCGTGATGTAAAGTTAAAGAATTCAAGGGCCACGAAGACGAAACAGGCGAAGAGCACAAATGGGAGCAGCTCTTTTCTCATTTATTGCTAGAGGGGTTGAGGCCTTCTCGGAAAATATTTCAATAACCGTTGGTCGCGACTAAAACAATACAAGTAAACACTGACTACGTTTTAATGTCATTGCGATATGTTTATCGCTCTACAACGATATTCAATCAATCTTGCTCAAGCCACCACCTCTTCTAAGCAACCACTTTCATAAGGAGACCAGCATCACAATGTCCTTCCGAAAACAAAGAATCTTCATAACAGGACGTGTTTGCTAATAAAATCATCAAAACTAAATCCTATGTTGGTTGATCTCATTAGAATCGTCTCAACGAGGCGATTCTAATGAGATCCATCGACATAGGATTAAGTGATGATTCTGATATAATTTCTAGTCGAACTGATCACCAAAAATGTTTACCAATCCTTTAAAAGACCACATTTTGGCTGTTCATTGAGTGGTCACTTAATATAAGATTAACTGTATAAAGTTTTTGGGGGTTATTTTGGGAGGGTGCTGTTTTGTGTGAAGTTGTGTATTTGAGATTGAGGGCGTTGTTTTTTACGACTTGTGAAATTGAACTTTATTTATGAATCACAAAATTATACATTTCACTGATTAAAGTCAATTTGAAATCTGAGACATAGAAGCTTTTGAAGGCAGGTGACGAAGACGACAACAATGGACAAAGCGATATATCGCAATTCTTCGGGTTTTCACCGGAAACACCCGAGATCAAAAAGACGTTGCAAAACTTAAGCCAATTAAAAATGTGTATTCGATACATGGTTGACATTTAAACTGAATTACGTTAACCTTTTTATGAAATTTTTAGTTATCTAAATATTCGACGCCCCTATTCTTGAGTATCCCGGGTAGTATTAGGTGAAATATCAGTTGGGTGACTCCGTTGTACCCTTACGTTGTACCAAATAAAAACCTCAGTGGCTACTTTGCTTACAATGTTTGTATGTGTAGATAACAGAAAGTGACCTAAAGTTTATATGACTTCTTAAATAATGGACTGGTTCTCTCGTAGAACTATTTTGTTCGAGCCTGGGAATTATCACGACGGTTGCATAAGGTGGGACACCAGTCATTCCGACGGAAGATCAGTTAAACTTGGCATGGTTGATTACTTTGGTCCTGGTGATATCATTTTCAGGGTATTGAATAAAAGTCCACTAAATATTCTATAAGCCAAAATAGATTACATGCTCAAACAAAACCTTTGAGAGATGCTGTGCCAAAGTCGGCCTTTTCGCCCAATCTTTGATTGACCCAAACAAGACAGGAGTGTAACCATTTATTTATCAAAACAGTTAAATGAGAAAGACATGAAACCGTTCAAGGACACAAAGTATTAGAAGACGGACCGCTGGGCACGACCACTAACTCCCACAGGAAGTTCGATTTAGAAATAAACCGGCGTGAATTTTGCAAAATTTGTGGTTAGTAACATGAATCAAAAAATAAAATGGATGATTGGCGACCTAAGCGATGTAACTACAGCTTATTTGATGACGATTTCCGAGATTTACGTTTTGCGCATTCACTTTGCACTCAAACTCAATGGGTATATGTGTAAAGTTCCAAACAAATTAATCCGAAATTAATCTGATAGGGTAGAAAACATTGCGAGCATTGAAGAAGCAATTTTTTCATAGTCCAGTTTTCCTAAGCTTTTTTACTTGAAATGCTTAAAAATTAGTGTTGAGTGGGAATGGGTTAAATAGCATGCTTTTGAAGGAGTTCTCTACAATTTGAATAAAGTTAATTCATGTTACGGGCAGATCGGTAACCACGCACACTAACTCCAAGGAAAGTTCCGATTTTTTTTTTTTTTTTTTTTTTTTTGTGTGTGTGTGTGTGTGCAAAATTTATGTTGATTAAAACGTAAGTAAAATGTTTCCTTGGCAACTTAAACGCAGTAACTACAGTTTATCCAAACTGTAGTTTCGACGTTTAAGTCGCCAACCAAACGAAAAAGCCTCATAGAAAATACCGGTTTCAAAGTTCACTTCCAGTCTAAACGTAAGATTTCAGTCCTTGAATGAAAGCGTCGGTTCGTCCGTTGTCCAATCGCGGCTGTAAATCAAATATCCAATCAATCATTCAGACAAGAAATGGGTTTTGAACTCCAACGTTGGCCGCCATCTTTAATTCCTTTTTGTTGGTTTGGCGACTTAAACACCGAAACGTTTAGGTCGCCGACCAGATATTCGACTTTTTTGTAACATGCTACCAGCCATAAATTTTGCAAAATAACCCAGTTTAATCGAAGTGGTTTTTTCTGTTGGAGTCAATAGGCAGTGCCGACGCAGTCCGAGGGCGGGGCCAGGTATCGGTAAATTGCGTAGCAGAGCTCATTAGTCTGTACCATTTGAAATATAGATATCCATTATACATTATGGAATTTATCACTTTGAATAATTAGACCTACATGCGTTGCTAGAAGTCATTGACTGAGAGAACAAAAGAAAAAGAAAATTATTCCAAAACTTTTCATTTAAAACACACCGTGTCTTCTTTTTGATACACGCTTCATGCAAGTATACCTCGTCCAAAGCTGACTCAGCCTTTTAATACGGTTATAGGCTTAATTCCTACAATATCTGTACATTATAATGAAGCTTTCTTGAAATCAAATAGCACCTATGCAAACGAAAAACAATATCAAATTCGATATATTTCATTTAAATCTAAATACAGTAGAACCTCGTTAAAGAAACGTCAGTAGTTCGTAGGTTTGTTTTTGTTCGTATACTTTACGCGGTTCCGGTACTCTTCCTTAGAACAGAAGAGAATTTTTATTTTACAACCAGGTACATAAGATTACAACATGGACAAAAAATATATTAACATGAATTAATAAAATTTAACACTTCCGTTTTGCCAAGACTGTAGATTTGATAGGTGAGAGAAAATTTAAGAAACTGTTTCTATTGGATAGAATCTCTCAGTGTATAGATAAGAAGGGATAGAATCTCTGTATAGATATGAAGCTCCAGACAACTAATGAATATTGATTTTATGGAACGCATTCTCTGTATGGATAAGAAGTTCGAGAACTCATCTGTAGTTATGTTGCTTTCGACGAGAGTAAGAAAACTCTGTCTAATTCGAACGTCAGTGGTTCGTAGTTCGATGCCAATCTCAAGTCCCGAAAGCATAATTATAGCACAAACTCCTATGTTTAATTCGTAGGTGTGATCCTATCATGGTCTTAAAAAGTGTCACAAATCACCACGTACCTTAATTTTCACTTCTATTGAACCTCAGTGATCGGTTATTATATACCTTTAATTAAAAGGGGTTCTTTGGTTTGTAATGTGGGTCAATATACGATTAAAAGTTCCCGTAGTTATCGCCGAAAATTTCCTTAAATTTCCACTCTCCATTTAATATCAGTTGTATTCGTCATTTGGATATTCTGACAATTTTGTATTTGCTTTAAGATGCTTTCTTCACAATCGTCGGTGCCAAGTTTCGTGATTTGATAATAAAATAGTCTGTGTGATTTGGTCCAATTGAAAATGGTAAATCACGTTGATGGTGGTAGAAATATGATACATGCACTGTGTCTAAACAAAATATCTATTTAACGGATGTAATATCATAAAAATGCAAGATTTCTTATTTGCATTTTTCTCAGATAATATCTGCAAACGCTCTTTGCGGGTCTTGTTTACAAACAAATAACCAATTTAAACAAGTGAAAATAGAAGATAGAACAACACCGTTTCCGATTGCGAGAATCTCAACAGCCGAACCAATTGCCCTCTTTTTGGTTCGTACTACGCTTAGTTCGTATAAAATTCCTCGGTCCCTTGCGCTACGAGCTACCGAGGTTTTCCTGTACAATCAACTGTTCCAAAGGAAACACCCCAAGAACAGAGTTTTAGAGAAAAAACACCGCAGAATAATTATAAATCAAATCGGGAATATTTAAATAGGCCGGAAACACTATCATCATGTAGAAAGATACGTGTAAACCTGACTGCTTACCCGATTTCGGCGACTTAAAAATGGTATTCTTTCGTTTTACAATTTCGGAAGCGTTTTTGAAAAGAATTTGCTTATCGTCGGTTAGCGAACAAAATGTCGAAAACAGCTTGGTTTATTAATTTATTCAAGCTGTATTTACGACATTTTGGTCGCCCAACGACATTATATTATGTAACCGAATTGTTGCCTAAGGTATTCTCTTTTTCTCAATATATCCTAGTAACTTATACAATGTGATATTTATCGGGCAGATGGATGGAGGAAGAATAAGGTTAAAAGGAAAGGACTTAACCCATTACTAGGCGATAGATTTTTAGACCTGTCAAAATTGAAAAAAGTTCCAGACAACAGATTCGAGTTGGTGATCTTTTAAAATGATCTAAGCCTTTATTAGTAGAGAATATTGTGAACAAAATTTCTTTTCTATGGGGGCGTTAAAAGGTGGGAACGGGTTAATCTTTAACAACATACCGTTCTTTCATGTTAGCCTTGTCTGCTAATGCCTCGGATGTCCTTGGAGCATTCTCCCCCATCAATAAATTGAACAATCCAAGCTCATTTCCTAAACAAACCGCAGTTAAAGTGATTCCGTGGGTGTTTAATTTCCACATATGATCTGTAAATTCCGCAAGATTCATGATTTTGGGTGCAATTATTGCAGTGTCGCGTGTATGCACGTTCGCTGTCTGATAAATTATGAAATGCGTGTATTCAGATGCCAAGATATGTTTATACTGAACAAGATACGTAGAAATTTATTTTTGAGCTGAAATGAATGTACTTTATAGCCACATATCGTGTTTGTGATTGACGGGTAGCTCGACTGTCAATAAAGAATCAATCGACCAATCAAATCATTCATTGAGACAGGTAGTGAACTTTGAGCTCCAACATTGGCCGACATTCATGTGAAGCTTTGTGGTTGGTTTGGCTAGTTAAAAGTAATAACAGCTTTTTCTAGCGGTACTTACGACGTTTAGGTCACCAACCAACGATTTTTACATTTTTGTCACCTGAAATAGGCCTTAAGTTTTGCAAAAAAATAACACCGTTTGATATGTAAGTGGCACTTCCTGTTTGAGATCAGTGGGCGTGTTCAGAGATCGATCAATTGGTCGGGTCCATGTAAGAATCAATTTCCTTTAACCCATACCCACATATTCCCTCCTTTCTATACGCCCATTCACACACACACGAAAAAAATCGAAAAAAAAGTGGAAAATGAAGAAAGTGCCTGTATCATGCATTTTTTTTATTTTCGACAACATTTTCTACTCCCAGATATTTTTTTTTTCGATCTCATCAATAAAAAATGTAGTCTGTAGCTTCTTTTAATTTGGACCAGTCTTAGAATTTCTCATTTCGTAACGGGTTGATATTTTCTAAAACAGATAGATATTGAAAGAAAACGGGGGTTATTATCAAGTCATATCATGAGATCAGTGCTTCCTTAGAAAACAGCCGCCGTCATAGCACAGTCGGTAGCGCGTCTGACTCCTAATCTTCAATCATGGGATGTCATGGGTTCGATCCCCGGCGGCGGCACATATTCGTTCTGAATTTTATCTCTCACCAATGGGTGGATAATCGTAAACCTGAGTGGGATATCAGCTGGGGGCTAGGAAAGGATGTAGTGGTAGTACTGGTGTGAGAAATACCAGGAATCCATTGTTAGGTGCTCCAGCCGCCGCGATATGACTGAAATGCTGTTAAAAGCGGCGTTAAACCCCATTCAATCAATCAATTCCTTAGAACATGACCATATGAGCGACGCCCCCAGATGACAGTTAGTTGGGATCGTGCAATAAATCAGGACAAAACTGCTGAGAGCCACGGCTGGTTCTTCAGCGTGATCCATGGAAAGAACATCGGTTTAACGTCTCAATCGAAAAACAATCAGTTGATAGCTTGGACAGCACGAGGATAGATCTGTGACTTCGAGGTTTTTTAACCCTTGTCATGCTGAACCCGGAAAATTTTCAGTTTTGGCAGAAGGTGTAGACTAAGATCAGCCTGCACATAAGTGCAGTCTGATCTTGGTCTACACCTTCTGCTTATACCTTTCCTGCCAGAGTTGTTTATGAAGTTGATTTCTAGAAGAAATATTGATTTTTAACAAGTTCTATCAGTGCTTTCAGCCCTTTGATTTTACAGCAATTTGGTAAGGTAATTTATACAGCATGACAAGGGTTAAGTTTAGACCGGTACCGCCGTCGACAAAGCCGGCTTTTTAAAAATCGACAATGGTACCAGTCTAGGGTGAAGTCCAGTGCTCTGCCACTAGAGCTAATGGAGCTGACAACAAGTGATTTAGCATTAAAATGCAATATAATTGACCAATCGCTGGCCCCGCCCACTGACCTCTTTAGACCCGCCCATTGACTCAAACAGGAAATTTCCGCTTCGATTTTTAACGGACTTATGTCCATTAGCATGTTACAAATAAGTTGAATGGTTGGTTTGCAACGTGAGCGTCGTAACTACATCTTGAAAAAGCTGTAATAACGAAGTTTAAGTCGTCTGACCATCAAAATGCTTAACAAAAATGGCGGTCAACGTCGCAGTTCAACAATCATATCTGGTCTAAAAAAGATATTTTTGGTCGACTGTTTTTTGATTATCAGCCGCGATTGGTCAATTTCTTGAGCAAATGCGCGAGGGGAGGGGACTAGTGGAGAATACAAAAGGTCACGTGTAGGACATTTTGGAGCAATATACATGTATTCTGATTGCAGATGTCAAGCAAGATGGAATTCAGACACGTTATCAATTAACCCAATCGCGGCTGTCAATGAAGAGATAAGCCGACCAATCAAATAATTTATTCAGTCCGGACCTGAGCTTATCGACTCCTACATGACCACCATTTTTGTTAACATTAACTGTTGGTTGGCGACCTAAACGTCATAACTACAGCTTATTCAAGCTGTAGTTACGACCTTTAGGTCACCAACCAACATTTTTACTTTTTTCTTACTTGCTTCTGGCCATGAATTTTGCAAAATAACGCCGTTAAAAATCGAAGCGGAACTTACTGTCGGGGAAAATGGGCAGGTCCTAGGGAGTCATTTGGCGGGACCGGAGATTGGACGATTGCACAATCGTTACTCACATTCAGATCGGCATTAAACTTTGAACCCCGACATTTTCAGAAGCATTTTTGTTGGTTTGGCGACTACATTTTGAGCAAGCTGTAGTAACGTCGTTTAGGTTTCCAACCAGACACGCTATCAGCAATTGCTGGTTCGCGGTGGACATTCAAAGAATTAAAAGACAAATCACCTTTTCCATTTAGATCGGAAAGAAACGTTGAAGTCCGACAATTGTCGCTATCTATGTGAAGCATGATCGATGGTTTGGCGACTTAAAAGCCGTAACTACAGCTTGTCCATCCAACCATTTTAGTTTTTTGTTAAACGTTACTGATCGCAAAAAAAATTGCCAGAGTAGCGCAGATTAAAATCGAATTTGAACAATCTGTCGGCACATACTCTTTCCGACATTTGTCTCTCACCAATGGTTTGATAATCGTAAACCTAAGTGGGATAGTAGCTGTAAAGAGGCTAGGAAAGGATGTAGTGGTAGGACCGCTGAGGGAAATACCAGTAATCCATTGTTAGGTGCTCCAGACGCCGCGATATAAATGAAATACTGTAAAAAGTGGCGTTAAACCTCGTTCAATAAATCAATTAATCTGCTATTTTTCCCAATGTTTTTTTTTTCTGTTGGACCTCGGTTCGTACGCAATTAAGAATGCACGTCTTTCCGTCCGTCCGAATATTCTCTGCTTGATATTTCTGGTACACATTGGTTGTTTTTCAAAATCAAAATGAAAAATATGATAAAGATAAACAAATAAGGAAAGAAAAGAAAAAAAATACATAAAAGAGTTAGTAGTTAACCCCCGATATAACCGGACGATTTGATTAGTCAGTCCATGTTTTTACTGTCATACGGGATCCGTCATTTTCTCCTTTTCCAACAACTATTCTTACATCGTACCAACAACATACTTTGTTTTCTATTTAAATTTGTTTTAGAGTGTCATTTGCAACCCTCTGAAATATAGTCCATTGTATTATTTCGACCTTTTAGCGGACAAAGGCATCGTAGCTACAGCTAGAATGAACTATAGATGCATATTAACCCTTTACCTCAAATTACGGGATTTTATTCACTTGAAAAAAAGGGTTGGGGGAATTATGAGAAAATGATAAAATGCTTGTAAGAAGCAATTTCTCCTTTTCTTAAAATAATATTCATGGAACTAATTTTCCGGTTTGACCAATTCCCACACGGTGACGCTTCTAAACGCCTCTCGTTATAAAAGCTTTGGAAAACATTGCGGGAAATGAAGAAATTGCTCATTACAAGCAATTTCTTCATTATCCACAATGTTTTCTGAACCAAAAGACAAAGATTTTAAAGATTTCATCAACTTAAAATTGTCGCCTGCAACTTCTTTGAATTTGGATCTGTCTAAAATTTTCTCAAGTGGGGATGGGTTAAACACACTTTGAATTGTCGCCATCAACTTCTTTGAATTCGGACAAGTCCAAATTTCTGTCGTCTAGTAAAGGGCTAATACACCCTTTTCGATGACGCGTTGTTAATTCCTTTTCGAAACGGAAGTCCTGACCGTCTTCAAAATGGATGTCCGTCATCGAGAAAGGAACCATGGGAGAAATAGGAAAAGAATTGGCCATGATCAGTCTGTGCGGTTTGCACAGGCTGATCCGGAGCGATAATTTTCTCAGTTTTAAACTTTTTTAATTAGTTTTTTAAGCTATCTGAGCCCCTTATTTTTCATATACGGCAAATCTTGTTTTAACCGCCCACTCAAATGATCGCTTACTACACCTTTTAGACAAGGATTTTAGAGATAGGTTCTATTACATACATAAATTATTGCAGAATTCTCGTTTAATCCTATGTTGTTGGGACTCATAAGAATCGTCTTACTGAGATGATTCTAATAAGTTCCAAACAAAATAGGATTTAATTGTGATTTTACTTTTTAGTAAAATGACTTCATTTCTAAAGAGCCTTTTCTTTTTTTTCTAGAAAAAAAAAGGTTTTCTTTTATGGTCGCTGTATAGAAGTGGTCGATAGAGCAAGATTTACTGTACGCCAGCCTATTCCTGGCTCCTTGTTTTGGCTTTAAGTTTTCCAATTTAACCGGATAGTCCTTTTTCTTGTGACCGGTCCCAATTAGATGCCAAACAATGACTTTTAATGTGTTAGTCGGTGTACATGTGAAATTGAAAACGATAAAATGGATAAATATTCGACATTAGTAAATGATATCATTGCAGGAGAAAGTGGCATTCATTTGCAGAACTTACAAGACCCGGATCATGCGCCTCGTGAAAATAATGGAGAAAATGCCCAGAGACCTAGGTATTTCCAATTATTGTATTCGCTAACTTGATCTTGAAATTAGGCAATAATTCTTTGACTTTCAAAATATTAAATCAGACACATTCTAGGTTAAATCCATTTCTGTATTAACCCATTCCCACACAATGACGCTTTTTGACACCACTCAAGAAAAGGAATTAGGGAAACATTGTGTAAAATGAAGAAATTGCTTGTAGCAAGCAATTTCTTCATTTTACACAGTGTTTTTCTACCAAGAAAGTTGAAAAAGATATACAATTTCATAAACTTAAAATTGTTGTCTGCAGCTCTTTTCAACATGCAATAATTTTACTGTTTGAAAAAAAGGTTAATAAGCCAGTTTGAAAATATTATGGGTACCGGGATACAAAAAGGTAAACCGTTCTTGGGTGACTCAGACATCGTAACTACATCTTGAATGTTAGAGCCGCAAAACAACGACAATGTGTCTTAATTGGACAAAGAATGGCAAGTTTACAATAGACCAATCGCTGGCCAACTTACTCCGTTGGCCACGCCCACTGACGCCGACTAGAAGTGTCGCTTCGATTTAAAAGGCGTTATTTTGCAAAATTTGTGGCCAGCAGCATGTAACAAAAAGTAGAGTGGTTGATTTGCGACCTAAACGTCGTAACTACAGCTTAAACAAGCTGCTGTTTCGACGTCTAAGCTGCGAAACCAGAAAAAAAAAGTGGCGACCTATGTTGGAGTTCAAAACTCATTACTGGTCAAAATGAAAGATTTCATTGGTCAGATAATTATTTGACTGTCATCCGCTATTGGTCAATTACAAAATTGTTTATTCTTTTTCTCTTGTAGATTTAACATAGACGAAGAGACAAGGCGACAACTTGTTGGTGACGTCATCGGATTACTGTCACATTCCTTACAACCGGGGCCCAGCAGTAGGTATTCTTGAATATTTCTCTTTCCATTACTCGCATCGAGATTTAACCCATTACCAGACGGCAAAATTTTAGACTGGTCCAATTTAAAAGAAGTTAATGTAAAGGGCATTTTTATTCAATCAAACCTGCTTGACGTTATAACCAAACTGTAGTTACAGCGTTTCGGTCGTCAACCAACCATTTTATCTTCTAGTTATATGTTATTGGCCATTAATGTTGTAAAATAACGTTATTTAGTATCTAAGTCGAATTTACTGTCTGAGTTTAGTGGGCGTGGTCAGAGATACGTCAATTTCGTTTATATAGATGACATCGTTTCAAACATATACGAAAGAATTTATGTATATGTTAAACTATTTATCGTTTATTTATCGTTGCTACAGTGCTACAGTAACGCATGCCCATATGAACGACGCCCCCCAAGAAGACGGTTATTTGTTACGTGGGATAGTGCAAAGATACAGGACGAAATTACCGACAGCCCGGCCTTGTTTTTTTAACTTGCTCGGTGGATAGCACCGTCACACCGGGCCCCGGTTTATTGTCTCATCCGAGAGACAATTAGTTTGTTAGTTGATATGGTCAGCCCGAACCCGTGACCTTGGTGTTTGAAGTCCAATGCTCTACCAGTTGAGCTAATCAGACTGACAATAATTTAACTGAAAGTGACACATTTTATATTCTTAAAGCCAGGCCTAACGTTATCTCAACCACGGTTCTTTAATTTTTATGATTATCTTATGATTATTTTCACCACCAGTTTAATTGTCGGATCTCTAGCTCCGCCCATCGACTCTACCGGCCACATCCACAGACGCCGACAGGAAGTTCGATATCAATCAGCGTTATTTTGCAAAATTCATGTCCGGTAATATGCGATAGATAAGTTAAATTATTGGCTGGTGACCTAAACGTCGTAACTACAGCTTATTCAAGCTGTAGTTACGACGTTTTAGTCGCCAAGCAAACTAATGGGTTTCACAAAAATGTCGAAGTTCAAAGTTCAGTACCAGTCTAAATGACAAATTTGGTCGATCGACTGAACCGTTGACACCTGTCATTGGTCAATTTATTATATCTAGGTTCAGAACCTCATTCTAAAGAAGATCTTGGTGCCAAAACCTCCACAGGAAATCCAAAATCTGACGAGAAAGACTCAGAAACCAAAGCCCAGGTAGTAATTAGGTTCTTATTTTCGATAGTCTTTTTTCCCCATCGTATTTACTTCCACGAAAATTGTATCAAATCCTTTTCATTGTGAACCCAGGATATTCCTAATTTTTCAGGAGATATCAAGACCAGCCTGATCTTAAACTACACTACAGCCCCCCCCCCCCATCCCTCCCTCCCAGCCAGAGTCGTTTTAAAATCGATTTTCAAGTGAAAAAAAAAACGACCCGCAAAAATCGTCAGTGTGGGAATGGGTTAAACGTGGTTTACGTTGCATGAAAACGGGCCTTTTACTGCTTCCAATCCTTTGACTTTACTGCAGTTTTGAAAAAAAAAATCCAGCATTACTAGTGTTTAAAAGTTAATGAAGGTCAACGAAAAAATAATTCAAAACCGTGAAATGGCATACATAGTTGGCTTAGCCTATAGTTTTTGTTCTACAGTCGATCTTGACAAAGCAGCAACTTCTTTTGAACGACCCAAATTAAATTTCCCGTCCAAAAGCAACCGTTTTTTTAATTGGCGTATATAACGACCAGGAAATCTTTACAGCATTGCAAGTTTCTCTATTTTCAGGCGTCTAACATTCTAGTACCAGTGAAGGATGGCTATAAACTGGATCTACGTGATATACCGACTGATTCATTGTCCAAGAATATGAAGGTCAAGTTTGATACAGATGACTTAAATGTCAAGGTCAAAAACGTCATGAAGGTATGCGTTCTATATCATAATTAGAGTATCGCATGCGAGTGTCACGCTCGGTTGCAGGTGCTTATAGTCTAACCCCCTCCCCTTCCCGAAAAAAAGAGGCACAACTATAAAATGATTTTAGAGTTATCTACATTACTTGCATGAACTGCTCCCAGGCCTCCTAGTCGGCCAAACTAAAAGTTAATGTTTTATTAACCTATTCCCACACGATAAAATTTTAGACCTGTCCAAATTCAATGAAGTTACAGACGACAATTTCAAGCTAATGAAACCTTTAAAATCTTTGTATTTTGGGGTCGAAAACATTGTGGATAATGAAGAAATTGCTTGTTACAAGCAATTTCTTCTTTTTCAACAATGTTTTCAAAATATTTCATATGGAGGGGTGTTTGAAAGCGTCATTGTGTTGGAATGGGTTAAATGCTCCAATGTATGAAAATAGAGGCATTTTAGTGTAAAATATGAAAAAAATAAAGTTTTCGTCGAAGTTCTCATTACTTTATTAAACCAAAAATCATACCAAAATCATTTTTTGATTTTGTATACCATTTGAATTATGCAATATAATATATGCCTTATTTAATGTGTGTACCTATTTTCTGTTTAACTACACATCAAAGAAGGAAAAATGCAGAACAAAATTCTTTACTTGCTTTAAGTTAGCACTGCAACTAGTCAAAGCAAATATAAAGGTTTTGAGTGAGAATTATAGGCTATTTTGGCGTTTTAAAGGTTTTCAGGGGAAATGTAAAGGTTTTACAGGTTGTCCCTTTCCTGGACAAATCCGGGATTTTACGTCACTTTGAATTTATACTTGAGAAAAACATTGTGGAAAAAGGAGAAATTGCTTGTAACAAGCAATTTCTCCTTTTCCCACAATATTTTCTACCACATAGGATGGTCAGATTTCAAATTGCCTGCATTTTTATTGTCGTCTGCAACCTCTTTCAAATTGGACCAGTCTAAAATTTCATAAAACAGGAAAGGGTTAAATTAAAGGTTTATAAAGGTTTTAAAGGTTTCAATAGGAGTAATGTGCTCTTAGAGTAAGAAACGCATAAGCGTTCCGTGTATATATCTGCAATAATACCGGTGATATGACATAGGTAAAAAAAAAACCTATAGCACTGGCTTTGATTTGAAGACATAAATTTAAGACGACCCAAATAATATACAATAGCACTGGGTATAGAATTACAAGTTCGAATGAGTGCTAAAAGATCAATTGATATTAAAAATGACGGGCGATAATGGTTCACGCGACTCACAAATCCGATTGGGTTTATATTCTTAAAAAATCAATTCCAAAATATCGAGGGTTATTCGCGAGACTGTGTCGCAAACAACACTCGAAATACTCGTTTAATTCTCAATTCCAAGCTTTAGTTACGATGTTTTGGTAGAACATCGACGATATTCTGGTCGATAAAGGACACGAGCTGCTATCGATCTTGTCCAGTATTTCGTGAACGGCCACGGAAATTGAACACAATGATTTTTAACTCTTTGACATACATGTGCTTTGCTTTGCAGGAAGTCGCCAAATACGGAGATAAATACCACCAGAGTCGGACCGCCACAAAAGGTGTCTTAACAATTAGCATCCTGCTTCAGAATGTGGCCCAGCTCAAGTCAGTCATCAAGAAGGGCGAGACGGGAACCGAAAACTTCTGGTTCCTGGTCATCTTGATCCCGATCTCGCTCCTGATACAGATAGTGGGTGGGGTTATGATTATTTACCTAGGGAAAATGGAGACAGAGACGAACGAGCAAATCAAGTCGTCCTACAGTATTTCTAAGTGGATTTTATACGTGTCCTCGGCCGCTTCTCTATTGAATACTGTCATAGCTTCCCTTTTGCTTGCAGAATAAATGTTGGAACAAGTTTAAATCAAACGGTTTATGCAAACACGATGAAGTAAGGAAATCTATTAACAGCAATTGATGGACCATTGGTGTCAATCAACATATCGAATGATCAATCAAATCATTAATTCAGACCAAAAATGAACTCTGCCATCTATGATTAACCTTTATGTTGGTTTGGCGACTTAAACATTATAGCTACATCTTATTGAAGCTGTAGTTATGACGTTTAGGTCGCCAATCAACGATTTGCCTTAAGTTTTATTTCCCTGACCATATGATTAACAAAATTATGTCGTTTAACCCATTCCCAAACAGCAAAATTTTAGACTGGTTTAAATTGAAAGGAGTTGCAGAGGACAATTTAAAAGTCATGAAATTTTAGATTTTTTTCAACTTTCTGGGTAGAAAATATTGTAGAAAATGAAGAAATTGCTTGTGACAAGCAATTTCTTCATTTTCAACAATCTTTTCCAAAACCTTTTTTTTTTCTTTAGGGCGTCTAAAGGAGTCACTGAGTGGGAATGGGTTAATACCTCAGTCGAAATGCCCTGCAGGAGGCCAGTAGGCGTGACAAGCGCTACATCAGTTGGGACAGTAGTCGGCGATGTTGACGAAAACATCGTAAATTCAGCTTATTAAAGCCCGTGATAAACGGGCTTTTGCTTTCGACTCTCTCCAATCTTGATCTTAGAAAAAACGTAACAATCTTTTCTAGCGTCAGTATCAAGTACGTCCATGACCCTTTTATCAAACTTCACGATGATTTAATGTTTCAAAGGGAACATTGGCAGAACTCATTACAAGACGACAATACCATGGACTCGTCATTGATTTAAAGATTTTGCAGACGACCATTCTTAGTTGAAATGTATCCGTCTTTCTCAGGAGAAAAAACATATGTAAAATGAAGAAATTGCTTGTAACGTGTTATTTTCTTCTTTATCACCATTGATTCCTCAAGCTCTTTTCTTGGTGGTCTTTAAACCAATTCCACACAACCCTGCCTTTGGATTCTTCCATCCCCAATAAAAAAAAGAAAAAAAAAAAAAAGAGTTGAAAACCCTTGTGGAAAAAATTCTTCATTTTCCACAATGTTTTTTTCCCCAAAAGACAAAAGCCTTTTTAGAATTTCATCATCAATAAATTGTCGTCTGCAACTTCTTTGAATTTAGACCAGTCAAAAAAAAAATGTCTGACAATCACTAATAGGTTAAGCCCTGTCCACAACACCAGTGTTTAGCCCAAATTTGTTGAACATAAAGGAGAGGTTTACACATGGTGCATCTTTAAAACAAGAGGACCATGATTGTCCTTTATCGCTCCCCTGAGTATGATGGCTGAATGCTTTATGCCATATGCATAATATCAAAGCTTTAAGCCTAATTATTTTGGTGAATATTTTTTCCTTTAATCCTAGGTATATCGAAGATCCAACAATAGCGCTAATTTCAAGAGTGTGGTAATTCTTAGAATTTTGGTAGAGGGTCAATAGGTATTGATACATACCACATATCAAAGCTCTGGGCTTTATAGTTGGGGAGAAGAAGATTTTCAAAAATTTCCTTCTTTATTCGAATGTAAAATCAGGGATCGCACAGAAAAAGGCTAATTTTCATAGTAATGTAATTCTTTGAAGTATTTTGGACCAAGACATGCCATTCGTCCCGGATTATGCGGGACAATATCGGATTTTCGAAGTCTGTCCCGGCGTCCCGCGTTCTTTGAAGATGTCACGGGAATTTGAGAAAAGAAATCCATAAATTTTCTAGGGCAAAATTGCCGTAAAGGGTGTTAGTTAAGTGAAGTTATGCAGCAAAGTGCCAACAAGAGCTGGTCACAGTCATGTGACAAATGCCCCCAAAGGACAGGGTCAAGCATGTGGCACTTTGATTTGTTTTGTAACCACAACCACATGCATTTGTGATCTATACCTCTGGGTTTTTAATAAATGAAATTTTAAAACATATAACAATTTCTATAAATAAAGAATGAAATTGAGAAATGCATTATGGACGGATTTTTCTGAGGTCAAAGGTAGGTCAAAGGTCAAGGTCATTGGGTCAAGGTCATGTAAACCGGTCCACCCAATTAAGCATCTGTCCAAATATGGAAGCAATCCATTGCAGATTAAGAGAATAAAAACAATCTAACCATTCCGGACACAATCTAACCATTCTGGACGCCCTTTGACCCAAGATTGTGACCTTGACCTTTGAGATAGGTACCTGGGTCTTTTTCGCGACACGTCATCTGAAGGTGGTGAATATTTGTATGAAAGAAATTTGTACCTGCGTGCATGATTATAGAAATTACAGAGCGGACACGGCAAAAAGTGCCGATTTTTGACCTTTGACCCCAGATTGTGCCCTTGACCTTTGAGATAGGAACCTTGGTCTTTTTCGCGACACGTCGTCGAAGGTGGTTAACATTTGTATGAAAGAAATTTGTACCTGCGTGCATGATTATAGAAGTTACAGAGCGGACACGGCAAAGAGTTCCGATTTTTGACCTCAGATTGTGACCTTGACCTTTGAGATAGGAACCTGGGTCTTTTTCGCGACACATCGTCAGAAGATGGTTAAATTTGTTTGAAAGAAATTTGTTCCTGCGTGCATGATAAAAGAAGTTACAGAGCGGACACGGCAAAAAGTGCCGATTTTTTACCTTTGACCCCAGGTTGTGACTTGACCTTCTAGATAGGAACCTGGGTCTTTTTCGCGACACGTCGTCTGAAGGTGGTGAACATTTGTATGAAAGAAATTTGTACCTGCGTGCATGATTATAGAAGTTACCCGAGATAGGAACCTGGGTCTTTTTCGCGACACGCCGTCTTATAGCGGTGAACATTTGTGCAAAGTTATATTGAAATAGAAGTTACAGAGCGGACACGAAAGCGGGGCGGACGGACGGACTGACTGACGGACAGTTCGATTACTATATGCCTCCCTTTGGGGGCATAGGAATGGCTTAATTATCGATAAACGGTTGCTTCTTACTTTCAAATGAGAGAAATAGATTTATGTCACAATGTGTGACGGACACTAACTTCGATCAGCTAAATTCATTAGAAAAACTGTCATTTTTAATTAAAAATGAAACCCGTAAACTTGCAAGATATGTTGTAAAAACGTATATGATGAGGCGTGCGCTTTTGTACTCAAAAAGCTAATAGACTGTTGATTACAATAAGGATCATTAAAATGATTCATAAGGTAATCAATCGTCATATACAATTACTTCTATCGGGAGAAGTTATAGATCTACACTTCATAATATACCTTGCAGGCTTACTTTTGTACTTATATAAATATTTTAATCATCCATCCATCCATCCGCACGCACTCACGCACGCACCCACGCAAGCACGTGCACAGACACACACACATACCCTTATCATTTTAATTTAGTTGTAACTATATTATATTATCTTATACATTATGTTCGACTGAAATGATATCACAAATATACTGTAGATCATCACAGATATGATTTCGATCCGAATTGGTCTGTAGATCGTACAGACGTTCAGGAAGAGCAGTATTACCCCTTTCAATTTCCTTTCGGGTAAAGGACTGCTGCTCCTTGTTGAACAGTTAGTCATAGGCTTCCGAGGCGGGTGACCAACTGTGTCCTTTCAATAAAGGATCCAGCGTGGCCTCTGGACTCGCAACCCTAAATCAGTCTGCTTACTCGATGATACTAGCACACTCACATTGATTTACTTTAGAAAAGTCAAGGTGACATATAGGTCCATGGGGCCGGGTGTTTCCATTACTCTATATATAAATATATATGTGTAAATGATCTCATTGTAAACAAATTATGTTTATGTTATAACACATGTCACTATAATAATAAAATTTACTTACTTACTTACTTACACCCAGTAGTCATCAGTTTGACGACGACTTTCACACTTTTAATGATTGTAGACAATCAACGGTGACCCTCGCGGGGTCCTTATAAGGCTTTTGACTGACTCATGTGGTAAATGTCGTCTGTTTACCTGTTTCTCGAGATCATCATAGGCTTGCGCCTGTTGTATCCTTTAAGTTATTGTTTGGTTTCTCTACATTTATCAAAACGCGATGCCGATTTCTCTTATACTTAACAATGCGTCGATTATTTACCGTTATATATTTATCGGCCTTTTTCGCACGCGACAGATTACCCAACATCGGCGAATATAAGTTATTCTCTATTTGTTTGTCGATCGTTTGTTCTGTTCATACACGGTCGCTTTGGTATCAAAATATCGTAATTATAGCTTAGTTCAGTTGTAGTTATGGCAATTCTTAGGTCCAATGCTGCTTTGATGTTTATTCTCTGGACACGGAAGATTCCCGGGGATCAACGCTCAGTTCTTTTGGATGCAATTTAGTCCTCATGTACTTCTATTTTCGGGCGATTTTTAAAAATTAATTAATCACATGCGTTTGACTTTTTATACTTGAGAAAACATTGTGGAAAAAGAAGATATTGCTTGTGATATTCATTTTTGTCTGCAGCCTCTTTCAATTTGGACCAGTCTAAAATTTCAAGAAACAGGAAAGGGTTAAGATGTTTTTGACAAGGATTGGAGTACATACTAACACACCAACCCACAAAGCCACCACCCACATATGCAACCCACCCACACACGTAACCCACTCACGCACCAACAGAGTCAACTAAATATCCCTGTTACTATAAGAGAGGTATAATGGTGAAATCTTTTAACCCTTTCCTGTTTTGCAAAATTTACACCGGTCCAAATTCAATGGTTTTGCAGACAAAAAATTAAAGTGGATTTAATTTGAAAAATAACCATTCAGTAGGGTAGAAAATATTGTGGAAAAAGAAGAAATGGCTTGTTACAAGCAATTTCTTCTTTTCCAACAATGTTTTCTCAAGTATAAAAACACAGGAACGTAAAAACCAGGGGTTTAACAGGAAAGGGTTAATGCCAACACAGATAACACCAAAGTGCCAACAATACCTCAAGTTTTTGCTTTAAAATTACAAAGATATTTTCATTTTTTTAGAACAAAATCTTCAGATCAATGAAATACTTACATTTATTTACCCACTCGAACAATAACATGGTTCATACAGAGTTTTGATGGCAAAATTCACGGGTTTTTTAAGGTTTTTTCAAGGACTCAATCTTCAAAATTAAGGGCTATTTACATGCTTCAATCTAAACCCTTCCCTTTGTTTAGATCGACATTCCGATCGGCGAATAACGATTTTACCATTATTTTTAAAGGTAGTTGACCTGGTCTCAAATAAAACATGATTGAAAATTAAAATTCAAGGGTTTTTAAGGACTTAAGGTCGTTTTTAAGGGTTTTATAAGGCTCAGGTCAGTTTTCAAGGGTTTCATAAGGCTAAGATCAAATTCAAGGGTTTTTCAAGACCTGTGTGAACCATGAATAATGCAGCATATTAATAGGTTTGAAGTAAAGATTAAATTACAACTATTTTGTTGTTCACATTTCATTGAATTTATTCTTTACCTTTTTATTTTTGATATAGAATATACAAACATTTCATTCAAAGCACAAAGAATTCACATATAATTTACTGAACACCATGGTAAATATGAGGAATTGACTTTCCTTTAATTAATTCATCATTGAATTCATTTCTTGAAATGGTGCAGAGAAAATTCCCAGCTATTCAAAACACCTACTCTGACAAAGTATTACATTCACACAAAATAGAACCATATTAACCCTCGTCATGCTGAATAAAATCCTGTTTAGAAATGCACTAAACTCGCACTAAAAACTCGAGTCACCAATTATAGGACAGTATTTCTTCTGAAAATATAAATAATTCCCGCTTGCAAGGGGTAAGCAGGTGGTGTAGACTAAGATCAGACTGCACATACATGTATGTGCAGGCTGATCTTTGTCTATAACTCCTGCCCAAACAGGAATATTCCGGGTTCAGCATGACAAGGGTTAACAGTGCATTCACACAAAATAGAGCCACATCACCCCTTTCCTATTTCCTATCCTACTGCCTGGTTATATTTCAAATCAAATGTACTATAAATTTTAGGCCACAAAATCTTTGAATTTGGACAGGTCTAAAATTTTGAGAAACAGGAAATGGCTAATAGTCAACAAAACCAGATAACAATATGTACATTACTGGTATGTGTAAATTATGATTATAAATGGTAAGATGTATTTGTAAAAAAAATGCCTCAAATCTTATATACCCTTTCCTGCATTTCCAAAGTTTAGACTGGTCCAATTTGAAAGGGTTTGGACACAACCACATGAAGATGCCAATGCTTGGCTGTTCAAGTGCTTAATAGAGACTAAAATTCAAGTAGAAAAAGGGGCATAACTTGTTAACAAGGCTTTCAGTTATTCAAAGTTTAAATATTTACAGCCAAAAAGATCAAGGTTGAATTTATCCATGACTACATTCATGACTGCCAAGTAACAACAATACATTCTTATTCAATATAACAGATAAATAATGTATAATCAAAATTTGATTTATCAATACTAATTTTAACCCTTTCCTGCTTTTTTTAATTTTAGACTGGTCCAAATTGAAAGAGGTTGCAGACGACAATGATAATCAGATACAGTTTAAAATGAATCCATCCGATGTAGTAGAAAATATTTTGTGGAAAGAATAAATTGCTTGTCACAAGCAATTTCTTCTTTTTCCACAATGTTTTCTTAAATATACAATCATAGCTGCGTAAAATTCCATGTTTGTACAGGAAAGGTTTAACACAATACTAGCATTGGTCATGGCAAACATGATTGTAAAACTACTTTGAGTCATGGGCAGGCAGAGAAAGAGAAAAAGAGAAGAAAGAGAAATAGACAGACATGGAGAGAGAGAGAGAGAGAGAAAGAGAGGTTTAAATGTTGATGATTGATATTACATACAAATGTTTTTTCAGGATTCTATAAACAGTAATTTGCTGTTACCAGGTTTGCATGCAAGTGGAAATATCCTTCAAATTAGACAAAAGCAAACTAGAAATTGTCGAAAAGCCAACTAATACCCCCCAACAGTGCTTGTCCATATACAAGTGCTATACGCCAAACGGCCATAACAAAAATCAGACTTTTTAATTAAAGGGACATAACTCAGTCAAAAATCAATGGACCATAACCAAAAAAGAATATGCAAATGTCTGACGAGTCTATCTGTGAAATTTGAATCAAATCAGTCCCATAGTTGCTGAGAAATTGAGCGGACACGATTTTTCACCAAAGGGCCATAACTCCGTCAAAAATCAATGGACAGTAATCAAAATGGAATATGCACATCTCTGCTTGATACTGATTATACCAGTGAAGTTTGAATCAAATCCGTCCAAAGAAATTGAGCGGACACGAAAAAGCTACAGACAGATGGACGGACCGACAATCTGACTCCTATATACCCCTCAAACATAGTTTAATGAAAGAAAAATACTATTTGAAAGTTTTGCTAGGTGAGGTGTGTCAGGAAGTAACAGCTGCCAATCAATGTCTGCATAGCTAACAGGAACTAAAACCTTAACCATTGGACCACGTTTTTAGATCAACTCATGTTTCTTTCCAATGAGAATAAGGTTTCTAGTGTATAAATCCAAGCTACTATCAGCTCCTTTTAGTATAGTCCCCAGAGAGAAACATACGTTGTTGAGGTCTTGTATTTTCTTTCCCTAGATCAAGTTGTGCTAATGGTGTTGGTCGTTCTTGTGTCTTAAATCCCTTTTTGACCATTTCTTCGTGTAAATGCTGGTATTTCAACCTCCAAATATTGACATCCTGTAATGCAAAAAAAATCTTGTATTGATTAACCCTTTCCTGTTTTTCAAAATCTTAGAGTTGTCCATTTTAAAAGAAATTGCTGACTAAAAGTGAGTGCAATTTACAAAGTAACCAATATACAGGGTAGAAAATATTGTGGGGAGAGGAGAAATTGCTTGTTACAAGCAATTTCTTCTCTTCCCATGATTTCTTGTGTATAAATCACAAGGACATAAAAACCAGGGATTGAACAGGAAAGGGTTAATATCATTCTTTGTATTTACCCATTACCAAAGGACAAAATTTAAGACAGGTCAAAATCGAAAGGAGTTGTAGACAACAGTTTTTTGGTTGATGAAATAGTGAACAAGAGCCATTCCCCGCCATAAAAGCTTGATAGTAAACTGAAGCAATAACTTCAAAATTATGCAAGCAAGAGTTGTGGTTCTTGTGCACCACACTTCTCAATAAGATCTATCGACCTATGAAGTTTCAAATTGATAGCAATTATATTTTCAGAGATATGCTCCGGACAAGTTTAGTGACAGAAGGACAGAAGGACGGACATAGACCATTACTATATCCCCTTCGCAAAGCATACAAAATAGCGTGCTCAAAATTTTGTTCATGAAGGTATGAATTATTTTTTTCTACCACTTAGAGTGCTTGTTTTTGATAGACAAAACTAAAATTTAAGTTATAAGTAAATATCTTTAATAATAACCAAGATATGACAATATGACAATATGTTAAAGTTTGTCCTATCAATGCCAACTACGTCATAAACAGCACTGCTTAGAACACAACAACAACAATACCAAAGGTGACATTTTGTTCTAAAACAGCCATGCTAGAAAAATGATATTACCAAGCTTTAAATAAATCCTATGACCTTGTAACATCGGGACTGTCACATGGAAACATTGGGAACAAATGGAAACAAAATATGGATAGGTTTCAAAAAATACTATTGCTAACCATTTCCTAATGTTCTTTTTGTAGACTGGTCAAAGCTCAAAGAATCTGAAGATGACAACACAAAACAAGAGGACCATGATGGTCCTATATCGCTCCCTTGAGTAATGATATAATACACAAAATATCAAAGCCCTACACCTAATAATTTTGGAGAAGAAGATTCTTTAAAGATTTTCTCCTATAATCCTAGGTATAGTGAAGATCCAATCATATTGAGCCAATTTCAAGAGTGCGGTAATTCTTTGAAGTACTTAAGTAGAGGGTCAATAGGCATTGATACATACCAAATATCAAAGCTCTAGGCCTAATGGTTTAGAAGGAGAACATTATCTATGATATCCTTCGTAACTCCTTTCTGGGATTGCACAGAAAAGGGCTAATTTTCAGAATACGGTAATTCTTTGAAGTATTTGGTACAGGATCAATAGATGATGACTTGTACCAAATATCAAAGCTCTAGGACTTACCGCTTGGGAGAAGGTTTTTTAAGTTTTTTCACTCGTTGCCATGGCAACCAGAGATCTTCATGGATTTCAATTCTTTGAAGTATTTTGAAAAAGCATGACCTAAGGATCATTTCTGTGAAGTTTTGTTGAAATCCCATGGTTAGTTTAGGAGGAGAAGATTTTTTTGTAATTGTGAACGGACGGACGGACAGTAGGACGGACAATGACCAATCACAATAGCTCACCCACAGCACTTCGTGCTCAGGTGAGCTAAAAAGGTATTTAATTTCGAAAATATGACTCAATTAGAATCACCTTTTTGGAAAAGATACCTATGATGAAATCATATATATTATCATGACATTTGTAAAATTTGATTTTCCAAATATTTGAGCAACCATCTATATTAACCTATTACCAGACACCAAAATTTTAGACTGGCACAAATTGAAAGAAGTTGCAGACAACATTTCAAATTGCAGTAAAATTGGAAAATAAGTGCCAAATAGGGTTCAAGCAATTTCTCCATTTCCCACAAAAGTTTCCATGATTGTATTTCTTCAGAGTGTCAAAAAGCATCATTGTGTGGTAATGAGTAAACACATTAGCAGAGGACAAATTCTAGACTTGTCCAACTTGAAAGAAGTACAGACAACAAATGTCAAGTTGATAAAACCTTTAAAATCTTTGTTTTTCTTGGTAGAAAAAATTCAGGAATTGATGAAACTGCTTGTTTTTCTTGAGAAGCCCAAAAAAGCGGAAATATGTTTGGAACTAAATAATCTTGCATTTTCATAAAACCGTTCCTCTTTTTTACACACCTCAAGAAATGCTCGAGGAAAACAAGGTTGAAAATGAAGCAATTGTTTGTTACAAGCAATTTCTTTATTTTCAACCTTGTTTTCCATCCAAATAGATTGAGATACTCAAAATTCTCTCAACTTGAAATTGTAATCTGCACTTTCTTTGAATTTTAACTAGTCTAAAATTTTTCCATGTGGTAATGGGTTAAGCTTCATAGTGTAAAAGGGCCTTTAACAGGATCGTTGATAGTAGTCACTCACCTTATCGAGCTCTATGACTTTTTGTTTAAGATGCTGATTTTCATTTTTCACCTGTTCATGGTACTTTATTTTCTGCCTGTGATTAGAATGGCCCACTAATGCTGTATTCTCCTCCAGCAGTTTGTCTCTTTCTGCATTAATGTCCCTAATCTTCTGTAATTGAAATGAAACAAGGGTACTGCCTAAGATTGCCCAACACTCAGCTATGTGGTGACAGACAGATGAGCAGAGTGCATACCTAAAGTCTCTTTGGCATTGCAGATAGGGGAATGGGGAATATAGAGGGACATAATTCTTACAAAAATATATCTAATTAATTCTCTTGATAGTAGTCAATCTAACCTAAGAACTTTGAATCCATTATTCTTGACCCATTCCCGCACAATAAAGTTTTAGAATGGTCATACTGAAAGAAGCTGCAGATGACAATTTCAAGTTGATGGAATTTTAATTCTTTTCGTTTTTTTGGATAGAAAATATTGTGGATAATAAAGAAATTGCTTGATACAAGAAATTTCTTTATTTTCCAAATCCTTTTCTTCAAAAGAGGAGATCTTGTGTGGGAATGGGCTTATGTATCAAAAGGAAGTTTTTAAATATGATAACTTTTAAGTCAGACTTCGATATCTTTAGCGAGACTAGTAGTGGAGTTCATGGGACCCCACTTTTAAAAGCCTTAACCCATTCCCACACAATAAAATTTTAGACCAATCCAAATTCAAAGAAGTTGCAGACAACAATTCAAATTTGATGAAATCTTTAAGATATTTGTCTGCTGGGGTAGAAAACATTGTAGATAATGAAGAAATTGCTTGTAACAAGCAATTTCTTCATTTTACACAATGTTTTCCAAAGCTTTCATATTGAAGGGCATATTAACGCGTCACTGTGCAGGAATGGTTTAATAAAACCTTGTCTGTTCAATTCACTTACCTCAAAAACAAAACCAAGGTCAAAAGGTTCACATGAACCTTCACTTCCAGTGAGAACGCTTTGGATTTTCCTTATTTCCTGTGGAGGAAAAAAAAGTTATGTAAAATATGAATGTCTCAAAAAATGGCTTATTTCTTAAATATGACCAAATAGTTGACCTTGATGCTGTCAATGGCTGAATCCCTAATACCATATTGAGTGTTGATGGCTATACTGTTCTAAGTGTCTCTACAATATATAGACTTTTAGATCAGTGTTGTGATTGACCCTCAATATGAGCACTACATTTTATATCCTCATGAAAAAGAATGAATAACTTAATAATAAAAGAACCCATTACATTCAAAATATTTTAGACTGGTCCAAATTCATGAACACTAATGACGAGAATTTGAATTTAAAGATTTTTTTCAATAATCTGTGTCATTTTTGGTAGAAAACATTATTATAGGCAACGAATCATTGCTTGTTTGAGCTATTTTCTAGAGGGGTATTAATAAACTTGATTGTGGCTATAAAATTGGCAAGTTTTTATGGAACACAGGTTCTTTAGAATTTAAGACTCACAAATGGGTAACCAGGCTTCGCAAAATATGATATCAGTCCCGATGGACCCCAATTTAGATATATCAACAGTCTACTGCCATATCTTATGTTCACCTTTACCATGATTTTTAACTTGTAATGTTCCATGTTATACATTATCTATCTCAGTGAAAAACTTTAACCCATTCCCACACAATCCCACTTATTTACCCGCTGGCCAGGAAAACATTATGGGAAAATAAGAAATTGCTTGTTACAAGCAATTTCTCATTTTCTCTCAATTTTTTTTCTACCTCACATGGCCCTTATTTTACAACTTACAAAAACTTTGTTCTGTTGTCTGCAACCTCTTTCAATTTCGACCAGTCTAAAACTTTGACATTTGGGAATGTGTTAAACTAGTTTAAAGTGCAGACATTACATAATACAGGGGCTCTAAATTTGAATCAAATCCATTCAGTGATACCTTGACAAAGTTGAAACCAAGGAAGTCCCAAAATACTGTATTAAAGAATGCACACCTTTTTTTCCTCAGTAGTCAACACACAGGTCAGGGGTAAAAGAAAAAGTATGACTTACATTTGTGTGTCTTTCAAGTTCAGATGTCAGCTCTTTTTTCTCTTCTTCGTCTCTGTTGGCCAATTCTTTGAGTCTGTAGATAGAATGGAATTAATACTTTTTACTAAACAATAAAAATCTAGAGTGGTCTAGATTCAAAGAGATTGATCACACTAATACGCTTAACAAAGCAAGCACATGGTCCTGATTCAAAGGAAAAGCAGACAAATTACATTTAAATTGAAATACTGTGATAAAAGGAGAAAGGGCTTGTCACAATCAATTTTTTATTATTCACTTTGTTTTCAATAGCTATATTTTGCACATGTTTTCAAATTATAATAATTCTGCCATAACACCTTTTAGACAATTACCTCAAAATACTGTTTTTTGGCACCCCTCAAGAAACAAGCTTTTGAAACCATTGTGGAAAATGAAGAAATTGCTTGTAACAAGCAATTTCTTCATTTCCCACTATGTTTTCAACCCAGAAAGACAAAGATATTTAGAATTACACCAACTTCAATGTCGACCAGTCTTAAGTTAACTTGTGTGGGAATGGGTTAATAACTAGTTGAAAAATTATCAAAATGTTTATAGTGAAGGGTAGAAAAAAGTTTAGAACACCTGAAATTTTTACATCACTTAACTGACTCAAAATTTCTATAGACAATTAGCAAATATTCTAAATGCACTATATTCCAGGCTGCTATATGTCTGATCTTCGACAACTTTTCAGCAGCTTTTTCTTTTATATCAAAATAAATTAGATATCATCATCTGCAAGCGTCTTCAAATTTGGACCAGTCTGAAATTTTGTCTTTAGTAATGGGTTAATATAACAGGAAGAGTTACTTTTAACCCACTATCACACTCTCTTTCTTTATTGACCACCTAAAGAGATATATTCTTTGTACACTTTTTTGGAAAATGAGAAATTGCTTGTTACTAGCAGTTTATCCCTTTCCAACTAAATTCTTTATTTTTTCTGGTAATTATTTTCAAATTTAAGCACTCTTTGATATGTCATGAACAATCTCTTTCTATTTGGACGAGTCTGAATTTTTGTTTGGTCTTGGTTCGGTCACTGTCCCACATAACTGGCCAATCACTGCTCCCTCCCAATTACTCCTTTGGCCACACCTACTGACTCCGACAGGAAGTCCCGCTTTGATTTTTAACGGCGTTATTTGGAAAAATTCAGGGCCAGCACCATGTTACAAATGAATAGAATAGTTGGTTGGCAACCTAAACATCGTAACTACAGCTTGAATAAGAAGTAGTTACGACGTTTAAGTTTCCAAACCAACAATAAAGGTAAAAAAGATGGCAGCCAATGTCGGAGTTGATAAGCTCAGGTCCGGGCTGAATAAATTATTTGATTGGTCGATTTATTCCTTGATTGACGTCCGTGACTGGTCAATTGGCACAAGTACTGGTGTATTCTCGAGGAAGCAGATTTAAGAGGGATTAATCTAAGTAGGAATCTAAGCTGGAAGATCTTGTTTCCACAATTGTTGTCAAATAAAAAGGTTTAACCTAAACTTGAATGACAAAATACAGTCTCTTAGTTTGGCCTTACCTTATGACTGTCTCTTCAAGTTGTAATTTATCCTGCCTTAGTTGGTCCATTAACTGCAATCTGAAAATAGAGCATTAATTCTTCTTTAATGCCTACCATTTAATTATTAACCCATTCCAACTCAATCCCTCCTTTTTACGCCCCTCAAGAAAAAAACTTTGGAAAACATTGTGGAAAATGAAGAAATTGCTTGTATCAAGCAATTTCTTCATTATCCACAACGTTTTCTATCAAAGCAGGGGAAAAATTTTCAATTCAATCAACTTGAAATTGTCGTCTGCAGCTTCTTTCAATTTGGACCAGTCTAAAATTTTGTTGTGTTGGAATGGGTTAAGTTGAACATTTTTTCATTTCATAATTTCACTGACATACCAGTGAAATTATCAAAATTAAAAAAAAATCTCACAATCATGCTTTTGCCGCCCCCCTCCCCCAAGAAAAAAATCCTTTGAAAAAAAACGTGGAAAATGAGGAAGATCCTTGTTACAAGCAATTTCTTCATTATCCACAAATTTTCTACCACAAAACAGAAACGAAATGAAAGTTTTATAAGCTAAAAATTTGATGACTGCAGCATCTTGGATTTAGTCCAGTCTAAAATGTTGTATTCAGGTAATGAGTTGATGCGATTCAAAAGACAAAGAATAATATCTAATAGCGACAAGAGCATTACATACAGATATCTGATGTTATACCAATAGGTACTGGATAGTGACTATGAAATCTAAGTCAAAAAAGATCCAATAATTTATACAATGCCTTTGAATCCCTCCCCTTAAAACGGTTATAGAAATTTTGATAGAGAATTACAAGCAAGTCTAGCTAGGCATTACAGATTTTTACAAGCGCGAACAAATTTTACTAGTCTTTGTCCATCGGACTAGTGCAAATTTCGATCACTTTTGACTTAATCCTCTTTTGAAAGAGAAGACATCTGTCTGGATTAAAATGAATGACTCCAGTAATGGTCAAGGGTTTTTAAAGGTTTAATGATAAAATGGGGTTTAACTCCACTTTTAACAGTATTTCAGTCATATTGCGGCAGCTGAAGCACCTAACAATGGATTCCTGGTATGTCTCACAAAAATAGAAAAAAAAATAGAGTTTAAAGAAAAATAAAATAATACTAGACATTACTTACTCATCTTGTGCTGCTGAAAGCTCTTTCTCCCGCTGATCCAAATCCAATTTAAGTGATTGTGCTTCTGTCTTATAGATTGTCATCTCACTTCTGAGCTCATTTAAAGCTTCCTCTTGATTTGTGACCCTAAGAAATAGACAAGAAACAAAACTAGAGCTATCACTGAAGGTGATTTACCTATTCCCATACATATCCAACTTTTTGAGGCTTCCAAAGAAAAAAGCTTCAGAATACATTGTGGAAAATGAAGAAATTGCATGTAACTAGCAATTTTTTCATTATACACAATATTTCTTACCTAAAAGATAGGGATTTTTAATATTTCATTAACTTAAAACTGTTGATAAGGAAATAGAGCAAACTAAAGTTTTATCATGACCTCATAAGATGACTTTTAGGTAGACATAACTCCGATTTGAACAATTACCTCATTACTACACAATCTTACATTTTGATGCAAGGAAGAAAATATTTTCTAGTCTTTTCTAACCTGGATTCAAACCAGCAACCCTCGACTTCTCTAAGATTATGAAACCTGCACCCTAGCCAACAAGCCATACACTCCTAAGCTAGAAGGACCATCTCATAATAGTGAAAAGTATTGACCATGGTGTAGCTATGAAATTTGTGCAGGGTCATGAGGTTAATAACTTTTTACGTTTTTAATTACTTGAATTAGGTTTAATGCTACTTTTAACAGTTTTTCAGTCATATCGTGGTGGCTTGAGCACTTAACCATACATTTCTGGTATTTCTCACACCAGAACTACCATAACATTCTTTCCAAGCCCCCAGCAGCTCATCCCACTTAGGTTTATGATTATCCACAATGGGTGGGATACAAATGATGGCCACGGCTTTTATATTTTTAACATCTAGAACAGCTATTCTACTATACCATATATAAGTTTTGAAAATACAAATCCTAATTTCCCTATGCTGGAAAACTGGTCTTTTTCTGCTTTACTAAATTCCTTGATGATCCCCTTTTGCACCTGATCAAGATATAGAGCATCAACTTAAAGATCACGAGGTAGCAAGTTCGAATTCTCTGAGTGGCCAATAATCTTGGTTCTTTCATTGGCCCATACAGTGTGTGCATTCGATTAATCTAAGTTAGAATAACTTGTGTCCCAAATTATATATAAAAGATATATCCTATTTCCACACAATACCTCTTTTTTATTAAAGAGAGTAGTTCTGGAAAAAAACTAGGTAGAAATTGAAGAAATGGCTTGTTACAAGCAATTTCTTTATTTTCCACCTTGTTTTTTATTTTAAAAGATAAATTTATTCAAAATTCTATCAGGTTGAAAGAACCATCTTTTACCTGCCAGTAATACCCGAAAGGGGAGTTGGGCAGTATATATAGATAGATAGAAATTGTAGTCTCTATCTTCTTTAATATGGACCATTCTAAAATTTTCCTATATGGTATTGGGTTTAACCTAACACTTTCACATGATGGATAGAAAATACGCTGAAATAGTTTTCTCACCTTTCTTGCAATTCTGAATTACAATATTTTGAATCTTCCAGCTGTCTTGACAGATTATGATTTGAATCACTTGCCTGCTCCATCATTTTCTACAATGAAATAATTTTTCTTATAACAACATTCATGTGATTAGTCCACTGCTCACCAATGTGAGCTTTCATCTTGTTATGGGATCAAAGTTTGACTATATCTGTAATTAGTACTTTGACCAAATCCCTATTTTTCATCCACTAAAGGAATTAAAGTAAAGAAATCAATGTGAAAACAAAAACAAAGTTAAGAAAAATAAAATCTTTAACTGATTCCTAAACAACTTTTTAGACTAGCCCATTGAAAGAAGGTGCAGACAACAATTTAAAGAGGATGGAATTTAAAACAAAAAATATGTTTATTTTTGGGGGGTGGTGGTGGGGTGGGGTGGAAAACATTGTGCAGAAATGAAAAATTGCTTGTAACAAGGGCATAGAAAGGGAATCGATTAATAATCACAGATAACAGCCAAAGTTAAAGTTTGTATCAAAGTGGTGTTGACAATCTTAAAATATAATTTCTCTTTCAAATCCTATGGCTACACATTAAAAATGTTTCAACAAGACAGTTCCACCAAGTATCCCCAACAAAGGGTATAAAAGACAAAAAATAGTATTTTCAAAGTATTTAAATCTAAATCAGTCTCTCTGTCACATCTGATAATGATAGAGAGTCCTCTGTGATTCATCTTGCAAAATGTACCATCTTTCAAGTGCAAAAACAAGATGTGTGAAACACTATTCCCCGGAAACAGGATTTCTTTAGAAACGGGTGATTTTTATTGTTGTTTTTTTTTTCCTTGTTTTAAGGAAAAGGGTTAAAATTTTGACCTTGATGAAATGACCTTCCCCAGTTGCGCCTTGTTGAGACCTATCTACATACCAAGTATTAGCATTGTAACTAAATCAGGGTTGAAGTTATAGGAAAATGTTTAGTTGGCAGGTTAAGTTTTGCAGACAGACAGACAGGCAGACGGACATAGGTAAAACAATATGCCCCCGATCTAATCGATGAGGCGGCATAAAAATCAGCTTGTGTCCAACTATGCAGGCTGACTACAGCATTAACCTGATTATTCTAAAATTTAATTGGTCATCTTACCTTACTTTACCTTCAGTTTTGAAACACCAACCCTGATAAACCTGTGCTAAATTTGATCCCTATTTCAAAAACTTGTTTTACAGAATTCACAGATGATTCCATCTGGCATGATGGGCCAAAAAACTTATTCATACTCACTTTCAGGCACTCATTCTCGTCTTTTCTCTGCATTGCTAAAGTTGTCAAACTAGTGATTGTCTTGGTTGCCTCTGCATAACTAATCTCCTTACTGCTTAGCTCTGATCTTGCCTGCTCCTTACTTTGCTCCTGAAAAGTTGATCAATCAATTTGCATACAATTAACCCTTGTCTTGATAAACCCTGAATATTCTTCCTTTGGTATGGGCATAGACTAAGATCAGCCTGCACATATGTGCAGACAGATCTTATTCAACACAACCTGCTATTTCAGCCAAATTTGTTGATAAGATCAATTCTCAAACTAAATATTGACCTGAAATCCAGATCTTTGTTTTTATCAGCCCTTTGATTATTAATGCAATTTTGGAAAGGATTTCATTCAGCATGCAGAATTATAAGATCCCAAATGACCTCCAATACAGCAGTTCAGAAACCACATTATTTTGAAAATATGTAGTCAGGGACAAGAAATCGAGGGCGTATAGTTAGTTAACAAACTTAAGTGTTGTAACCACAGCTTGAATAAGCTGTAGTTACAACATTTAAGTCCCCAAATCAATAAAAATGCCTAACACAAGTCTCAGAATTTAGAGTTCAGTGACGGTCTAAATGAATGATTTACTTACCCAATCGATTTTTTTTAAAAATGACAGCTGAGATTCATGAATTAGAAATTTCTACTGGCAAAAGAAAGAAAGGTTCGAAAACTATTGATAAAAATATAAGTTGGGATTGTTAAACAGACAAATTATCTTTGCTTCTTTCCAAAAAGTCCTTTTTTACTAAAACAAATATTGCCAAGTATGAAGGAACTTGCCAAGATACTTGGAATATATCATCACTTATAACTGAGACAAACTGGTGTTAGATTCTATTTATTTATTAAATGGTATTATTTTGCATAATGATGGTAAATAATATGTAACAAATTTGTAAAATGATTTCTTGGCAGCCTAAGCAGTGTAACTACAGCTTGAATAAGCAGTAGTTACAATTAAGTTGCAAAACCAATAAAAATGATTCACATAGATGTTGGGCAGTGTTGGAATTTAAAGTTGACTTCCAGTCTAAAATGAAATTGTTGCAAAGTGGACTCATGCCCCCACTAGTGCTTTGTCTCTCAAGTAGCACAGTTGACCTTTGACCTACATTACCCAAAAACAATAGGGCACCTCTATTGGTCACGGATAAAATGTGTACAGAGATTAAAGGTCCTTAGTTGAATGGCCTAAGAGTAAGAGCAAAGAAAAGGATGTCAAAACTCAAATTTGACCTTTACCTTTGACCAACATTCACCAAAAACAAGATATTGCCGCAAAGCGGACTAATACCCCCCAGCAACACTTGTCTATATATAAGTACTATCCGCCAAAGGGCCGTAACAAAGAAGGACTTTTTAATTAAAGGCCCATAAATCAGTCAAAAATGGACAATAACCAAAAATAGGATATGCACATGTCTTATACCGAGTCTTTCTGTGAAATTTGAATCAAATCTGTCCAATGGTTGCTGAGAAAATGAGCGGACACGATTTTTCACCAAAGTGCCTTAACTCCGTCAAAAATCAATGGACCCTAACCGAAATGGAATATGCACATCAGATTCTCTGCTTGATATGGATTATATCAGTGAAGTTTGAATCAAATCTGTCCAATGGTTGCCGAAAAATTGAGTGGACACGAAAAAGCTACAGATAGACAGACAGACCTACAAGCTGACTCCTATATAATGAAAGGGCACTACCTTGGATCAGTGGCAACAATTGCATGAAGTTTCAAGTTTGTAGGTTGGCTCTTGAGTAAGAGCATTGAAATAAAAAGTCTATGGCTGGAGGGACGGACAGACAGACATACATGATGAAACCAATACACCCCCTCTACTTTGTAGGTTGGGGGGATATTGAAGGACTTGATTAGTCAATTGATTCTTTGATTAAAACCACAATCTGTCAATTGATAATTATTACTCACTATGGTCTCTTCTAGCTCTTTCTTCTCTTTCTCTAAATCTAAAGTCCTTTTCTAGAAAAGAAAAATAAACAAGAGGACCATAATGGTTCTAAATTGCTCACCTGAATAATAAATAATGACATACTTGGCTTAATAAAAATAGGATGTGCATCGTTGCAGCCATAATAGAACCTTAGGAACATTACTTGACCAGCTGACCTCGCTTTTACCCAAAGTGACCAAATTTCAACTTTTCAAAGATTTAATCAAGAAAATCATTCTGACCGATTCTCAGGTTAAGAGGGTCAAAGTATTTGGTGTCAAATTAAAGCCAGTCACCTTATGAGAGTATATGTGATGTATGACAGTAAGAATTATAAGTATGATTTCAGTTTTTGGTTCATTTTTTTTTTAAATGGGTCAAGGTCACAAAGCCTCAAGGTTACACATCTTGGTTCTAGATGCAGGTCCATCACCTGATGAGTCCCTGCGTGGAATATGAGCATTTTTGAAATAATAATAAAAGAGATAAAAAATTCATCCAAAAAAGGAAACCATTTGTATTTTTAGCAAATTTAGTTTTATGAGTCGAGCTATCACATTGCCTGAGCTATTAAGGATGTAAATTTCTTATACAAATACCTCGCTTTCATCCAGTTTCTCCTGCAATGACTTGATCTCCTCTTTCTGTTCCTCTTCAAGTGCTTGAATTGTAAATAAGTCCTCTTTAAGCATATCAATCTGAAAATAAAGTAGACCATTTGAGATGCAAGTGTTCGAGAAAACTTGCCTTTTTTCAGAATAAATTTTCCAACATACCATTTTTAAATACTCAAATGTCATTTCTTGGATAAAAGATACTTCAATACTCAATAATTTGATTTTAGTTGTGTCACTCAAAATTCCTGAACCAGCAGGTAAGAACATAAATTATAATGTTTCTCACCCCAGTAAAACAACATCTGCTCATCCCACTTAGGTGCACCACCCATTGATCAAGAGACAAATGTGGCATGTCTCTATGATATTTTTCAAATGTTAGAAAGAATGTTGGCCATGCCAGGGATCAAACTCAAGACCCCAGAATTGAGATCACAGTATATTAGTGACTTGGCTTGGCTAATCAGAAAGCAGAAATTTTAACACAACTAAAATTAAACTATATACAAATAAACATCTGACAGATTGCAATTGTCAATTAAAGAATCAATCATTTGAACCAGATATGAATTTCTACCTCCAAGATTGATGATAAGCATCTTTGTTGGTCTGGCAACTTAAATGCCATAACTACAGCCTATTCGAGCTGCAGCTATGAAGTTTAGGTCCCTAAGCATTTTTTTTGGGGGGGGGGGTACTCAAAACTGACCATAAATTTTGCAAAATGACACAACTTTATATCTAAGTTGAACTTCCAGTCAGAGTCAGTAGGCATGCCAAGTCATCCGTCAATTAGGAACACTGCTATAATCTTACCTTCACCTCCTCCTTCTTTCTTTCATTCTCAAATATCTCCTTCGTTGATTCCATCTTTTCTTGTAAAGATCTAATTGTTTCTAAATTGTCTTCTACATCTTGTTTGGAGATCCCCAGTTCTTCTTCTAGACTAGCATTTCTTTGCTTCAAATCCTCTTGCTCTTCTGATGCCTCCCTTAGCTTTTTGTACTGCTGATTGATTGTTTCCTGTAACAAGAGGAACAAAAGTTTGTGTTTGAAAGTCAAAACAAGAGCAACAAGAGCCATGTCGGACATGGCCATCCCCCGCCATAAAAGCTTGATAGTAAACTGAGTTGTGGTTCTTGTACACTGCACTTCTCCTCAATGAGATCTATCCACCTATGAAGTTTCAAATTGATAGCAATTATACTTTCAGAGATATGCTCCGGACAATATTAGTGACGGAATGACGGCTAAAACGGCGGGGGATAATAATTGGTGGCAACATTAGGTAAGTAGTGTTTGTACAGGAGGATTTTAACCCTTGTCATGCTGATCCAGCAATATTCCAGTGTTGACAACAGTTATGGCAGGTGTATAGATTAAGATCAGCCTGCATAGACATGCAGTCTGATCTTAGTCTACACTACCTGCTTGTTTTTTCAGTGCTGAGGAAATATCTGCAAACAAAGTAGATTTAAATTTAACAAAGTAAATTTTTTGTGAAGAAAGGATAGATATTAACAATTACCAGGGTTAACAAGAGTTGTCTGCGGAAAATATAGACTGCCCTTTGAAGGACTATTTGAAATAAAGGTACATGTTCCTATGGTCAAAGTCATCGTATTATGAATGCAACATTTAGCAGTTATTTATAAAGAAGATGAAATGCTGGAATAGAAATATTAGTAAATTTGTAGATAGGAGAATCAAAGATCGGTCTGTTTTTCATGGATCTAAAATTATTTGCATTATAAAGTATATGTGAATAGGTTTTTTTTCCACCTAAAAGTAAAGATAAATTCTAGTTGAAATTTTAATCTGTACCTGCATTTGCTCTGCAAATTTCTTCTGTCTCTCTTCAGCATCAGTTGTTTTCTTCACCTGTTCTCTAAGGTCTGTAATTTGTGCCATAAGCTGTTCATTAGCAGCACACTGGTCTAAATATAACTGCTCCTGTAACAACAAAGTTTGGTTGATTGTACAGTGTTTAATCCATTCCAAATCGACAGAATTTTAGACAGGTCGAAATTGAACGAAACAGCAGACGGCAATTACAAGTTGATGGAATTCTAATTTTTTTCGTCTTTTGGGATAGAAAACATTGAGGATAATGAAAAAATTGCTTGACACAAGCAATTTCTTCATTTTCAATAATGTTCTCCAAAGATTTTTCTAAAGGGACGTTAAAAGGAGGGCTTGTGTGGGGATGGAATAATGCCGCTTGAACAATCTTGAAATCTCAAGAGTGTTGTTCACTTATTTATGAGCTTAATCCTAGACACAACAATCCTGCTTTTGACCTGTCTACAAAAATAGCTCTTAAACACAGTTTGGGGAAAGGAAAACAATTGTTCACCTCATATGAGGCTTATTTTCTAATTCAAAAACTCTTTCAAACAGCCATCTGCATCTTGCAATTTGGACCTGTCTAAACTTTTATTGTCAGGCGCTCTATATGTCTTTTCTTGATATATATCCATACGATATGTGTTTAAAGCCACATCTTCCCTCAAACACACTATAAAATTAATAAGAAAACCGTACTCCAGGCTCAAAAGCATAAATAACTTTTGCTAGTCATTCAAACAACTTGCTAGGTCATGAATATTAACGAAATCATCCATAAAGTTTACTTGTCAGCACCTTTGCAAATAACAGTGAATACTGAAGATTAGCTAAGATTTCCATTTAAGAATTGGATGCATGCGTCTTGATTTCAAATGTAAACAAACACAAATTGAAAAAGACAAGATAAACACAATATACTCTTTCTTGAGAACATCACTCATACCCTGCTTTTGCATATCAATATTAAGAAGGTCTTTGTTTGCTTTAGTGACCAAATAAGGGATAGATTATCTCCAACATTTTTTCTTCATCAAACGGCAGATATGGCTTTAAGTTAGGGACAAAACTTGCAACCTATGATGCTTCTAAGTTAGCAAACACGCCTCCCTAAGGCTTAAGCCGCACCATACTGCTGGGACAAAACAGAAACAAGATATCTTTGTGACAAACATTTGGTAGGTTGACTAGAGTTTGATCTTTTTAAATTTTGTCTGATTTGCTAATCTATGGTCATCCCACCTTGCTACATAATTTTTCATGAAATAGTTATTTAAATAGACCTCAACTGAATCTGATCACTTTAATTCTAAGGAATTCCCTGATGATCTATTTTCACGAGATTGGCTACACTATTATAAAATGACACCACATCATGCTTATGATAGAGCCTTGGCTGTATTGACACTAAATAAAAAAATCTAAGTCGAAAAAGGGAAATATTTCTTACGCAAGTGCATTTAGAGTTATTCCCTAGATTTTATATATTTCTCTTTTGATAGTGATCTTCATAAAATATGATTCAAGTGGATTTCTACAGTTATAACAGAGATATTACTACACTATGAGACACCAATAATTGTTCAAATTCAAAGAAATTGCAGACAACAATTTAAATTTGATGGAATTTATAAATAATTTGTCTTATAGGGTAGAAAACATTGTGGATAATGAAGAAATTGCTTGTAACAAGCAATTTCTTCATTTTCCACAGTGTTTTTCAAAGCTTTTTCTCTTGAGGGGTGTGAAAAAGCCTCAATGTGCGGGAATGGGTCTAAAGATGTCAGGATTTGCATGTAGACAACAATGACAGTCATGGCATGGATTTTACAATACTTAGACTTTTTTCTTTCTCTCTCTCTCTTCTCCTTTTTTTTTCAAAAACAGGCGAGCTATACACTTACTTTCTGCATCCCTTCTGAACTGAGAAGATTTGACTGGTTTTCATGTAGGAGTCTTTCATCATTCAACTGCTTTTCTAAGTCCTGAAAAACAAAATTTCTTTTATACAGTTTCTTCAAGAATGATCTATCCTGTTAGATACTATATACAAACACTATGGGGGAAAGTTTACACATACATCTAATAAAAAAAAATCTTGTTTTACTACAATATTTCCCCATCCTATTAAATAATTCATTTTCGAGTTTCAACCCATTTTGTAGTTAAATTCATTTAAACAAGTCTTTCAAGATTTGTACCATTGGATTAGCTGAAAATTTGTTTCATACCTACATGAAAATATATGGAACTATATAGTTTGCTTGCTCACAAGGCAATTCCATGAACAAACTGTCAAAAACTTGTAAATTATTTCCTTATTAATCTGACATACTTTTATGATATATGCCTTGATATCTTTTTATGAGAAATGAAGAAAACTTTGTTTTCAATAAGGTTTTAAGCTAAAATTTCAATCACAATTCTGTATGCAGACTTTAACCCATTTCCACGCAATGATGCTTTTTGTCGCCCCTCAAGAAAATGGTATAGAAAACATTGTGAAAAAATGAATAAACTGTTTTTCACAAGCAATTCCATCATCATCTACATTGTTTCCCAACCCAAAATACAATAAAATCCAAAATTTCATAAATTAAAAATTATCGTCCGCAACTTCTTTGAATTCATACCAGTCTATTTTTTTGTCTGGTAATGGGTTAATGGACAAATTAGTAGCTAGCACCCTCAATACTATCTGATGTGAGGCACATTGACCCTTTGTTTTACCTGTTCCAAAAAAACAACATTTTTAAGACCAGTCCAATTTCAGAGAAGATGCAGACAACAATTTTTTGTCGATGGAATTCTAAAAATAGTTTTTTTTAAATTTCATAAACTAAAAAGTTTCGCCAGCAACTTCTTCTAATTTGGACCAGTCTAAAAATGTTGGTATGTTGAAATGGGTTCAAGCCCAACAACACCAATCCTACTATGATGGAGCAAAGCCAAAGACAATCTCACGACTTTTCCTTTTATACTTAAACAGACAAGCTATAAATATTGAGGAATTCTTAATTTGTAATTTCACAAAAATTTACCTGTAAGGATGAAAGCAGTTGCTCTATTTCATGTTTTTTGTCTTTTAAATTCCCTTCTAATTGTGAACAAAGATTGGCATGAAACAATGAGGTTGTCTTTTCTACATCTAAATCATTCTGAAATACAAAAGAATCATCTACGACATTGAAACTGATTTATCCAATTCTTTAAAATAATATTTCATTGAATGGGGTTTTATGCCACTTTTAACAGTATTTCAGTTATATCGCTGCAGCTGGATCATCTAACAATGGATTTCCGGTATTTCTCAAACCAGCATTACCAATACATCCTTTCCTTTAGCAGGGTTCGCGCTGTCAGTCGCAATTGTCGCCAAATGCGATAAAAATAAAATTCTGGCACAAGATTTTTTCATTTGGCGAAACTACGTGGAGCCAAAAAATTGAAAAGGTTTGTTGATATAAACATTTACTTTGACTAATCTCCGGCAATTAAGTCCGAGGCCAAGTGTGTAAATTGCTCTATGGTTTGTACCTGTATATCGGGTCAATTATGTCATCGAGTCTGACACACGACTAACACATTACCAAATTTAATCACAGTTTTGATTGACAGCCAATCAGATGAATAAAATGCGCTCATTGGTTGGTGAGTGGTCTTGATTTTGTGTTGTGGGCGTGACTTAGTATTATGGATGGGGCGATGACGGCTATCACGTAAAAGATCAGTAGATCTCAATTACCATGCATAAATAGGTCTTCAATTAGACAAAAGGCCCAGTGGGCCTTAACGGTCAACTGAGTAAAAGAGCACCAAGACAAGTGATTTTGTTTGAAAGAATTAGAAAAAGGTTTGGTTGAAATCCCCTCAGTAGTTCTTGAGAAGAAGATGAAATACTTAAAAGTTACCAAAAATTACCCCCTTTTGGTCCCCATTTTAGGGCCCCCTGACCCCCCAGCCTTTTTATTTTCACAAATCCGAATAACCATTACCAAATGATGCTTTTCACCAAGTTTGTTTGAAATTGGCTTTGTACTTCATCATCAGAAGATGAAAGTGTGAATTTTTTAACATGATGAACTTTGACCTCTGGGTGTGGCCCCATACATGACCCCAGGGGCATGAATTTCACAATTTATAATATACCTGTCCTAGTTGTCATGCACACAAAATATTTAAGCTCTGGCATTAACGGTTTATTAGAAGAAGAATTTTAAAGAAGTACCAAAAATTACCCCTTTTTGGCACCTATTTGGGCCCCTATGACCCCCAGAACCCCTATTTTCACAAACTTGAATTGGCATCCCCCAATGATGCTTTCTACCAAGTTTGGTTGAATTCCGCCCAGTAGTTCTTGAGAAGAAGATGAAAAATTTAAAAGTTACCAAAAATTACCCCCTTTTGGTCCCCATTTTAGGGCCCCCTGACCCCCCAGCCTTTTTATTTTCACAAATCCGAATAACCATTACCAAATGATGCTTTTCACCAAGTTTGTTTGAAATTGGCTTTGTACTTCATCAGAAGAAGATGAAAATGTGAATTTTTTAACATGATGAACTTTGACCTCTGGGTGTGGCCCCATACATGACCCCAGGGGCATGAATTTCACAATTTATAATATACCTGTCCTAGTTGTCATGCACACAAAATATTTAAGCTCTGGCATTAACGGTTTATTAGAAGAAGATTTTTAAAGAAGTACCAAAAATTACCCCTTTTTGGCACCTATTTGGGCCCCTATGACCCCCAGAACCCCTATTTTCACAAACTTGAATCGGCATCCCCCAATGATGCTTTCTACCAAGTTTGGTTGAAATCCGCCCAGTAGTTCTTGAGAAGAAGATGAAAATGTTTAAAAGTTAACGGACGACGCACGACGGACGACGACGGACAAACGATGATTGCAATAGGTCACCATGACCATTCGGTCAGGTGACCTAAAAAGTATAATTAAACTGGCCACAATTTGCTTAGATTTCTGCTGACAGTTTCAGTCAGTTTCGTATCTTGGCACCGCTGCCGCGATTCCTTGCTAAATAACTGAATCAGCATTCATGGGTAATAAGAATTATATTCTGATGAACTGTAGATAGAAGCAGTGGTAGTCTGTCAAAATTTGACATAAATTTCAAAAGTTCCACTGTCCCAAACGCAGAGGAACCATTTCTTTTTTTGTTGATTTGTACCCAAATATGTTCAACTATAAACCTTTTTTTTTTAAAATTACTGAAGTCTAAATTTTTTCATCATTAAGTCAAGCATATTTTACAAGCTTTATTACTAATTCCTTTTCTCTTTTTTTCTCATCAAAGTCTCAATTTTCTGATCAAAGTACTGAAAGCACTGATTAAAGATGAGTAAAAATCAATGTAGGTGTATTACTTAGCTACATTCATTCAAGACAAAATTACAAATGAATGGCCATTTCAAAAACCTGTTTAATATGCATATTTTCTATTTAACATAATAGAAGTTGAGAAAATAATAGTGCAGTTAGGAAATGTTCGAGTGTGGCACCAACTCCTTCTCAATTTGGCCCCAACTTTACTCAATTTGGCCCCAACTTCTTTAATTTGGCGAAAGCGATGGCGACAACTTTTTTCAAGCCAGAGCTAACCCTGCTTTAGCCTCCAGCTAATCCCACATAGGTTTAAGGTTATCCACCCAATGGTGGGAGAAAAATGTCGGAAAGGATATATGCTGCAACTGGGGATTGATCCTGGGACCCAGTGATTAGGAGTCCTGCGCAGTACAAACTGCGCTATGGCCGCGTCACATTTCAGAAAATATTGTGGTAAATAGAGAAATTGCTTTTAACAAGCAATTTCTCTCCTTACCACAATGTTTTCTACCAATCAAACACTTAGTTTTCAATTTTAGTTATTTTGCATTACTTTTTGGCCACAAGAGCTTCATTCAACTTAATTGCTCTTAATAATTGACATTGTACTAGAGTCAACTCGAGCCAAGAGATAGATTGTAATCCTGTTTATCAATGTATGTCTGTATGTCTGCTACGCCATGATTTTGCTAACAGGGTAAGAGGAACAATTTAAGGCATATGCAAAATATCTTTAACCCATTACCACACAACAAAATTTTAGACTGGTCCAAATTGAAAGAATCCGCAGACAACACTTTTAAGTTGATTGAATCTTATTTTATTTTTTTTGTCTTTTTTGGTAGAAAACATTGCAGAAAATGAAGAAATTGCTTGTTAAAAGCAATTTCTTTATTTTACACAATTGTTTTCCCAATTGTTTTTCTTTAAGGGCGTCAAAAAGATCTCTGTGTAGGAAAGGGTTAAGGAACAACAACACTACCATGGATATGCCTAATGTTCATTGGTTAGAGACAAATGACTTTGTCAAATGTTGGAAAAAATGATTGGCAGTTTCAAATTTCAATTCGATGAGATTTTGAAAATCTTTGGCTTTCTTGGTAGAAAACATTGTGGAAAATGAAGAAGTTGTTTATAAAATCATTTTCCATGATGTTTTCTAAAGCTTTTTTCCTCAAAAAGTAGGATTAAGTGGGAATCGGTTAAGAGTTTTCAAAATGGCAATGTCAAAAGTATTATCGATTGCTTCATAATGAAAAGACCAACTTAACACACAACCACACTACCCTGCAATTTAATGCACTCAAAAAAAAAAAAGCTAAAAGAAACAATGAATTTTAGGAGAAACTGCTTGTAACAAGCTACTTCTCTTTTCCATGATGCATTCTACAATATATGTCATTTCTTTTTCTTCAATTTTTACAGAGCTAGCCAGGCTTGGCTCCCTCTATCCAGAGCCCTCAGTGAATTTCAACTTTTTATGAATTACCACTTCATCCCAGGATTTTTACGCACTAACGAAATAAAGCTTTGGAAAACATTGTTAGTAAAAGAAGAAATTGCTTGTAGCAAGCATTTTTTCCATTTCTCACAATGTTTTCTACCCCATATGTTTTTTTTTTATTTTTCAATGGGATTGCTTTTTGAAATGTTGTCTGTAAATTTCTTTCAATTTGTTCTAGTCTAAAACTTTCGGTTTGGTAAAAGGTTAATTTACCTTTAGTGTCTCTTTTTCCTCAATGAATTTCTCGTTTTCTCTCTCCAACTCTTCCAATTTCCTTTCCATTTTCTCCAGCTATCAAAATAAAAAAGTGGTTCTCTATTTATATGTTTAAACACAATTCTTATTTAACCCATTCACAAACAACCCCACCTTTTTAACGCCTTACATTAAAAAAAACCTTTAGAAAACAATGTGGAAAATGAAGAAATTGCTTGTGACAAGCAATTTCTTCATTATCCACCACGTTTTCTGCCCCAAAAGAAAAAGACTTTCTAAACTATACCATTTGTAGATTGTCATCTGCAACAATTTTGAATTTAGGCAGGTCTAACATTTTGTTGAGTTGGATTGGGTTAATAAACAAAGCAAAATCATTTTTGTTCAAAGTAAACTAGAATTGTCAAAGAAGCGCTTTGGCAGTGTAGAAGTGGTTTCTTAAAACAATGTTTATATTTGACCTTCACCCTTGACAGAAGCAGCAAAAAAAGCACCACCTTTGGTTGATGGTAACACTTTTGTACTACTTGTGATCATAAGGTAAGCCAATTATCAGTTTATGCATAGCACTTTTCAAAAACTGTAGACTGATCCAAATTCAAGAAAGTTGCAGATATCAGGTTTTTTGGGGGAAAGTTTGAAACTTCTTTTTTTTTTTTTTTGGTAGAAAACTTTGTGGGTGATAAAGAAATTGCTTGTAACAAGCTGTGTCTTAATTTTCTACAATGTTTAATGTTTTCCAAAGCTTGTTTCTTGAGGGGCATTCAAAAAGTGGGATTGCATGGGAACTGGCGAAACCTATGTTGTTCTTACCAATTGGAATTATCTCAGTCACTCATTGACAAAAAAGAGCACCACCTACGGGTGCCTACGCTTGGCTGTAGGATAGTGGACAAAATGCATCTCGAGTTATCCCCCTTGATAATAATGGTTGCTCTTTTGATAGTGAACAAGTGTGCCAAGTTTCAAGTGAATGCCGTTAGTAGAACCAGAGATATCACAAAATGTCAAAGTTTTTGCGCGCCTATGACGACAACAACGACACAAAGGCTATAGCAATACCTCGGGTTTTCTCAGAAAACAACCCAGCTAATAAAGGTTAACCCTTTCCTGGACAAACCCGGGTTTTTATGTCTTTGTGATTGTAACAAGCAATTTCACCTTTTCCAACAATATTTTCTACCATATAGGATGGTCAGATTTCAAATTGCATGCATTTTTCATTGTCGTCTGCTACCTCTTTCAAATTGGACCAGTCTAAAATTTCATAAAACAGGAAAGGGTTAAGACATAGTCGCAATAACCACGCCCACTTATTCTTTATTTTTTCGAGAAGGTAGTTAAAGAAGTATAAGGGTAAAAAGTCCTTGATACTCCATGAATAACAACTAGCCTAGATATAAACTTTTGCAATAAGCCCTCTTTTTCTGTAGCACAGCCTAATTTTTTAAATTGATAAAATCCTAACAATATGCTCAAGGTCAAGTGTTTACTAATATTCTATGAAAATTTTATTCAAATTCGTCCATAAATTCAGGGGGAGATGTTTTAAGAAGATGTGGACTAGGGTGGAAAAATAGATGGATGGAAATTGGGATGGACAGAATGACAGACAAACAAGATGATACCAATGTACATCCACCTTTGGGAGTGTATAGAAAGAAGAACAAGCCATAAGCTAGCATTGTATTGCTTCTACACTACCTCAAGTTAATTAGCATAGACTTGGCCACATATCATATGTTATCTACACCCCCTTTCATATTTCAACACTTTAATTTTCTTACATCTCATTATTCCCAAACCCATTACCAGATGGCAAAATTCTAGACTAGTTCAAATTAAAAGAAGTTTCAGACGACAATATAAAGTTTATGAAATTTGAGATTTTTTTTTTAATTTCTGGGTAGAAAATATTGTCGAAAATGAATTGTTACAAGCAACTTCTTCATTTTACACAATGTTTTCCGATTGTTTGTCTTCAGGGCATCAAAAAGGATCATAGTGTGGGAATGGGTTGAGCCATCACATTAAGATGGTTGTGAAATACAAATTTTACTGTATTTGAAGGCACAGCTGACCAACCTGAGTTGTGAAGGCCTCCTTCTCTTCCTGTACAGATGCTTCAAGGGTTTTATTTTTTGATTTCGCATCTTTTAATTCATTGTCTGCAGAGTTCAACACCATCCTTAAATCTTTGATCTCATCAGAGTTACCTGTCATGAAATAAAAAAGATGTTTAGTGACATTCAAATAGACATGAGATCGTTGTAAATGATCCCATCATTTGATCTTCACCTTGAAATCAGAACGGCAGAAGTTGCCAACCAAACAAGATACCTTAACCCTTTACCAGATAACAAAATAGATTAGTCCAAATTGAAAGAGTTGCAGAAGAAAATGTTTATCTAATGAAATTTAAAAAGTCGTTGTCTGATAGCATAGAAAACATTGTGGATAATGAAGAAATTGCTAGTTACAAATAATTTCATCATTTTCCACCATGTTTGTTGCTTATTTTCAATTTAAATGTAATTTGAAATGTCGCTGCACCTTCCTTCAATTTGGACCAGTCTAATATTTCGTTGTCTGGTAATAGGTTAATAGGGTAAACTCTGCTTATGAAGATGATCTAATAAGAAATACTGGATCACATATCAAAATTTTATTGTCATAGTCCTGACTAGGGCTACTAAACCCTTTCCTGTTTTTCAAAATTTTAGACTGGTCCAATTTGAAAGTAGCTACAGGTGACGATAAAAAGTGGGTGCAATTAGGAAAGTGCCTAAATTGTTGGTAAGAAAATATTGTGGGAAAAGAAGAAATTGCTTTTCACAAGCAATTTCTTCTTTTTCCACAATGTTTTCTCAAGTATAAAATCATAGGGACCTAAAAACACGGGACTGTACAGGAAAGGGTTAAGAGAACAATCATCTGCTTGAGAGAAATTCAGAAATAATTATATTTATGGAACTGCTTTGTGTGAAAGTGTACAATTTTTTGTTTGTTTGAATTGGGATTCTACGCCGCTTTCAACAATCTTTCAGTTATATCGCGGCGGCTGGAGCACCTAACAATGGATTCCTGGTATTTTTCACACCAGTACCACCATCACATCCTTTCCTAGCCTCCAGCTGCTATCCCACATAGGACTACGATTATCGACCCATTGGTGGGAGACAAATAGTCGGAAAGGATGAAAGTATACAAAATAGCTCAGTAATTGATTTTTTTTATTGGCATATGAAATTCATTTACTCCTTTAAAAGATTTAGAATAAACATACAGGCAATCGTTGTTTGGTTATCTCTGATAATGTTTTCAAGTGAAATGATCTTTTCTCTGGCTGTCAAATCTTTTTTCTTTTCCTTTTCAAGTTGCTGAAAAACACAAATGAGAGGGCCCAAATGGCACTATATTGCTCACATGAATTTATTTTTCAAGCTAAATAATCGACACAAAATGTGATAACACTACAATATTATTAAAAGTCAAATGGATATAACAGCAAATGGTTATTATTGGATGAGAAGAAAATAAAATTACCCCTTAGGCTACCTTTAACTTCATATAAGATAGAATGTCACTATACTCAATGGCGATCTTTTTGCGTGGCAATTAAAATATTTTCAGCAAAGTTAAAGGTAATAGTCATTAAGGCCCTATTTCCCTTGATATGAATATTACCATAATATTGATGGTTCAGCATGAAACAGTTGTAACTGCCTATATGTTTATAAGCAGTAACAACTGTTTCGCACTGAACCATCCATATTCAAAAAGTTCTTCCTCATGATAATACATAAGGAATATTACATCAGTGTGTTTTTTCTATTTGTTGTTATCGTGTTCGAGAATCGTGTGTAGGTGTTTTTATTGGATGAGACCTTCAGTCTCATCCAATAAAAAAATAACTACACACGTTTCGAGAACATGATAACAACATATAGAAACAAGAGGCCCAGCGGGCGTTAACGGTCACCTGAGTAAAAGAGCATCAAGACAAGTGATTTTGTTTGAAAGAATTAGAAAAAGGTCCACCAAAGGAACATTCATGTGAAATTTGATTAGAATCTACCTAGTAGTTTTAAAGAATTTTGCAATCAAAATTTCTGTTAGAAATTAATTTTGTTTCCATAGCAACCAGAGTTCATGGAACAAAATTATTTTTAGCAGTTTGGAAGAGGATTGTGCAAGGAACACCCCTGTTAAGTTTGGTTAAAAATTGGCCCAGTATTTTTCAAGATATAGTTATTTAAAGAAAAGTTTACGCATGCACAGATGCACGACGGACACAGGACCATGACAATAGCCCCGCTGGCCTTTGGTTAGTGTAGCTGAAAATGTGGATTTTATTGTGTAAACAAGAGAAATATGCAATATGGTTCCATTTCCATTACTGCTTGATGGAATTTGTTCATTTTGGTTAGCCTTCTTGCCTTCGTGTCAAAAAAACTCCGAGAAAATTTTAAATGAATTGGGCCAAAAATGCGGACTTTATCGAGTAAACAAGAATTAACTTTAAGTGTACTATGAGAATTAATCACTCAGAGTCTCAATATTTTTTTCAAGAGTTCTGAATCATTAAATCTATCACATTTTAGAAAACGTATAACGTCGCCCTTATAGTGTACAAAAAGGCACAAAGCCGAAATATTGAGACACTGAGTGATTATTTTTCATATTGTTATTCATTCTCTGAGGAATTTGTAAAATAATTGTAACTTTAAATCGTTAGTTTTTTAATACTGTTAAATGGATTTTCTTCACTTTCAATAGGGTTTGAGCTCTTGATGGGCGAATCAAGATGTGCAAGTTAAAGAAAGATAAAATTAAAATTGTGGAGTTTTGAGTTAACAACAAGGCGATCACTCCCAAAAGAAGAGGCCCCCAATCCACACTGGTGAAGCATGGTAAATGGAACACTAAAACAAGAGGACCATGATGGTCCTAAATCGCTCCCCTGAGTATGATGGTTCATGGCTTTATGATATAAACAAAATGGCAAAGCCCTCTGTCTAATTATTTTGGAGAAGATGTTTACAGATTTCTCTTTTAATCCTAGGTATATTGATGATCCCACTATAGAGTACTAATTTCCTGAATATGGTAATGCTTTGAAGTATAGGAATCAATACATACCAAGTATAAAAGCTGTAAGCCTAATGGTTTAGGATAAGAAGGTTTTCAAAGATATCATTATTTATTCCTAACTAAAATTAGGGATTGCACAGAAAAGGGCTAATTTTTTAAGTAATTTGGTAGAGGGTCAATGCCTGATGATATGTACCAAATATCAAAGCTCTAGGCTTTATGGTCTGGGAGAAGAAGATTTTCAAAGATTTCCCTCTTTATTCCTTTGTAAAATCAGGAATAACACAGAAAAGGGCTAATTTTCAGAGTATTTTGGTAGACGGTCAATATATTATGATATGTACAAAATATCAAAGCTCTAGGTCTAATGGTTTGGGAGAAGAAGATTTTCAAAGTTTTCCTTCTTTAATTCTATGTAAAATCAGGGATCATTAAGAAAAGGGCTAATTTTCAGAATACGGTAATTCTTTGAAGTATTTTGGTAGAGGGTCAATAGATGATGATTTGTATTAAATATCAAAGCTCTAGGCCTTAAGGTTTGGGAGAAGAAGATTTTAAAAGATTTCCTTCTTTATTTCTATGTAAAATCAGGGATCATTAAGAAAAGGGCTAATTTTCAGAATACGGTAATTCTTTGAAGTATTTTGGAAGAGGGTCAATAGATGATGATGTATACCAAATATCAAAGCTCTAGGCCTTATGGCTTGGGGCAAGAAGATTTTTAAAGATTTCCTTCTTTATTTCTATGTAAAATCAGGGATTGCCAAGAAGAGGGCTAATTTTCAGGATACAGTAATTCTTTGAAGTATTTTGGAAGAGGGTAATTCTTTGAAGTATTTTGGTAGAGGGTCAATAGATGATGATATATACCAAATATCAATACTCTAGGCCTTACCGTTTGGGAGGAGAAGATTTTTTAAGTTTTTTTACTCCGTTGCCATGGCAACCAGAGTTCTTCATGGATTTCAATTCTTTGAAGTATTTTGAAAGAGCATGACCTAAGGATCATTTCTGTGAAGTTTTGTTGAAATTCCATGGTTAGTTTAGGAGGACAGATTTTTTTGTAATTGTGAACGGACGGACAGAAGACGGACGATGACCGATCACAATAGCTCCCCCGGAGCACTTCATGCTCAGGGGAGCTAAAAATGTATCAAGTCAATGATATTTAGTTTCCATGTTGAACAAGTAGTATAATAATTATAAGTGACGGGTATAAAGATAGAATGCATGAAATTTAATTATCCTTCACCAGTGGCACCTACCCGGTACAGAGCCAACACCTGTGATAGAACAGTAAGGCAATGCCTTATATTTATTTGGAATTCTACATTTCAAAAAGAATGTCATCAAGTGAAATTACTGTTGTTATTTGCTTGTTAGAAATCAAACTCTTTAAAATTTTGGGTACAGTAATTGAAATGATTGATTGTTCTACATCCATGTTTTGTCAGTAGATATGATAGTCACTAATTTCTGCCAGTTTATATTCTTCCTTCACCTAAAACAAAAGATATGCACCATTAACTGTTAATGATGGGCTAAAAACTTTCATGTAATTAGTCAGGATGAAAAGAATTTGATGTTTTCCCAAGTAACAAAAATTAATCACATAAACATTATTAGACATTTAAAAGCAAAGCATACATAAAAAGCTGTGAACCTTTAAGATTTGACAAGAAAATCTTAAATTTCTCACCATATGCCCCATGTAAAGCTTTTGCTCTTGAGATATGAGCATATTTGATTCATGGGCAATGAGTTCAAAAGTCTAGAAAGACATCCATGTGATGATACTACATATGAAATATCAAAGCTCCATCATCTTCAGACTTAGTTTCAAATGATGGCATACTTTTGGGCCCTGTACCATAATTTAAAAAATCTTGCTAGAAGTCTTCTAGATGATGGTTGCTACGGACAAAATATAAAAACTCTAAGCCAAGCTGCCCAGTGGTTCTTGAGAAAACGATAAAAAATGTTTAAAAGTTAACGGACGACGGACAAACGCTGATTGCAATAGGTACCGTGACCATTTGGTGGTGACCTAAAAATATGAATTTCTTAACATGACGAACTTTGAACCCTGGGCGTAGCCCGGTACATGACCCCAGGTACATAAATTTCACAAACTTTAGTATACCTGTCCTACCAGTCATGCACATAAAATATTTAAGCTCTTGCAAATAGGGTTTATTAGAAAAAGATTTTTTAAGAAGTACAAAAATTTACCCCTTTCTGCCCCCGACTGGGGCCCCTTTTACCCCAAGCCCCCCAACCTCTATTCACAAACTGGAATTGGCATCCCCAAATGATGCTTCCTACCAAGTTTGGTTGAAATCCCCTCAGTAGTTCTTGAGAAGAAGATGAAAATGTTTAAAAGTTACCAAAAATGACCCCCTTTTGGTCCCGATTTTAGGCCCCTTTGACCTCCAGCCTTTTAATTTTCACAAATCTGTAGAATCAGTACCCATTGATGCTTTTCACCAAGTTTGTTTGAAATTGGCTTTAAGTACTTCATCAGAAGAAGATGAAAATGTGATTTTTTTAACATGATGAACTTTGACCTTTGGGTGTGGCCCCATACATGACCCCAGGGACATGAATTTCAAAATTTATAATATATTATTAGAAGAAGATTTTTAAAGAAGTACCAAAAATTACCCCTTTTTGCCCCCTATTTGGGCCCCTTTGAGCCCCAGAACCCCTATTTTCCCAAACTTGAATTGGCATCCCCCAATGATGCTTTCTACCAAGTTTGGTTGAAATCCCCCAAGTAGTTCTTGAGAAGAAGATGAAATATTTAAAAGTTACCAAAAATTACCCCCTTTTGGTCCCCATTTTAGGGCCCCCTGACCCCCCAGCCTTTTAATTTTCACAAATCCGAATAACCATTACCAAATGATGCTTTTCACCAAGTTTGTTTGAAATTGGCTTTGTACTTCATCAGAAGAAGATGAAAATGTGAATTTTTTAACATGATGAACTTTGACCTCTGGGTGTGGCCCCATACATGACCCCAGGTACATAAATTTCACTATTTATGATATACCTGTCCTAGTTGTCATGCACACAAAATATTTAAGCTCTCGCATTAACTGTTTATTAGAAGAAGATTTTTAAAGAAGTACCAAAAATTACCCCTTTTTGCCCCCTATTTGGGCCCCTTTGGGCCCCAGAACCCCTATTTCCCAAACTTGAATTGGCATCCCCCAATGATGCTTTCTACCAAGTTTGGTTGAAATCCCCTCAGTAGTTCTTGAGAAGAAGATGAAAATGTTTAAAAGTAAACGGGAGACGGCGGACAAACGATGAATGCAATAGGTCACCATGACCATTCGGTCAGGTGACCTAAAAACACACTGATGTAATATTCCTTTTATTATATACCTTTTGGACATGACATTAAGAAAATTCTCATAAATAATTAAGAAATAACAAACTTTCTGAAAAACAACAACAACAACAACAACAAAAAAAACAAAAACAAAAAAAGAAACGAACGTCAATACACAAAAAAAAGAGTCTGTATTCAACGGTACTCAACGAATACAGTTTTTCGGTACACGCCAAAAATTAATTTTTTATCTGCCGAGTTGTATTAGATAGCCAGATTTTAATTCATATTATTTATAGGTATGTAATAAACATATTTACAGCATGTTCGAGAAAGATTGAATCAAAATTCTGACCTCTTGAATGGTAACATGTCAATAATAATTCAATTTTTAGTTTCGTCTATCAAAAACGGGGCATTCTGATTGGTCGAAAAAAAATATTCATAACTCCATGAACTAAATTTTGAGCACACAACTAAGTTGTATGATTCTGCACAAAATAGTCCCATATAAAAGGGTCTCAAAATTTGTTAAGTTTTTGCTTTTTTCACTCGATGCTATTAAATTATAAGAAATTAAGAGAATATTTTTTTGCTTTCATTGAGGTATGAACCGAAAAACCTAATCACACTGTATGAATACGCGAAGCATACATTGTGTGATTAGGTTTTTCGGTTCATACCTCCATGAAAACAAAAATATTCTCTTATTTCTTATAATTTAATAGTATGGAGCGAAAAAAGCCAAAACCTTACATGTTTTGATACCTTTTTGTATGGGACTATTTTGTGTGGAAGCATAAAAAATCGCTGCATGCTCAAAATTTTGTTCATTGAGTTATGAATTATTTTTTTGACCAATCAGAACTCTCGTTTATGATAGACGAAACTAAATATTAAATTATACAATCATGAGAAAGATTTAGCCAAAATTCTCACCTCTAGTCTGGTAACAGGGCATTTGTAAATAAGGTGCCTTTTTACCATGATATTGGTAAGCATATCATCATATTCAATAGAGATCCATGCAAACCTTTTCATCAAAGTTTTAGAAAGGTTAAGCTTAAATACAGACCATGAGTATTACAAGAAAATTATTAACAATTTCTACATTGTTCACAATATTTTCTAACCTAAAAGGCAATCATTTTCAAAATTTCACCTACATGAAAGTGTTGGCTGCAACTGCCTTCAATTTGGAACAGTGAAAAATTTTATTGTCGTATAATTGGTAAAAGTATTAAGCCTTTTCTGTTTTCAAGATTTTATACATGTCCAAATTCAGAGGTTTTGCAGACAATAATTTAAACAATAATCATGTAATGGGGTTAAAACATTGTGTAAAAAGAAGAAATTGCTTTCCACACGTTTTTTCTTCTTTTTCCACAAGTTTTTCGTAAGTATGAAACCACAGGGTTATAAAATCCATGGATTAAACAGGAAAGGGTTAAACAAGATTTCTTATCTTTACCTCTTGTACTTGACAAAGTTCTGCCTCCAGTCTTGAAACCTGTTGTGACATCTGAATCCTGTCTCTGTCATATTCACTAATTCGCATTTCATGATTGGAAATCTGCTCCTAGAAATAAATAAACCAACAAAAGAAAGAATTAAAAAGAGTATCAAAATGTGAATGATCAATCCTGGCTGCTTGAAAAAAGAATAAAAATACAAAAAAAAATAAAAAGGTTAATGTTCTTCAAATATTCAGAGTTACCTTCCTTAGCAATCCCTTCTTTTTAGACCCCCCAAGAAAAAAGGTTTTGGAAACATTGTGGAAAATGAAGAAATTGCTTTAATCAAGCAATTTCTTCATCATCCACAATTTTTTCTATCAAAACAGAAGAATTAATTCAAAATTTTAACAACTGGAAATTGTCGTCTGAAGTCTAAAATTTCACTGTGTGGGAATTGGTTGACTGTAACATTGGGCTGGGCTTTGAGATGCTTGAAAGTGATAAGTAAAGTTGAAAAAGGGCCTTGTTCACAAAGCATTCAGATCAATCTTGATTGTAGAGATTGGTCTTCGATAGCAAGCATTAATCCTCTAGGACACACTTTCAGTAAATAATTAAAGGCTGTTTTAACAGTTCTTTTTTTAAAGTTTAACCCTTGAAGGTCATAGCTATCCAAATCCTTTGTTTAATTATAACTTAGCTTTTACCTCAATTTTTATATACACACAAGATCTGTTTGTGAAACAAAATGCCCCGCAACAGGACTAAATGTTTGACCTTGGTATATGACCTTGACCTTATTACATGACCTTGACTTTGACATGAGGAGATGCGTATAATTAAGATGCATCATCATGCGAAATATGAGCATTGTATCTGAATAGGCTGGTAGTAATTGGCAATGTTAAGTTTTTGATTAAGTTTTGCAGACAGACCAACAGACGGAAAGACAGAATGACGGACAGACGGACAATGGTAAAACAATATGCTCCTGATCTTTCGATGCAGGGGCATAAAAAAATTATGACCAGTCTTAAAAAGAATAATCAATGTGTAAATCAGTGAATCCTATATCTTAAGTACAGACTCTTAAGACACAGACTGCTAAGTCTTCTCTAAAATTTTAACATTTACTAAAGAATTAACAAAGAAGATAAAGTAGTCACCCGTTGTTGCTTGATTTGTTCACATAGAGCTTCATTGGCTTGTTCTATCACCATATCAGGGGGTCCTTCTTCCATAATACCCTCAGACTCACTAGAATCTTCAAATGGAATCGAAATATCAAGTGGCGAATCCGTTTGCGAAATGACGGTTCTACTACGCAGTCTATATCTCTCCTTCTTTGGGGTTGTTATAGTCTGAAATATATATAGGATAGTGGTTTATCTAACTTTTATTGGGTGAACAACAAAATCTTTCATTGGGTGAACAACAAAAGCTATATTTCATGAGTTACAGAATAATAGGCTGGTAAAACAAAAGCCATATTTTCACGAGTGGCAGAGAAATAGGCCCGTACTATTTATACATACACATGACCAGCTAAACGACAGTGATTGGAACCAACAATCCGTGACTCCTCTCCAATTATGAGCCCATCTCAAACCACTGCGCCATTTAAGACCCAAGTGAACAGTTTAAAACTCAGAAATAAGTTTTGACCTTGACCTTTGTCATGTAGGTCAAGGGCAATATTTGGATAAAGTTTCAGGGACCTAAGTCAAGTGGCTTTTTAATTATAGCACCGCAAAAGCTTTCAAAGTTCAATTAACATTCAATTTTCATGATCAAACTCGATCTCCTTGGTCAAAGGCAACATTTGTATAAAGTTCAAATTGAATTCAAAACAAAAAGTGACATACCACTTTAAAAATCATTATTTTCAAGACTACAGTTATTTGTATGTTTCACTGTCTATGTGTGACTGGGCCTTTAGTCTGTATATCTCAAAATAGCAAAGGTACATTTCAATGCACTACAAATTGATTTGCCATAAGCACCTAATCTTGCAGTTCAACAAAAGACATGGATATACTCACAATGACTGTCTCTAAATGTTTTTTGGTCATCTCCTCTTTCTCAATTTTGGCCTTTAAGTCATTTGCAGATATAATGGTGTTCAGGTCTTTTATGGTCTTTTCAAATTCTTCTTTTTCCTTCCTGAATCTCTTTTCCTTTTCCTGTAAGTCGTCTCTGACATCATTTAGAGCCTGATTTAGCTGAAGAAAGAAGGATATAAAGTCTGTAAGGTTGCCAATCATGTCTTAGTCATCAGCCCAATTGGCTCTATTGGTATAGTACTTGACTTCAAACCTCAAGATCATGGGTCCTAGCCTTGAGCTGACCATATCAACTATCAAACTAATTGTCTTTCAAATGAGACGTTTAACCGATGGCCTTTGGCCTTGTGTGACTATGCTATCCATTTAGAACATTAAAGAACCAGGTGAAGCTCTCAACAATTTGGTCCTGTATCCTCGCACTATCCTCTATAACAACTATTTGTCTTCTGGGGGCATCATTCACATGGGAATGTGCTACGGAATTGATGATAAATAAACAGAAATACACACAGACATGAATTCCTGTTAAAAGTAAGACTATCCTGGAATGTGACTAATACCCCAATGGCTGCATATCACAAAACTAGATGGTTGTCCCAGGACAACTGCTGTCAAGCCCCCAAAGTGTTGACCATCAACTTGACCATCAATTTTAGTGTTTGACCTTGAGCTTTGACCTTCAACTTGAAGCTATCCAAACAATTCTTTCAAATGGCACATCTACTCATGATGGAGAATATATGTGCTAATTTATTTTGAAATCCATCCATAACTGTAGGAGAAATGCTCTTGACAATCACAATTTGAGTGTTTAACCTTGAGCTGTGACCTTGACATTAGAACTATCCGAAAAATTCTTTCAAATGGCACATCTACTCATGATGGAGTATAATTGTACCAAGTATTTTGAAATCCATCCATAAATGTAGGAGTAAATGTTCATGATAAATTCGGACGGACAGACAGATTAACACACTAATGCAGAAACGCACATACACCGACTTGTCATAGTGACAACTATGTCTCGATCACGGCAAGCAGGCTCGACAAAAATCATCGTGTCACTGGCATAAAGGCTTTATTCAACAAAAGATCATAATTCTTAAGAAAAGCATTTGCACTTTAATCACCAAAAATATGCACATCTTTCCTCAGTTAACATGTGAAATTTGAATCGATTGATTGATTGATTGAATGGGGCTTAATGACACTTTTAACAGTATTTCAGTCATATCGTGGCGGCTGGAGTACCTAACAATTGATTCCTGGTATTTCTCACACCCGTACTACCACTACATCCTTTCCTAGCCTCCAGCTGCTCTCTCACTTAGATTTACAATTATCTACCCATTGGTGAGAGACAAATGTTGGAATCAAATACATCAATTAGTCTAAGATCAAACTGGTGGACAATAAAGAGCTACAAATCAACCTAAAGACTGAACGATCAATGGCATCATCAGACAAGCTGACTCCTATTTACCACCCAAATTCAGTCTTTCTTCGGTGTGTAAGCAAAAGGTTGAAACTACAGCTGTAGTAAGGCTGTAGTTAGACATTTTGCTCCTGCACTGTAAATATGGCATATAATGACGTCGTAGATAAACATAAATAATTCCCACACAATTCTGTTTTTCTTACACACAGAAAAAAAGCTTTGGAAAACATTGTGGACAATGAAGAAATTGCTTTTAACAAGCAATTTCTTCAATGTCCTCAATGTTTTGTACCCTAAATGGCAAAGATTTTCTACATTCCACAGACTTGAAATTGTCGTCTGCAACTTCTGTCAGTTTGGACGGGTCTAAGATTTTGTCGTGTGGTAATGGGTTAAATAGAATGTAAGACACAGATGAACTTAAAATAGTTTTCTCTGAACAAGAGCATGAAATGAGATTGTGCATGATATTTCCTACAATTATACATGTACGCCAGGTATAAACCAATATCAGCTTGCACATGTGTGTGAAGTCTCAGCAGAGGCTTCACTAGGCTGCTCTTTTCATAGATACTGACTTACTGTTTATTTAGACAACTATCAGTGGATATTCAAAAGGTAATGTGCAAATGTCTAGACAGATCAACATCTGTTTAAAACACTACCAGATAACCCATTCCCACATAGTGAAATTTTAGACTGGCCTAAATTGAAAGAAGTTGCAGACGACGATTTACAGTTAATGAAATTTCGGATTTTTTCCAACTTACTGAGAAGAAAACAATTGTGGAAAATGACAAAATTGCTTGCAACAAGCAATTTCTTCATTTTCCACATCGTTTTCCAAAGGTTTTTTTTCCTTGGGGGGTGTTTATAGGCATCACTGATAGGGAATGGGATAACAAAATTTCTGACTTGTCCAAAATTCAAACAAGTTGCATTCAACAATGTTGGATTGTTGATAATGGTTGGTTAGTGGCAAAACATTCTTAACTGCAGCTTATCTAGGCTGTAGTTATCTGGTTTTTATTGCATGCTAATCTCTTTAAACCCAGGATTAAAATAATTTTACTGCTAACTTTTTTATCCCCACTTGTTCAATCCCTGGTTCTACATCCCTGGGATTTTATACTTGAGAAAACATTGTGAGAAGAGAAGGAATTGCCTGGTACAAGCAAATTCTTCTATTCCCACAATATTTTCTACCCTATAGGTTGGTTACTTTTTAAATTTTACTCAATTTTTATTAGTGTCTGCAACTTCTTTCAAATTGGACAAGTCAATAATTTTGTAAACCAGGAAAGGGTTGAGGAAGTGAAAAGGTTTTACCAGTGCAACATTTGCCTCCAAATCTTTATTCTGTGTTCTCAGCTTCTCAACAGTGGCTGTTGAAATCATCTCTGACCCTTTCGGAGTTGTCAAGCCATCTGTGCGTATAAAATTATAAAAATATCAATCTGGTAAAAGGTCAGTTCTGATACAACCTCTAGTTTTTATTTGTATGGAAGTAATACATTTTACCAGACAATAAAATTTTAACCCATTGACAAATAATCCCTCCTTTTCACACCCATCAAGAAAAAACAACTTGGAAAACATGTTAAATGAAGAAATTGCTTGTATCAAGAAACTTCTTTATTATCCATATTTTCTACCCCAAGAAGACAAATATTTTTCAAATTCCATCAACTGTCAAATGTTGTCTGCCACTTCTTTCAATTTGGACCAGTCGGAAAAAATTTCATTTGCCAATGGTTAAAAATGTTCAAAATGGAAAGAAGATGCAGGCAACAATTTAAAGTATAATTTAAACAAGAGCTGTCAGAGGACAGCAATGCTTGACATTTCTGAGTGGTGGATACTAACAGCAATTGAATGTCATCAAAAGGCATAATACCTAAGTAGTAATAGATATAAGAAATCTTTCAGCTAAAATTTTAAGTCAAACAAGTCTGAAAAATGTTAAAACTCCACTATAATAAATGTAATTGTAATGAATCCTTGCCTAGAAGAGGATATGATGGTCATAAAAGCATGTGCAAAGTTTCAAAGCAAAGGCAGTAGAAAGAGAGTTATTTAAGATATATGACAGTTGAACATAAGGTTTAACCAAGAATTTCTAAGTCAAAAAGTTAAAATTAGACTTAAATGAATGTCAGAGTAATGAAACTGTGTCTAGAGGCTGATGTTAATGTCATAAAAACATGTGCAATGTTTGAAAGCAAAAGCATTGATAGAAGGAGAGTTATTGACAGTAACGCAAGGTTTAACCAAGAATTTTTAAGTCAGAAAAGGGTTACAATTCCACTATTATAAATGTAATTGTAACAAATCTTTTCCTAGAAGACGATATGATGGTCACAAAGGCATGTGCAAAGTTTCAAAGCAATAGCATTAGTAGAAAGAGAGTTATTGGCGACAGGTAAAAAATGCCATTAAATTGAATATCAGAGTAATGAATCTGTGTCTAGAGGCTAATATTATTGTCACACAAAACATGTGCAAATGTTCAAAGCAATAGAATTGGTAGAAAGAGAGTTATTTAAGATGACAATTACGCAAGGCTTAACCAAGAATTTCCAAGTCCAAAAAGGGTAAAAAAGGGTAAAATGAATTTCAGAGTAATGAATCTATATCTTGAGGGTGATATTTTTGTCACAAAAACATGCGGAAAGTTTCAAAGCATTGGCCTTTGTAGAGATAGAGTTATTAAAGATATATGACAGTTGCATGCAAGGATAAACTAAGAATTTCTAATTCAGAACAGGTTTAATACCTCACTACAATAAAGGTAATTGTAATGAATCTTTGCCTAGAAGATGAAATGATGGCCATAAAAGCATTTACAAAGTTTCAAAGCAATAGCATTAGTAGAAAGAGAGTTATTAAAGAGATGTTATTGTTGCAATTAAGGTTTAACGTAGAATGTTTTAGTCTGAAAAAGGTTAAAATTCCACTAAAATGAATGTCAGAGTAATGAATCTTTGTCTTGAGGCTAATATTATTGCCACAAAGACGTGTGCAATGTTTCAGAGCAATAGCATTAGTAGTTTAACCATTACCCCTATGCTGATGTGGACGCTGATGCTGTGACTGGAATAGCCCCCCTATTTATTGACAAGAGGACCATGATGGTCCTAAATCTCTCCCCTGAGTATGATATTTCATGGCTTTATGATATAAACAAAATAGCAAAGCCCTTTGTCTAATTATTTTGGAGAAGATGTTTAAGTTTAAATCTTAAGTTTGAATCCTAGGTATATTAATTCTCGGAATATGGTAATGCTTTGACGAATAGATGTAAATATATACCAAGTATAAAAGCTCTAGGCCTAATGGTTTAGGAGAAGAAAGTTTTCAAAGATATCATTACTTATTCCTAACTAAAATTAGGGATCGCACAGAAAAGAGCTAATTTTCAGAACACGGTAATTCTTTGAAGTATTTTGGTAGAGGGTCAATAGGTGATGATACATACCAAATATAAAAGCTTTAGGCCTTATAGTTTAGGAGAAGAAAATTTTCAAAGGTTTCCTTCTTTATTCCTTTGTAAAATCAGGGATCGCACAGAAAGGGGCTAATTTTCAGAAGACAATTATTCTTTAAAGTACTTTGGTAGAGGGTCAATAGATGATGATATGTATCAAATATAAAAGCTCTAGGCCTTATGGTTTGGGAGAAGAAGATTTTCAAAGATTTCCTTCTTTATTCCTTTGTGAAATCAGAGATTGCACAGAAAAGGGCTAATTTTCAGGGTAGGGTAATTCTTTGAAGTATTTTGGTAGAGGGTCAATAGGTGATGATACATACAAAATATAAATGCTCTAGGCCTTATGGTTTGGGAGAAGAAGTTTTTAAAAGATTCCTTCTTTATTCCTCTGTGAAATCAGGGATCGCACAGAAAAGGGCAAATTTTCAGAGTACAACAATTCTTTGAAGTATTTCGGTAGAGGGTCAATAGATGATGATTTGTACCAAATATCAAAGCTCTAGGCCTTATGGTTTGGGAGAAGAAGATTTTTAAAGTTTTCCTTCTTTATTTCTATGTCAAATCAGGGATCTTTTAGAAAAAGGCTAATTTTCAGAATATGGTAATTCTTTGAAGTATTTTGGTAGAGGGTCAATAGATGATGATTTGTACCAAATATCAAAGCTCTAGGCCTTTGGTTTTGGAGAAGAAGTTTTTAAAGTTTTCCTTCTTTATTTCTATGTCAAATCAGGGATCTTTTAGAAAAGGGCTAATTTTCAGAATATGGTAATTCTTTGAAGTATTTTGGTAAAGGGTCACGTTGTGCTTAGGTGAGCTAAAAAGTTGAGCTAAAATCTATCAAAGCAATTTCTTCATTTTCCATGATGTTTTTTCCCAGAGTTTTCTTTGGAGGTTGTGTGGAAATAAGTTGACTCATTCCAACACAACGATGCTTTTTGACGTCCCCTTAGAAAATCCATTTGGGAAAAAATTGTGTCGAATGCAGAAATATCAAACTTAGGAAAATAATGCTGGTTGACCTGAACTTTGTAACTACAACTTGATTAAAGGCACTACGGCTCTCATGAGACAAATAATTTTATCAAAATGGAACTTTTAGCACTTTGTACTACGGAACATCTAATGCTTGTTCACTAAATGCCTAGCTATATCTGCAAGAAGGAAACAAGAAATAACAAGTTACCGTTATCAGCTATCTTTTGGTCAGTTAGAAGTTGTTTATACATCTCTTCTAATTCCATCGCCAGTTTGTGGTTAGCTTCTACTCGGGCCAGCCAGTCTTCTGAACTTCTCATGGTTTGTAACTGTCGCCGTAGCCCTTGAATATCTGCGCTGTATTTCTTGACGAGAGGGTGATTGGAATTTTCTTCACGCAACATTGTTACTTCTTGTTGAAGATTTTCCTTTTAAATATATTGTTAGCTTAGTGTAAAAACATCGTAAGTGTCTATACTTTGCGGGAATTTAATATTATTTTGATCAATTTCTCAACTAAATTGTGATAAAGTAGACTTATATATCCCAATTAGCATTTTGTCACTTGTGTAGCACATTTGACCTTTGACCTATATTACTCAAAATAATAGGGCACCTCCATTGGTTGTGGATAACATTTGTATGAAGTTTAAGGTTCTTGGTTAAACGACTTATGAGTTAGAGTACAGAAATGATTTTCAATCAAAGAATATGTATGACCTTGACCTTTGACCTAAGTGGTCCAAATTTCCTTGGATCATTGGTAACAAATTGTTCCATGGTTGTAGGTCTATTGGTTCTAGAGTAAGAGGATAGAATGAAAAAAGTCTACAGGTTTCCAATTTGGACCAGTCTCAAACATTTTCCAAAACCAGCCTAAACGTTACACATTATATAGTAGAAGATATGGCTGGAGGGGAGATATATTCCATTTTAATTAACCCATTAACACTAGACAATTTTATACTGGTCCAAATTGAAAGAAGTTGCAGACAACAATTCAAAGTTGATGAAATTTTAGATTTTTTCGTGTTTCTAGGTGGAAACATAGTGGAAATTGAAGAAATTGTTTATGACAAACAATTTCTTCACTTTCCACAATGTTATCCCAATTGCTTTTCTTGAAGGGCGTCCAAAAGCATCACAGTTTGGGAAAGGGCTAAGACACATCTAATTATTTTTTCATGTTTTTTTCAATCACAATCCATCTGAATTTTTGTTACAAGGCTGAAAAACGTTGAGCTAGTTTTATACTTACAATAGTCTTATCTGGCTCATCTTGTCCACTTTTGTTTTTCAACCTTTTGATCTCTTCATTTCGGAATTTAATAATCATCTCTTTTTGACGCAAAGCATTGTCAGAATGACGTTTGGATTCACTCAGCTTCTTTTCAAGCTCCTGAAATAACAAAATTGGGTTAAAGAATATCAATGAGAAATTTCGTCCTGAGAGTTGACCTTGACCTTATCAGATACATATTAACCCTTGTCATGCTGTAAAAATTACCTTAATGAAATGCTGTCAAGTCAAAGGGCTGAAAGCACTGATAGAACTTGTTGTTAAAAAATCAATATTTCTTTTAAAAATCAACTTCATAAACAACTATGGCAGGAAAAGTACATGCAGGAGGTGTAGACTAAGATCAGCCTGCACATAAGTGCAGTCTGATCTTAGTCTACATCACCCGCCAAAACCGGAATATTCCAGGCTCAGCAAGACAAGGGTTAATGGCAGAAAGATTCATACAAAATATGAGCATTTCATCTTAAATAAGTAATAGAATTAACCCCTTCCCACACAATGACGCTTTTGGATGCCGCCCTAAGAATAAAAAGTTTTTAAAAAAATGTGGAAAATGAAGAAATTGCTTATTACAAGAAAATTTGTCATTATCAATGATGTTCTCTACCCCAAGACAGGTTTTTGCAATTTCATCACAGAAAAATTATCATCTGCAACTTCTTTGATTTTTTAACAGTCTAAAATTTTGTTTTCTGGTAATGAGATTAAAGAAAATTATAAGTTTGCAGGTTAAGAGATTAACAGACAGATTGGCTGATAGATGGCAGGTTACATGTACTTAAACCCATTTCCACGCAATGACGCTTTTGAAAAAAAAGCTTTCAAAAAATTGTGGAAAATGAAGAAATTGCTTGTTACAAGCATTTTCTTTATTATCAACAATGTTTTACACCTCAAAAGTCAAATAATTTTAAAATTCCATCAACTACGATTTGTCGTCTGCAAATTCTTTGATTTGCGACCAGTCTAAAATTTTGTTGTGTGGCAATGGGATAATACATTCTGCTCTGACTTTTCAAAGTGGAGGAATGATTATTTAGTGTAACTCTTTCTTGTTTTGCAAAATTTTAGACCTGTCCAAATCAAAGGTTTCGCAGACAAAATTCTAAAATGAATTCAATTTGAAAAATAGCCATTCAGTAGTGTAAAAATATTGTGGAAAATAGAAGAAATTGCTTGTTACAAGCAATTTCTTCTTTTTCTACAATGGTTTCTCAATTATAATATCACAGGGATGTAAAAACCAGGGATTGAACAGGTTAAGGTTTTTTTTGACAAGCTAAATGTTGTGTATCATTGCTGAATTTGTAAAGGTGTCAATCCCTCCTTTCAAGTTGAATAAATTTTTCGAGGACTTAACCCTTTCCTGTTTAGCAAAATTTTAGACCCGTCCAAATTCAAAGGTTTTGCAGATCAAAATTTACAGTTGATTTTATTCGAAAAATAACCAATTAGTAGGGTAGAAAATATTGTGGAAAAAGAAGAAATTGCTTGTCACAAGCAATTTCTTCTTTTTCCGCAAGGTTTTCTCAATCATGAAATCACAGGGACGTAAAATACAGGGATTAACCAGGAAAGGGTTAAGGTACTTTGTAAGTCCGTCTTATTGTGGTGGCTGGAGCACCTAACAATGGATTCCTGATATTTCGCACACAAGTACTACCACTACATCCTTTCCTAGCCTCCACAGCTGCTATCCTTCCTAAGTTTATGATTATCCACCCATTGGTGAGAGACAAATATCGGAAAGAATCTTTCAATTTAGACCTGTCTTAAATTCCACAGTGTTGGAATGGGTTAACTTGAAGGGATGTGGAAACTCTATGGTTATTTAAGAGATGAAGAGAATATTTTTTGTTTTCATGGAGGTATGAACCGAAAAAACTAATCACACTGTATGAATTCTTATAATTCAATAGCATCGAGCAAAAAAAACAAAAGCTGTACAAATTTTGATACCTTTTTGTATGGAACTATTTTATGCCGAAGCATACAAAATGGCTGCGTGCTCAAAATTTTGTTCATGGAGATATGAATTAAATTTTTCGACCAATCAAAACGCTCGTTTTTGATAGACGAAACTAACAATTAAATTATAAATGGATATAAGGACCAACCATTTTCTCTGTTTCTGATTTTTGATAGAATGCCATGGCTTTGAGAAATTTCTTTTTCAGTTCTGGCATTGGCTCAGTCTGCTGTTGTGCAGGATCATCTGGATTTGCAGCAGCCACTTCACCTACAAAAGTTTCAAATTTACTGGTCACTGTCAACTGACTTATTGCGGCTGCCAATCAAATAATCAATTGACCAATGATTTGTTTGAATGGGGTTTTACGCCTCTTTCAACAATCTTTCAGTTATATCACGGCAGCTGGAGCACCTAACAATGGAATCCTGGTATCTCACACACCAGTACTACCATTACATCCTTTCCTAGCCTTCAGCTGCTATCCCACATAGGTCTACAATTATCGACCCAAAGGTGAGAGACAAATAGTCGGAAAGGACGAGTGCCTCCGTCAGGGATCGAACCCGGGACCTCTAGATTGACAGTCCGACGCGCTACCAACTGCGCTATGACGGCGGCTCAATTGACCAATGAAATCACTCATTTAGACAAGAAATGAGTTTTGAGCTCCGACATTGGTCACCAATTTTGTTAACCCTTTTTGTGAAACGTTGTAACTGTTGCTTGTTCGAGCTGTAGTTACGCCATTAAAAGTTGCCAACCAACTATTAGGATCCATATTAATTGTTTTTCTCTACCAACTTTAGCCTTTTTTTTCAACTCTGGAAATTTTCTTCTTTCAGTCATACTTACATGAAAATAAAGACATTTTGGGACAACATAGCAAAGGTTCTTACAATATAAGACACCTTTAATACATAGAAAAATATAAAACAAATATAGGATAAAGAGGTTGGAGACCTTGGCATTTATAGTAATTTATCCTTTTCTCACAAAGTTTTCTATCTACACCACACTTTTTCATTTTAATTTAATTGCACTTTGAAATATCGTCGCCAACATCTTTCTAACATCTTTCCATTTGGACCAGTCTAAAGTTTTGTCATCTGGTAACTGATTAACCAAATTTCCAGATGACTTAAATTTTAGACAAGTCCAAATTGAAAGAAGTAGCAGACGACAATTTTTTGATGTAGAAATCAAAAATATTTGTATCTTTGATTAGAAAACATGGTGAATAATGAAAAATTGCTTGTCACAAGCAATTTCTTCATTTTCCACTATGTTTTCCAAGCAATATTTCTTCAGGGGCGTCAAAATGTGTCATTGTGTGAGATTGGGCTGAATCTGGATAAGTCTATAAACTTGTAAGTCTGGTAATGGTTCCAACTTACCTGATGATACAGCCTGTGGTATTGTAGAACCCGATTTGAAAGCCGTCAGTTGCTCCTTCAGGTTTTTGATCTGCGCCAGTAATTGTTCAACAGACTGCTGGGCATTCTCATTTAGTATTGCCTGTCAATAATTGGATTGGATTTAAATGCTGTTTTCAACAATATTTTTGTTATATTGCAGCAGCTGGAGCCTAACCATGGTTTCCTGTTGTTTTCCTTACAAATACTGTAATTACTGTAAATCAGGTTTTATTAGAGAGGGTTTTTTTTCGCTAAAATTCGCGAGACAACAAGCTCGGGAATTAAAAAATTTCGCTTAAATTCGACCATTTTGACCAGAAAAATACAGAGAGGACCAAAGTAAGCCGGGACCCACGATCAAATAACCAAATATTTATCCTTTCAGGCATCATCCCACTTTATTTCATTCAAATGGGGTTTATCCCCTTCTCAGCGAAAAAAAATACATCAACAAGAAATACGTTTTGAGAACAGGACAAATCTTTAGCAATCCACAAAGTTTCATAAACTGCCAAATTAGTCCACTCAGTGTATTGAACACAGCTATACAAACATAACAATGGAAAGTAGACCAGGTGATAAAATTCTAGGCAAGGAGAATTAGACAACAAAAATCTAAACAGTTATAACTGATTCTTTATTGCATACAGTCTTAGTACCTTTCAACAAATTGAAAACACACGATGCAAAATAAATCAATTAAAAACTGTTTTAATACATTATATAATTATTTTGCCTATGACAGTTTGGTAAGACTATTATTGTAATCATCGATGGGTCTCTGCTTCAAGGTATAAATATATACATTAAACCTCTTTTTCATCTTTTTCCAAAATTCAATTAAAATCTGAATACATAATTTGCGATCTTTCAATGATTTTAGAAGAGAAATCATATACTATGAGAATAGAGAATAGGTATAAATATTCTTAAAATGAATTATTAGAAATCATTCTATTCATATGTCGGTATCAAATAGGGATATACTCGTTTATCGATTTTTTCCTAACCGGCGAATTCCCGGAGATAATTACGGAAATTACCTCTCGCAAATTCATGAACTTGCTAATTAGTCCTGGAGTCCTGCTCAGCCAAAAATAAGATGACACGAAAATTTGCAGTATTCTAGAATTTCAAAAGTGTGTGTAGGGGGGATTTCAGCATAAAGTCTGCACAATTTTGAAATGTTTGGTATTGATGCTCTTTGTTTAAATAAAAAATTTCCACCAACGATGAAAATATGAGAGATCTTTAAAAAAAGTAGAGGAATTTATAAATTTGCTTGCCTAGAATAAACATTACAAATACAAGAGCCATGTTGGACTTGGCCATCCCCCGCCGTAAAAGTTTGATAGCAAAGTGAAGCCAGTTAGATTAAGGCTTCTTGAACAATGCATTTCTTCTCAATGAGGTCCATAATAGCTATTATACTTTCAGAGATATGCTCAGGACAAAATCTAAGTCTTTAAAACAACAAAGGGCAATAACTCCAAACTTATGCGAGCAAGAGTTGTTGTTCTTGTGCACTGCACTTCTCCTCAACAACATCTATCCACCTGTGAAGTTTCAAGTTAATAGCTATTATACTTCTAGAGATATGCTTCGGATAAAATCAAAGTCTTTAAAACAACAAAGGGCAATAACTCCAAAATTATGCAAGCAATAGTTGTTGTTCTTGTGCACTGCACTTCTCCTCAACAACATCTATCAACCTATGAAGTTTCAAGTTTACAGCTATTATACTTTCAGAGATATGCCCCAGATAAAATCTTAGTCTTTAAAACAACAAAGGGAAATAACTCCAAAATTATGCAAGAAGGAGTTGTGGTTCTTGTACACTGCATTTCTCCTCAACAAGATCTATCCACCTGTGAAGTTTCAAGTTAATAGCTATTATACTTCTAGAGGTATGCTCCGGATAAAATCAAAGTCTTTAAAACAACAAAGGGCAATAACTCCAAAATTATGCAAGCAAGAGCTGTGGTTCTTGTGCACTGCACTTCGCCTTAATAAGATCTATCCACCTGTGAAGTCTCAAGTTGATAGCAATTGTACTTTCAGTGATATACTCCGGACAAGTTTAGTGACACAAGGACGGAATGACGGACGGAGACCATTACTATATCCCCTTCGCCGAAACAGCGGGGGATAATAATCACATTCTATCCAAGCCATTAGCTACTCATCCCACTTGGGAGCACTACTTATTGTTAGCTCATGGTGGAAGACAATTAAAGCCTGTAACAATAAATTGTCAGAAAGAATAGTCAAGACTGTTAACCAATTTCCAATCAAATTGACGCTTTTAGATGCCCTCAAGAAAAACAATTAGGAAAACTTTGTCGAAAATAAAGAAATTGCTCACAATAGCAATGTCTTCATTTTCCACAGTGTTTTCTACCAAGAAAGTTCAATCTCATCTAAATTAAAAGAAGTTGCAGACGAGTCAAGATAATTCAAAGTGGATGAAATTTTGATAATCATTGTTTCTCTGGGTAGAAACATTGTTGGAAGTGAAAACATTTCTTGTTATAATAAACAATTTCTTAAATTTATATAATGCTTTCATAGTTGTTCTTTTTTTCATTTTGCAAGGCATAATAAAGTTGGACTAGGTGGGAATGGTTTACTAAAAGAAAATTACCTTGTTTTTTATCATCTTTGCCCTCTGAGCAAATTGAAGAGTCGATAGGGTCTCTGCGTAATATCTAAAAATACAAAAGGCACATATTACCAGACAGAAAATTTAAGACAGGCCAACAAAATCAAAAGAGGCAGCAGATGACAATTTAAAGCAGATTTGCATTATTTCCAATTAGGGTAGAAAAATATTGCATGTAATGAAAAAATTGCTTGTCACAAACACTTTCTCCTTTTCACATAATAATCAATGCTTACCACAGTTTTTTTTACACAGTATGTCAAATAAGGGATCAAGTGGTAAAGGGTTTAAAGCAATCATTACTAAACAACCACACAATCACTAAATTATAGTCAACATAGAAAAATAATTTTTGAAATATTGTGAAAAAAGACGAAAATGCATGTAACAATTATTGTTTCTATTTCTATATATTTTTTGCTAATTTTTTATTGATGTCTTCAACATCATTGAGTGTTACCCAGTTTGGAAAATTCAAAAGGATATTGATAAGGTATAAGAGAAGTATTGCCTAATTAGGGATTTATTTCTTTCAAAACCTGTCTCCAAACAAATGTACATTTTGAATACATTTTGAAATTGGTGTAATCCAATGATTCTATATAATTTGTAGATATCGTAAAGACTCCTCTTAAATAGGAAAACACCAACAAATATCCCGCTAAGTGTACATGTGGCCACAGTTTCAATAACATGCAGTCTTTCAATCATATAGTGAGTAATCTACCTTCTATTTTTAGAACACAGCATACTTGTGTATACGGCAGGAGCGATAAGCTATACAGCAACGTATGTTCTAACTTGAATTAGCCTTTTTAAGAAGAATGTTTAAAAGAGATACAGAATCTCTCCTTTGTCATTTTCTACACCAAAATTGGCCTATCACTCTTTGCCAACAGGGTAGTCAATCATCAGTACTTTCAGTGCTGTGATTTAATATATACCCGTCTTGTTTAAAACTTTTTCAAATTGAACAAAACTTAAATTGTATTTTCTAGAAATGGGATAAACATTTAAAATAAGCTCTAGTCATGGTATTTTTGGCGACTAAATCAAACTTCAATTACCCTTCAAGACCATTTAAAAATAAGAATTGTCCTGCCTTTATATGGACTTACTTGTGGCCAGAATGTACACAGGCAATCAGGCTTGTTTTAGCATTTCCTCCCAATGATGCCTGAAATTATACAACTCAGCTTGAATTCATTTGATGCATTTCCCAAAGGCCCACAGAGATTACCAACCTTTTAACCCATTACCACATGACAATTTATAGACTGGTCCAAATCGAATGGTGTCCAGATAACAATTTCAAGTTGATGATATTTAGCCTTTGCTCTTTTAGTTAGAAATTATTATAGACAATGACGAAATTGCCTGCAACAATCCATTTCTTTATTCTTCATGGGTATCATCTGTACTAGGTTATAGCTCTAACATATCATGTCAAATAACAAAACAATGTTCTAGCAATGAAGATGGACTTCAAAATTTCAAGGTTGAAGATTGAACAAGATCAGCACATGGGAATGTCAAGCTAAGCTACCGGAAGTTGAAAAGAGGCCATAGCCCCTACAACAGCAGCAATACCTAAAAATGCCCCTTACGTTGATGTTGAATGGGACAAAATGAATACAAAAAAATCAAGTTGAAAAAGGGAGGGGAACATCCTTAAAACAAGAGCACCACCAACGGGTTCCAACGCTCGGCTGCAGGTGCTGGATAATGCAAATATTCTAAGTCAAAAAAGGGGCATAACTCTAACAAAAATGCTTTTAGAGTTATCCCTCTTGATAGTCCAGATAGCTCTTGTGATGGTCAATACACATGCCAAGTTTCTTGAGGATATCTTCAATAACAACAGAGATATGACCAAGGTTAAAGTTTGTCATGCCAATGCTAATGCCAATGCCAACGCGAAGACACCAAGGTGATCACAATACCCAGGATTTTCTCCGAAAACAGCCGAGCTAAAAATTCATTTAGAAAATTTAATAACTCTCTTGATAATAAAAGTTGATCTTTTGATAGTGAACATAATTAACTCTTTCCTTTTATGTCCCTGTGATTTCATAATTCAGCAAACATAGTGGAAAAAGAAGAAATTGCTTGTAATAAGCACTTTCTTCTTTTTTCCACAATATTTTCTACCCTACTGAATTGTTATTTTTCAAATAAAGTCAACTTCAAATTTTCGTCTGCAAAACCTTTGAATTTGGACGGGTATAAAAGTTAGCAAAACAGGAAAGGGTTAAATTCCAAGTTTCAAACAGCTAGAATTCAAAGCTCTCACCCTGAGAAGGAAGGTCAGTTTAGAATCTCTGTAGGGAACATGCCTTTCTTTACCATCTCGACGCCCATTCGAAAGAGCATTTATACAATTTCCAAGGTTTGACAGGGACTTATTTATAGATCCAGCTTCCTGTAATAACAAGCAAAATATGGCAATTAACCCTTTTAACAATATTTTTAAACTGGGCCAAATTGAAAGAATTTGAACAGGAAAAGTTTTAGTAGATGAGATCTGAATGTTTGTGTCTTTTGAGGTTGAAAAAACTGTGGATAACAAAGAAATTGCTTGTAACAAGCAATTTCTTCATTGTCCACAGTTTTTCCCATAGCCTTTTTTCTTGGGACTGTCTAAAAGTGTTAACATGTTGGAAAAGGTTAAAATTTTGTTGATAACTTACTAATTGCCACTAACAATCAAAAACTTATTGGCCAATAAATCATTCATTTTGACCAAAAACAAACAGTGACATGGGTTTTTGTTGGTTTTGCTTCTTATAATGATGCCACCATAGTTTACCCAAGCTGCATTTGTGACATATGGTTAAAAACTTATGATTTGCTTTCTTTTAAGCCCCTGACCATAAATAATGCCACTTATGTCATTTGAAATGTACGTTTTAACAGCCTAGTCAGAGGTAAGTGGGCGTGGCTAGCAATAAGACCAAATGCGGCTGTCAATCAAAGAAACAATTGACCAATAAAATCATTCATTTAGAACGGGAATGCCTGAATAAGCTGTAGTTACAATGTTTAGGTTGCAAATCAACCCTTTTATTGTATTGTTACATGTTACTAGCCATAAATTTTGAAAAAGAATGCTCTTTAACACTGAAGCTGAATTTCCTGTTGGAGTCATTTGGCATGGATAGTGATTGGTCAATTGAGCCTGTGTATTTTTCCTATATTTTCCAATGTATGAAGCGCAGACATGGAGCAACCTAAACCGCATCTAATTACATTTAGAATGTTCACTATTCATCTTAAGAAGATTGAAGTCAGTATCTATTCAGTGGAGACTGTTAATCAGACTGTGCCAATGCACGCACTGATCTGATTCTTCACTTAGTGCTCATGTTTGTCAGAAATATTAAACAAAACAAAAATTCAATAAATAGATTATTGGAAAAAATTAGAAAATCATAAGAATGCTTTTAAGTCTATATTACCACCTTGCTGTTAATGATTTAGGAAAATAATAATTCAATTTTTGATGATTAAAACATCCTTATGTAGAACATTGCTAATTCATGCATTGAAAAGGCAGAATAGGCAAAGATCAGTCTACTGCCTTTGTGAAATCTCATCTTGGTCTCGTGTAAAACCTCATTCAATTCAGTAAGACGAGAAACAGTCCCTACCTTCAAACGTAATCCTGTAGCATTTGTATTCTTTTGACTCTCACTACCAGCGAGATCTACCAGATTAAGTTGGGATGTCTTTATGGTCCATGCTCCGTCTTTTCGTTCCTGTAATAAACTATACACTCTTAGTAAATACTGATTTATTTTAGTTTGATTTCCACAAAGCTTTAAACTCATAGAGTCACTCTTTAACACACACGCCAGATTTTTCATGTCACTGAAAGAGAGGCAGTGGCTCAACCCCACTGCTACCCATTTTTACAGATGGGTAGACTGGGGCTGGCTATTAAATGTCTTGCCCATGAACACACCCCGGTGATGGTGGGGTTCAAATCCGTGATCTTCAGTTCACAAATCAAGCATCTATACCACTCAGCCTATACACTCTTAACTGATGACCACACACTTCTCCATCTATCCCATATTTTGACACACTGAAGAAAATTAGCATGCCAATGTCGAATATTGTATGTAAAAGAGGTATTATTTGTAACAAACTATCTCCCCTTTTTTTCAAAATGTTTCCTACTATAAATTGGAATGTGTTTTAGCATCTTTCCTGCAGCCTCCTTCATGCCAAGTATAAAATTCTATTGTCTGTCTTGCGAAATAAAAATGACAAAACCAAACAAGACATGGTTATTAGACACAATTAACATCTGCTGAGAAACAAACATTGTTCTACAGTTTGCCTTTAAGCTCAAATGTCCTTTACCTGGATTTTTTTCAAAGAAGTAGATTCTTCATTTTGCAGGAGTAATACTCACATTAGGCGATTGCTGCACCATCATTTTCACAAAATTGCACAAAAGCTAAAATAATTTATTTCAGAGTAAAAGAAAGCAGAGTATGGAAATTTTGAGAAAAAGATTTTCAATGATGTAGTCCAAACCTTTGATTCAATTGTCATTGTAAACACAGCATGTGATCGAGAGCTTTCTCTGTTCATGGAGGTAGAAGCAACACGTCTGTTAACCCAACTTGCATTGAGAAGCTGAAAGAATTTGAACAGTTAACCCTTGTAATGCTGTATAAATTACCTTACTGAATTGCTGTCAAATCAAAGGGCTGAAAGCACTGATAGAACTGATTGTTCAAAAATCAATAATTTTTCTTTAGAAATCAACTTCATGAACAACTCTGGCAGGAAAAGTACAAGCAGGAGGTATAGACTAAGATCAGCCTTCACATAAGTGCAGACTGATCTTAGTCTACACTTCCTGCAAAAACCGGAATATTCCGGGTTCAGCATGACAAGGGATAATATACATGTTATAGAGTCAGAAAGGAACAACCTAACACACCTATGACATGTGCACTAAACGTACATTGGCAAATTTTTTTACCACATTCAATTGAACAACCAATGGTGTCACACAAATAATCAGTCAACCTTTGAAATCATTTACTTAGACCAGAAGTGAGTTTGATCTTCAACAGCGAGCGCCATTTTTGTTGACCGCTCTTGTTGGTTTTGAAATTTAAACATCGTAACTACAGCTTATTCAAGATGTATTTGTTTCCACCTTATCCTAAGTAATCAAAACAGCATTTAGAGAAAGGGTTTTAGAAACTTATTTGAAAAGGATAATCATATTGTTTATTTCACTGTCCGAGAACACTAAAAAACACTTAGAAAAATGACTTTATAAAATAACAAACAAGCCTCGCATCTGGATGTCAAGCTCAGCTGTTCATGTGCTTGATAGCAGGTAAAAACTTTAGTTGAAAAAGGGGCATAATTTGTTTTTTAAAAAAATGCATACAGTTATCCCCCTTGTTTTACCACACATATATTCCTCTTTTGGTGGTGAATACATATTCTAAGTTTCAAGTGATTGTGTTCATTAATACCAGAGAGATTACAAGATGTCAATGTTTTCTGTCAAAAATGACACTGATGTAGTCTCAAGATGACCTGGCTCACAAACTTTCAATCGTCGTCAGCATCTTCTTACAACTTGGGCCAGTCTAAAATTTTGTAACTGATTTAACAATCTTTCAGTGAAATCTTTATAAAACTATGTATCACCAGGAGCGTCTCAGGAATATCTTACCAAAGAGCATTTTCTGGTGTCAAGTGGTGGGTTTGAAAGCAGCATTTCTAAACTGGCAAAGTTTGGTTTTCTAGCACCTATTATTACCATCTAAAGACTATGCAACATTTTTTGCCGACAATCAAAGGGTTAAAATAATACATACCTGAAATGCCTCAGCTGCGTCTGACACAACCTGTTCCGAAAGTCCATTGACGTAAACACCTGACTTGAGACTTTCACGCAGATGTAACACTTGGGCGCTCGGCTCTAGTAGATCAAAGATCTGTTCATTGTAGATCTCGAGAAATGAACACTTACACAGAAACTGCTTATTTTCACCATGCTGTTGAAGAAAAAAGTTTGATCAATTTATCTTTTGTTGAGTGAACAACAAAAGCTATATTTTCACAAAAGGCGGAGAATGTCAGCAGATTATTTTGCATGTGAACTAGAACTTTCACAGTATGTGACTTATTACCCCTGCAAGTGCTTTCAGTGTAATGAGAGCTTCAACAATACAAGGACATAGCTACTGACCTTGCTTTTCTAGAAAGGAGGTAGTATAATTGGTAGTATAATTAGCTATATATGTCTACAAAGCATAAATAGTGTATTAGTTCAAGGGAAGATAATTCTTGAACGATCAGGAATTAAGACTTCAAAACTGCATCTTACAAAACTTCAACATGTGGTTAATCTTTGTATAAAGTTTCAATGGTATTGAAGCAAAACTGAAGGAGGAGTTTGGGACACAAAATTGGTAGTATTTTGTACACAGACAGACGGACACACGTACACAAGGACAGACAGGCTGATTCCAGTATACCCCCGAAAACATTTGTTTTGCTAGGGTATGATTACATGGCAACTTAATGATGTCATCATTGTCTTTGGTCCCTTTGAGATGATCCTTAGTAATGGACTAAAGCTAAATCTACCAAACCCATGAGTTTATCATTTTGTTAATATCACCATTTTTTTTGGTGAAATTATCAAATAATAATTATAAAGAAATCTAAACAATCCTCTGTGAAGCAATTAGGAAATTCGACAAAATTTAGGGTTTTAATCAAACATCTAAAACAATAGTAACCATATTGAATGAAAGTTTATGGCTGTAAGTCAACTGCTTCTAGAGTAAGAGCATGGAAAGGAGAAAGGTCTGCAGACCGCTTGACAGATTGATTGATTGAATGGGATTTAATGCCACTTTTAATAGTATATCAGTCATATTGCTGCGGCTGGAGCACCTTACTATGGATTCCTGGTGATTTCCACACCTGTACTACCAATACATCCTTTCAGAGCCTCCAGCTGCTCATCCCAATTAGGTTTATGATTATCCGAGGGACAGGCATGGTGAAGCCAATGAACCACCTACAAAGCAGAGGGAGTTGAGTAAAATAGCAAACTTATCTAACCAACTCCCAATCAGTGACACTTTAAGTCGAACTCAAGAAAAAAACCTTTGGAAAACATTGTTGAAAATAAAGAAATTGCTTGTCACAAGCAATTTCTTCATTATCCATGTTTTCTACCACAAAAGTAAACAAGAGCACAGCCCACGGGTGCCAACAATCGGCTGCAGGAGCTGGATAATGTAAAATTTCTAAGTTGAAAAGGGAGCATAACTCTTACAAAAACGCTTTTAGAGTTATCCCCCTTGATAGTCTAGATAGCTCTGGTGATGGTCAATACACATGCCAAGTTTCATGAGGATATCTTCAATAACAACAGAAATATCACCAAAGTTAAAGTTTATTACGCCAACGCCATTGCAAGCGACTCTCAGGTGATCACAATACCTCGGGTTTTCTCCGAAAATAGCTGAGCTAAAAACTCCAAAATTTAACAACTTGGGAATTGTTTTCTGCAACTCAATTAATACATAATGGATACGTTTAGTAAGTAAAGTTATAGAAAAGAGAATTTTACTATTAGTAATTATATTACTCAATAACCAAAGACCTACTGCATAGTATACCAGTGATAAGACGAGTGTTGAAAAATTTCAAATTCAAGTGACCTTTTTTTTCATCTTGACACTGCCTAAGGTCAGGGTGGGGCAAGGTGAAGGTCTTATCTTTGCACATTCTAAGAGCCAGAATGAGAGAACCTCTTGCTATTATTAAGGGAATGTATATGGATGATTTCCACACAATGACGCTTTTAAACGTTCAAAGTGAAACCTTTTGGAAAACATTGTGGAAAATGAAGAAATTTCTTGTTACAAGCAATTTCTTCATTATCCACAATGTTTTCTACCACAAAAGACTAAAAGTTTAAAGATTTCATTAACTAAAAATTGTTGTCTGCAACTTCTTTGAATTTGGACAGGTCTAAAATTTCATTGTGTGGGAATGGGATTTGGACCATATCAGATGCCATTTTTCATTTTCATTACCAAGGTAAGACTTTTCATGACAACAAAAAGTAATTTAGTATTTTGCAGATGATTTTATTGGTAGACATAGTTCTGGTTTGTTTTTCACTTATCTTGTCAGAAACAATGTCTCTTTTCAGGCCTATTCTTGAATGACATATAAGCACTTTAAAAATATGTCTCCAAATTTGAAACGCTTGATTTGGTGACTGAGTTTTGATTAGAGACTTAAAGATTTCTGAAAATCATACAAAAAAATGTCAATTTTGACATCCGAAGTGGAGGTTGGCGATGTACAAATTTTTATGGTAGTCAAACAAGATTTCAAATTTGTACGGTTTTACTCAAGAAGAAAAATTCAAAAAAACTTGGGCTGTCAAATACTTGAAAGACAACTTACAATTTCCTTTTCTCTCCTTATCAAAGCAAAAAGATATTCAAAGCTTCGAGGAATGACACCACGAAGTTCATCCTGAAAATTTTCTGTACCCTCTGAGGGACCTACAATAAAAATCATATTCACTTATTGCTAATAAATTCTGTAGCCTCTGAGAGCCCTACAATGAAAGTCATATTCACTTATTGCTAATAAATTCTGTAACTTCTGAGGGACCTACAAGAAAAGTCATATATACCTATTACTAAACGATCTGCAATTTGATGTACCCTCTGAGGGACCTACAATAAAAGTCATATATACCTATTACTAAACGATCCTGCAATTTAACGTACTGACTGAACATAAAATGAAAAGTATTTCATTGTCTGGTAATGGGATTACCTTTTATTGCACAAGCATTTGTTTGGATATTTATTTATGCAGTAAATGATATAGTATACATCCAAGCTGACAATAGTTAGGCATCCAAGTTGTAGTTGAATACACTTTTTCTTTGTGATAATTTAAAAGGATCTATAGGCTTTAAAATGCTAGTAAAGAATAATTGACCAATCATTGGCACTGCACACTTACTCCATTGGCTCTGCCCATTAACTCCAACAGGAAACTACACTTCAATTCTAAACAGCATTATTTTTCAAAATTTATGGCCAGTAGCATGTAGCAATAAAAGAAAATGGTTGCTGGTATCAGATATTTTGGAGGGTCCTACCTACCCTTTTCTGAGTCTTGGAAAAAAAAAACCTACGTCAATAGAACCCTGTGTACTTACCCAACATTGTGAATGTCTTTCCAGATCCAGTCTGGCCACTGTAAAAAAGAGCAAATCAACGGTTCACGACAGCACTATCTTAAGAAGCTAAAATGGACTAATCGCAGCTGTCAATCAAATAATCAGTCGACCAATGAAATCATTCATTTAGACTGGGAATTAACCTTTACCTTCATTGGCCACCATTTAAGCGAAGCATTTTTGTTTGTATGGCTGCTTATTCAAGATGAAGTTATGATGTATAGAATGCCAAGCAATCATTCTACTGCTTGAGATTCATGTATTACTCAATCAAAACTATTTTCATAAACCTATAATTGGACTTGTAAATTGGTTTGATTGGCGAATTCTGAATTCAGACCCTGATATTATGAACGCTTTTTTAACCCTAAAATTAAAATAAGGCATAAATCTCAGAAAAAATATCTAGCACTAATGAATCACCAGGAAGTACAAAAATACAATTACATCAAGAAAATTCTTCAGTTACACTCTCAAATAACTCTTAGCATGCTAAATAAAATCAAAAGGAATACATTAAAATCAAAGTGCTGTGAGAACTGAAAGGATGTGATGTGGGTAAAGATTGTTTGATGTGTTAACAAATTTTGTTAACAACTAAAATATTGAAAGAGTGGTGTAATATAAGATTAGACTGCACATGTGTTCAGGCTGATTTACTCCACATCTCCTGCAAAAGGAAAATATATTACCAAGACCTTTGCTTTAGCACAACCAGGTTAAAGCTCTAGGTTTAAGCAGAATGCAAGAAAGAGGAATGACTATTCTACCATTTTCCAATATTCATAATCAAAATACCAACCTCGACTTACCCTTTCTAACACCGAAGTCTTCCAACACTTCTAGAAATCTTATATGACCACTCTTTCTCAAATATCAAAGCAAACAGGGTGACATAATAATTTGATCCATTTCCGCTCAATTGCTCATTTTTAAGCACCAAATCAAAAGGACAACAGAAATTATTGTCAGCATTTTCTTCTTTTTCCACAAAATTTTCAAACCCATGTGACACAGACTTTAACCCTTTCCTGTACAAACCCAGGATTTTACACATTTTTTGATTTTATACTTCAGAAAACATTGTGGAAAAGGGAGAAATTGCTTGTAACAAGCAATTTCTCCTTTTTCCACAATATTTTTCTACCACATAGAATGGTTTCATTTAGAATTGCATCCAATTTGTATTGTCGTCTGCAACCTCTTTCAATTTGGACCAGTCTAAACTTTCAAGAAACAGGAAAGGGTTAAATGATTTAACAACATATAAATGTTGTCTACAACTTCCTTCAATTTTGATAAGTTTGAAAATTGGTTGTCTGGTAAAGGATTAACTCATTATTGCACAATCCCTTGTAATAACGGCTATCAAGAAAAGTATTAGTGAATAAGTAACTGAGTATAAGACAAAATGCCATTTGTCATTTTCTGACTAAAATGGTTTCCAACCACTTTTTTAGTCAATATGGACTAATCTATGATATCGTTCATCTGGTAAATGGAGAAGATGAATGAAAGCTATATACAACTTACTAAGCAAAGATAGTTCCATTGTAACCACTGATACAATTTTCAATCACTTTTCTTCCAAGTTTGGCAAATATTGATTCCTGTAAAACAAAAGTCTTAAGTTCAACTTTTTAACAAAATTGACAAAATTTGTTACCCTTTCCTGTTTTTACAACAATAAATCAGAATAATCTCAGAAATATGTAAGGAGTATTTGATGTGCTCAGTTTGCAAGAGGGAACTTGTGATAATCAGCATTCATATTTGTTTCTAAAATAATTTGTAAAGCTTGTGAAAAGCAGTTAAATTATTGAATTCTGGCAAAACTTAATTATTTCCCACCTGCGTTTTAAAAATTGTCCAGAAAAAAGGTTGGAATAACATGTTGGAAATGAACAAAATGTCAATAACAGTCAATACTATAAATTGTCCTCTGTAACTTCTCTAAAATTGACCTATCTTAACCCTTGTCATGCTGAACCCGGAATATTCCGGTTTTGGCAGAAGGTGTAGACCAAGATCAGCTTGCACATAAGTGCAGTCTGATCTTGGTCTACACCTCCTGCTAGTGCTTTTCCTGCCAGAGTTGTTTATGAAATTGATTTGTAAAAGAAATATTGATTTTTTAACAACATATTTTATCAGTGCTTTCAGCCCTTTGATTTAATAGCAATGCAGTAAGGTAATTTAAACAGCATGACAAGAGTTTACTTTTTGTTGTTTGGTAATGTGAAATATTTGTTGTTTGGTAATTTTAAATATCATTATTTTGTAGTGTTACCTACAACTCTACAAATATTCAGCTTTACTGAGTTAAGTTTAGTGATAGTGGGAGTCTTAACCAATTCCCTTACAACAAAATTAACACCAGTCCAAACTGACAGACAGCTTACAGATAACTGCTTATGACGTTTTATAGTTGATGGAATTTCAGAAAATATTTGATGGGGTGGAAAACATTGTGGATAATAATAAAATTGTTTGATATAAAGAATTTCTTCATTTTCTACAATGTTTTCCAAAGCTTTTTTCATGATAAACACCTTCAATAAACTTCTAAGTGCCTCTGGACAACAACCATTTATAGCACCTGAGAAATTGTGTCAGTGTTAATCCATTTTGAGAAGTCCACCTTTCTTACCTGCCTTGCCTCAATGTTTGCAACATGGTCGAACTTAAATAACCTGGGAGTTTGGGCTTGCTTCAAAATGATCTGCGTCTGGTCATCGCTGACGTCCACAACCCTACTGTACGAAGGCTCCTCTTCAACTGGCGGACGTATCCGTACAAAAACCTGTATATTACACTCACTGAAAAAAAAGGGCAATGCATACCATTGATTGAATTGATTGAATGGGGTTTAACGCCACTTTAACAGTATTCTGTTATATCCCGGCGGTTGGAGCACCTAACAATGGATTCCTTGTATTTCTCACACCAGTTCTACCACTACATCCTTTCCTAGCCTCATAATGCTGTCCCACTTAGGTTTACGATAATCCACCAATTGGTGAGAGACAAATGTCGGAAAGAATATGTGCCGCTGCCGAGGATCGAACCCACAATGCATACAGTACCAGAAGCTCACAGTTTGAAGCTGGATATTAACCACAAAACATTGCATGATTATTACAACATATGAGATATGCTTTGGAAAAATTTGCTTGGACTAAGTCACATGTACACTGACAACTACGTCTGTTCACTTTAACCAGGCTTTTCATTTCTTCCCTTGACTATAGATAGCTCATTTGATAGTGGAATAATAATCAAACTCAAAAGGTAAAAAACATGATCCTTGGGACCCTACGGGCTAGAGCTTTAGTAAGGTCAGTCCCATATTGAAATAAATGTACATGTAAAAGGCAAAAGATTGTCTCACAGTTTCCATTTCATTAGCTTTCAATGAGTTTATTTTTTCAAATATGCTTCCTGCGTATCACAAGTATTAGGCTGAATGTTCTTGAATGATCTGGAATGCTCTCTGGAAGGGCAAACCATTATGACAAGAAGCTCTAGCAGGATTAGATATGGCCCATCACAAAAAATGGTGGACAGTGGTGTGGCAATACAGATTTTCTCAGATTTTTCTACTTGTCCAGAGTTAAAATTAGCTTGTCTACAAAAATTTAAGAGATGAATTCTGAGTAAAAAGCGTTGTTAATGAAGTAAATGAAGGTACCCACCTCCTTCCTTAACAACAATATTTTCTACCCTTCAATACAAACTCACAATTATTAACCAATACAAAACTAGTTACTATTTTTATCTATTTTGTGCCATTCCAAGATTTGCCCTTATACTTATTCTCCCTAGACAAGTCTTAGTGGCCTTGAAAAATGTACTTGTCTGCAAGTAGAAAGGTCTGACAAGTCAGAAATGGAATGCTACACTCCTGATAGAATTCCTAATTTAAACCCATTCTAACACAAACCCACATTTTCAAGTTCCTTCTAGAAAAAAAACCTTTTGAAAACATTGTGGAGCATGACGAGATTGCATGAGAAATAACAAGAGATTTCTTCTACATTATATTTTCTTCCCCAAAAGACAAGTATTTTAAGATTTTCTTTGAATTTTGACAAGTCTGAAATTTCGTCTTCTGATATTAATTTTTAGCCCGAAAAAGCCTGGTGAGTTCATTAGATAGGGCCTCAATTCTGTACAAACTTACCTCACTTCACCACTACTCCCATCTGAAAATAGATAAAGGAAACCATGAAGTTATTACTGTAAATCTGATTATTTTTGCATTGTCTTATTTTCGCGTTGGCAGGACCCAAAGACTTATTAGTGAATTCGTAAATTCGAAAGCAACCTTATGGAACTTCGGTCATTTCTGTGAGCATCTCCAAAAAAATCGCTATTTGATTATAGCCCGATTCGATACAAAGCTATGAATGAGATTACTGGTAATTCATTTTAAGAGCATTTACCTATTCTCTATTCTCATAGTATAACATATTCTCTTCTGAAATCGTTCAAAGATCGCATTAAATTTAAAGTAAAATTTATTTTTTGGGAAATAGCTAAAAATTATGTTTAAGGTAGTAATAATTATACTTTAAAGCATTGAAGTATCGAATAATCAATATGATAATAGTCTTACCAAACTGTCATAAGATGGAATAATTATATCCCATGTCAAAACAGGTACAATTGTTTGTTTAAATTGATTTATGTGGCATCGTCTGCTTTCAATTTGTTGAAAGGTTCTAAAGTATATTCAATAAGGACTCGGTTACAACTTTTTAGCTCTTGGTTGTCTAATTGTGGTTGCCTAGAATTTTATCACCTTTTCTACTTTCCGTTGTTATGTTTGTATAGCTTTGTTCAATATACTAAGTGAACTAATTTGGAAGATTATGAAATTTTGTCATCTGCTAAATATTTGTCCTGTTCTCAAAATTGATTTATTTTGTCGTTTTTAACATGGAAAAGGTGATAATTCCCATAAGAATGAAATAAAGTAGGGTGATGTCGAAATGGGTAAATATTTTGGCTTACTTCGGACCTCTTCGTATTTTTCTGTACAAAATGGTCAAATACAAGATTCTTGAATTCGCGAGCTCGTTGTCTTGCAAATATTAGGGAAAAATAAAACCCTTGCCAATAAAACCCGATTTACAGTATCATTTAGGGATTAACCCTTTCCCGTTCAAATACGGGATTTTACGTTCCTGTGATTTTATACTTGAGAAAACGTTGTGGAAAAAGAAGAAGTAACAAGCAATTTCTCCTTTTTCCACAATATTTTCTACCACATAGGATGGTTTCATTTCAAATGACATCCAGTTTTCATTGTCGTCTGCAATCTCTTTCAATTTGGACTGGTCTAAAATTTCCAAAAACGGGAAAGGGTTAAATCTTGTTGAAAGAAGCCAAGCCAAGTGTCTGCTTGTGAAATTGAGTAGTCATTGACTCCTTCACTATGAAATTCTCCATGTCGAAACTAATTTTAGAGGGGTCATAACAAAATAATAAGCTGTGTTTGTGAAATTCCATGCCCCATAACAGCCTTTTTTCGGAAAGGTGACTTTGATAGGTAACCTTGACCTTAATGGATGACCTTAACCTCACAATTATTGTGCATGTAAGGAAGCTGGAGTCCAGTACAAATTTTATAACACCAAATAGTTTTATATATCTGTGGGACATTTGATTGATCTTTTAACAAAATTTTATCCACTTCTATTCTCAACTTCTACAAGAAATTTATCTTGAAAGCTGCCTTGTCGGCCCTTGAGAAACTTTTGGATCATTGTTAATACAGTTATCATGCGTTTTACAAAAAAAAGTGCCCATACCAACAGTGAAGAAACAAGATTGTCATTTCATATTTTGACATCCATCTTTGCTATTTTTGTATAATTATTTGGTATACAGTAATTCCGTACCAAAACCATATTATACCATAATTTCTATGTTTATTTCGTTCCATATGATGGTTATTTTGTACCATATCTTAGTCATTTCGTACCAAAGAATAGGTCATTTCATACCATTTTGTACCACACATAAATAGCTCAATCAAGTTTACAAAATTGTTTGTTATTGTTTGCGGTGTGTATGTAAGAGCACTTAAGATCTAATTGTGATTGCTTAATTATGATTTGATTGGTGTTTGCATTTAATTGGACCGTCCCGCTTTTTCACAGCCTCTCAAGAAAAATACTTGGGAAACATAGTGGAAAATGAAGCTATTGCTGAAGACAAGTAATTTCTTTATTATCACATGCTTTACTCAAAAAGGCAAATATCTTAAAATTTCCATCCTCTTAAAATTGTTTGTGGTCTGCAACTTCTTTAAAGTTATGGACCCGTCTAAAATCTTGTTGTGTGACAATGGGTTAATTGTTACTTTGTCACAGTATTCCATAAACGATAATACAAATTGACTGAAAAACGGTTCTGGTTCTCTACTAATTTTCTTCTTATGAACAAAATCCCCTATTCGAAAACATAACAAACAAACAAATAGTTAATGTGCTAATACTGCATCATCAACTATCTGTTTTTCTGAATGGACTGTTTTAATTTTCAGTTGTTTGATAAATTCAATAAAGCAAATACATAATAGAAATATTTTCTTATTTTATTAATGTTGGAAGTGTTTATTGTACCATTCCTTAATATAATATTTATTTATAAACATGGTACGAAATATTCAATATATGGTACAAAATGACTACAACTTCGTACAAAATGGTCACAGTATGGTACGAAACAACCAATATCTTGCACAAAATGACCAATCCCATGGTACGAAATGACTGGCACGAAACTTCTGTAATTCATTTACTTGACGTAAAGTCCAGTTCAGAGTTTTTTTTAAGTTTAAGATGAATCTGCAAAATGGCTCCAAATTTTGAGAAATGTTTTCTTCAGTAGCCAACTTTGCATCTCATTGGGTGTTAGTAAGGACTGCCTCGATGGCCGAGTGGTTTAGGTGCTTGACTCGTGATCTGAAGGTCACGAGTTCAAGCCCCAACGTCACCAGGGTATGTTCACGGGAAAGACACTTAATAGCCAGCCCTAGTCTACCCAGCTGTAAAAGTGAGTAGCAGTGGGATTCAGCCACTGCCTCTCTTTCAGGGACGTGAAAACATCTGGATTGTGTCACCTGCCAGTAATACCCGAAAGGGGAGTTAGGCAGTATAAATAGATAGATACAGATATGGTGATTCTCACAGAACCGAAAAATGGTAAAAGAAATCCTGTGAAAAAGTTTAGGTCAACAAAGCCCACTGGGACTCCTAATGGGATCATGCAAGATAACATAGGTAGGTATTGTTTTACTTCTTACCCATCGGTATTCTTATCTATGATAAGCTCATCTCATGACAATTAAGTGTTTTCGAAATTGATTTTCCAACTGAATATCCCGCCTGTGGTAAAACTTGCTTCGAAGTTAATTTGTAGTTAGAATAAAGCTCTGAATGGTGAAGATCGAGCAGAAAACCGTTAAAAAAGAAACATTTCTCAGGACAAAAAAGATCATACATTTAAAAAAATAGACATCGTACTCCAACAACAGAATAATAAACAAATTATCAACCATACTAACGATTTCTTGTTCTATTAATTTTTAATTATAAAATCAAGTGCATGTAAAAAAAATGGAAGGGTCCACTGTAATTTGAAAGGTCACCCTAATGTGCACCCTCATTTTTCGGCAATTGACACTTGTTCTTACTGCAATGATAAACAATATGAAAATTTCCTCATGATGTCGAAGGTGTGAATATTTTTCTTCAAAATTTAGACCAGAAATCACCATGGCTTCACTTGCTGGGAAGTCGACTCGTCTAACTATCCGAAAAGCTGCGAAAGCGCACCTATCAGATTCGTGCAGAGTTGTCATCGACCGTCAAATCAATGATATTGACCTCCTTTCTTCGGCCAACAGTAAGGTTGACAAAGCATATACAAGTTATTTCTAGGATGGTAAATGTTCGGTTATATCTCCTATACTGATGATGTCAAAGTCTAGATAATCGCCATCACTGGGGCGAAAAAAAGGCTCCAGATGGGAGCCTTGCTTAGAGTAAAGAATACACTGTTTTAGGCCATGCGCTCGATTGTATTATTATATTCTTATTCTTAGAGTAACACATATTAGGGTAAGGTCTAGGGTTTCGTCTTACAGATGTGAATCCGTATTATGGAAGAAATCTTGTTTTATTGAGGAGTGTTTGGAGCTTAGGTTGCCATTTCCTGTTTTTAAAAATATTATACTGTCTAATTTTAAAGATATTCATGGAAACAATCGAAAACAAGCAATGAAAAAGAGAAAAGGAAATATGAAAATCAACCAATTTACAGGTTAAATAATATTACAGGAAAAGAAAAAATTGCTTGTCACAATCAATTTCTTCTTTTACCACTATGTTTTCTCATGTACACAATGCCTTTGACAAAAACAACAGGGATAGTGAAGGATAGGGATAAATATAATGATTGATTATACCGAATTTTCAGGCTTCAGAGACAAAAAGAATGAAGTTGACTGAGGAAGAGAGAGAGTCAAAGCTTGCCTCATTGAAAACCAGTGGCTGGACAATGGTTGATGGTAGAGATGCCATCTATAAGGAGTTTATGTTTAAAAACTTTAATGAGGTAAATATAGATAATCTGTTATTGAGTGAAAAATGGGAATACAATCCTAGTAGTGTGAGAAAACATGGCTCTGCAACATCATTAATCGTGGATCGAGGAATTTTTGTACAAGGATTGATATTCATCGGTGGTTCATTTTAGTCTTCCTGCCATATAGTTGCGACGGTTATGTAAAGTCACCGTGTTCTGTGTGGGGGAGGAATGGGTGTGTTAACCCTTTCCCGTTCTTTGAAATTTTAGACTGGTCGATCAAATTGAAAGAGGTTGCTGACGAAATTGAAAATTTGATGCAGTTTGAAATGAAACCATCCTATGTGGTAGAAAATATTGTAGGAAAAGAAGAAACTGCTTGTTACAAGCAGTTTCTTCCTTTCCCACAATGTTTTCTCTAGTATATAATATTCAGGATTTAAACAGGAAAGGGTTAACCCATTCCCACACAAGCCCTCCTTTTTACGCCCCTCAAGAAAAATGCTTTAAAAAATATAGTGGAAAATGAAGAAATTGCTTGTATAAAGCAATTTCTTCATTTTTCACATTGTTTTCCATCCAAAAAGTAAAAAAAAATTAAAAATTCATCAACTTGAAATTGTCGTCTGCAGTTTCTTTCAATTTGGACCCGTCTAAAATTTTGCTGTGTTGGAATGGGTTAAGGTGTGTGTCCAATTCTTGTCTGGAGCATATCTTCTACACTAAATGATGGATTTCAAAATTCTTCTCCATGTGGAGTACTAGTGTCATATATAAAGTTATGCTCAATAAGCATAAATTCAAGGTCTTACTGAAAGACAAGCAGTTATGCATATGCATCTATGTCTATGATCCATTTCTAGTTGCATTACAGGCATTATCAAATTTTTATTGAATTTCCCTTGAAAATGAAATGATTCAAATACAATGTGTGTTCAAACAATCCTCCAAAACACTCTTAACCCTTGTCAAGTTGTCATGCTGTATAAATTACCTTACTGAATTGCTGTAAAATTAAAGGGCTGAAAGCACTGATAGAACTTGTTGTTCAAAAATCAATATTTCTTTTAGAAAACAAATTCATAAACAACTGGCAGGAAAAGTACAAGCAGGAGATGTGCTGATCTTGGTCTACATCTCCTGCCCAAACCGGAATATTCTGGGTTCAGCATGACAAGGATTAATCTACTCAACAAAATTGAAATTCACAATAAGTGATTTTGCAGAGAAGCCTTCTGTGATTAACTTTTCATGTTATCCCAAGTTATTGCCTCTGCCAATCAGCTAAAAACACATTATATTTTACTCAATAGGATACAACATGTATCTATTAGGCCAATGTCTTTCATTTGAAATTATTAGCTGTAAGTTCTTCTAGTTGAAACTATCCTGGATTATTCCATTCTCACATAATCCTGCTTTTTACACCCCTACGAAAAATGCATTTATAAAACATTGTAGAAAATAAAGAAATTTCTTGTTCTTACAAGCAATTTCTTCAAAGAATTTTAATATTTCACAAACCATTAATTTTTCATCCACAACATCTTTGAATTTGGACCAGTCTAAATTCCTGACATCTGGTAATACCCTTTCTCTTTGTTCTTTACTTCAGGCATTTGGGTTCATGACTCGAGTTGGTTTACAGGCTGAGAAAATGGACCATCACCCTGAGTGGTTTAATGTCTATAACAAGGTAAAATTACCGGTATATAGACAATTGACCAATTGCTGACCCCGCCAAGTTACTCTGTTTGCAACGCCCATCGACTCCAACAGGAAATCCTGCTTCAATTTTAAATGGCTTCAATTTTAAATGATGATATTTTTCAAAATTCATAGCCAGTACCATGTAACAAGAAAGTGAAATAGTTTGTTGGCAACCTTATCATCATAACTACAGCTTGTTCAAGCTGTTGCCTAAGACGTAAGTGGGTGGGGCCAGCAGTTGGTCAATTGCTTTTTAAATTTGTAAATATAGAATTTGCTGCCTCAAGTATTATATCAGATCCTTTGATCTATCCAAATTATTTTTAACACCACTTGGTGACCAATGTTTACATGTGTTTTTGTAGTTCTCGTAAAACTTATATATACACAGCGCCATGCAATCCTGCATTATTATGACCTGAAGAAAAAAAGCGATTGAAAACATTGTAGAAAATGAAGAAATTGCTTGTTACAAGGTATTTCTTCATTATCTATGTTTTCTAATGAAGAAGAAGAAGATTTTTAAAACTCCATCAACTATAAATTGTCGTATACAACGCTTTGAATTTGCACCAGTGTACCATCTGGTAATGGGTTAAAAGGCATCTTTTTAAGCATGTACTTTATGGGCCATCCTGGTTACTTCATTTCAGGTACAAATCACCCTGAGTACCCACGACTGTGGTGGACTGTCAGAGAAAGATGTAAAGTTGGCCAACTTTATAGAGACAGCTGCTAAAGCTGTGTAAATACCGAAGGCATTCCAACTCAGGTGTTAAATATTGTGTGTATTAAAGTGCTACTATTGACAATCTGTCTCTTCTAGGTCGTGAAGAATTAACTAGTTACCCTTTGTCATGCTGAACTTGAAATATCCCCACTTAGGATACAAAGATTAGTCTTCACATATGAGCAGGCTGATCTTGGTCTTCATCACATGTTTAATTTTGGAAGCCGACTGACTTGTTTATAAAATAAATATCCAAATAGATGTTTATCCACAATTAGTATTTACAGTCTTTTCAGTAATTTGATTTTAATGCTCGTTGTAGATGGTTGTGATCAGCATGACGAGGGTAAAGAACCACAAGTGTTTTTTTTTTTTTTTTGCCAAGTCCCCTTGTGCTGAGCAAGTTGTAAATTAAACACTTCGGTGGTGTATGTACTTTAGTGTGTACATTGGTTTTCACTCCATGCAAATTTGTCAAGACCATAAGGCCTTTAATCGTGGATGGATTTTAAAAAAAAATTGGCATAATTGTTCTCTGTCATGAGAACATGTGCCATTTGAAAGATTTATTCAGGTTGGTTCTATCGATAGTTGAAGGTCAGAACTTTGTCCAGACCATAACTCATATATTTAAGGTATATTTATATATAAATTTGCACTATTGTTTCTCATCATTAGAATGTGAGACAGTTAGAATGATTGTTCTTGAAGGTTCAACGTCAAGGTCACAATTGAAGGTCAAGCTTTGTTTGTGCTATTTTTCTCTATCATAAGTAAATGGGACATTTTAAACAACTGTTTTTAGATAATTCAACATCAAGATCACATTTGAATGTCAAATCTTTGTAGCCTGGAAACAAGTCATTCTATATAAAGCCTTGTTATGCTGAATAAATAACCTTTTTCATAAATGCATTAAAATCATAGGGCTGAAAGCAATAGAAGTATTGGTTTTGGGTCAATATATCTCTTTATCATACAATTCCTCTTTCTCATTCCCCTATATAATTTTTATGTACGAAAGGGTTGTGAGAAAAGGGAGATATTGCCTGAAGAAAGCAATTTCTCTTTTTCTCACTGATTTCTACCCTGTTTGGCACTTGATTTTCAACATGACGCTTTTTGATGCCCCTCAAGAAAAGCAATTGAGTAAACATTGTGTAAAATGAAGAAATTGCTTCTTCATTTTCAACAATATTATCACTCAAGAAAAATTTAATAAAAAAACTAAAATTTCATAGACTTTGAATTGTCATCAGCAACCTCTTTCAATTGGACCAGTTTACCAGGCCCGCAGCTATAGCACTGTGATACCAGGTTGGACTCTCAATTATGAGGTCCCGGTTTTGATCCGCGGTTGCAGCAAATATCCTTTCCAACATTTGTCTCCCACCAATAGTTGGATAATGGTAAACCTAATGGGGATGATCAGCTGAAGGCTTGTAAAGGATATAGTGGTAGTACTGGTGTGAGAAATACTAGGAATTCATGGTTATAGGCTCCAGGCACCTTGATATGAATGAAATACTGTTAAAAGTAGCGTTAAACCCAATAAAAAAACAGTTTACCAGTCTAAGATTTTATGATCATTGTTTAAAACATGAAAAGAATATTATGAAATTATGTTTCTAGTTTGAGATTTGTCCGGAGGAATGAATCTCAGGTATATCAGGACTCTAAGAGAGTAATTGCAAAAACATTGAAAATCTCTGCAGTTGATAAGCAAATTTTACTGTGATAGAAAAAAAAATCAAAAGTTTTTGTTATGTTTACTAAACCCAATACCAGACAACAAATTATTAGACTGGTCCAAATTGAAAGAATTTGCAGATGACAATTGAAAGTTTGTCAAATGTTATATGTAACCCTTGTCATGCTGAATAAAGTCCTGGTTCAATAATATTTAAAATCAAAGGGCTGATGGCATCGTAGGTCTGGTTGTCAGTCAAAACTAAGTCAGGAAATTGATCTCATGATCGATTCTGACTTCAAAAGGACAAACAGGTGGTGAAGACTAAGATCAGACTGCACATATGTGCAGGCTGACCTTTTTTCTATACCTCCTGCCAAAGCAGGATTATTCTGGGTTCCCTGTGATAAGGGTTGAAACTCTTTGCCGTTTTTGGGCAGAAAATATTATTGGAAATAAAGAATTTGCTCGCTACAAGCAATTTCTTCATTTTTCCACAATATTTTCTCAAACTTATTTTCTTTAGAGGGCGCAGGGCTGAGTTGGAAGGGTTCAAAGAAGGTGTAGAATACTACTAAAGTAATCTTAAACTTTTGGTCACTGTCTTCTCCTGTCATAACATGCCTAAGTCAAAGACAGGATGTTAGTGCATTATCAACCTGTTCCCCTTAAATCATACTTTTTTACTACCCTTATTAGATATTACATGAAAGAAAATATTGTGGGATAACAAGCAATTTCTTCTTTTCCAATGATGTTAAAAAAATCCAATGATGTTAAAAAAAAAAATAATTTCTACCCTATATGATTATTATTTTACAAATTACAGCTATTCTTTTTAGTCCTTTGCAACCGCTTTGACTTTTGATCGGGTCCACATTTTGTTGTCTTGTAAAGGTTAAAAAACAGTATGCTCTACATTTATGCAAGAATATGCTGTAGAATTGTTGAAGGTATGGTCAGCAAAGATTATTAGCACAAAGGGTGAAATGTTTTTTTACAAATAAACATGATTTTTTTACACTAAATGACTAAATTGACCATTTGCTGGTCCCGCCCACTTACTCCATTTGCCACGCCCCTCGACTCAGACAGGAAGTCCCGCTTCAATTGTAATAGGTGTAATTTTGAGAAAGCTATGGCAAGTAGCATGTATCAAATAAGTAGAATATTTGGTTGGCGACCTAAATGTCGTAGTACAGCTTGAATAAGCTGTAGTTACGACGTTTAGGCCACCAAACCAACAGAAAAGGTCAACAAAAATGGCGGCCAATGTCGGAGTTAAAAGCTGAGGTCTGGGCTGAATGAATTATTTGATTCGTTGGTTGACTCCTTTATTTACAGCCACTATTGGTCAATTTTGTATAGTTGAATAGTATCAACCATTTCTAGAGACTTTTTTTCAACTTCATTCTCATTAAAACAAGATTTTCATTTGCATTCCAATTTGTTGTTGTTATATTTTTTGTCTTTCCCAGTGTTTAATTACCCGTATCAAAAGGCAATCCAGACTAGTTTACCTGTAAAATCAGTCTGATGGAACTCAAGCACCTCTTGTTCATTTCCTGACAAAATATCTGAAAATATAGGACTGATTTGCATCTAATTTGTTCAGTACTAGTTGAGCATAACACTATTCATTTGCTCAACATGCCAGGTCACAGGTCAAATGCAGACTTGAAACTTTGATTATATCTCGGTAAGTATTTGTCTAATTTCAACGTAATTTCATCACATTTTTCAGTATTACCAATAGTTGTGCAAGAAATAAAACTGATTTCATTTGGTCAAAGTTCAAGGTTATAGTTAAAGATTGAAGTTAAAAATTTAATTTACACCAGACAAAATCCCCACAACCTTGTGGTGGATGTTGATGTTATTTACGCATTGCTAGTCACGACCGCTTACCAACATTAGTTTGATAATTGACCAATCGCTGGTACGCCCACCGACTCCTAACGCAAGTTCTACTTTGATTTATAATGGCATTGTTTTGCAAAAATTATTGCCAGTAGCATGTACAAATAATGGTAGAATGATTTGTTTGCAACCTAAACGTTGTAACAACAGCTTATTATAATTCAAGCGTATTACGCCATGTAAGTCGCCAAACCAACAAACAAGCTAGACGATAAATGGCAACCAATGTTGGAAATCAAAACTCACTTCTGGTCTAAATGAATGATTTCATTGGTCGACATATTTTTGTTTGATGGTTGCAGTTGCTCAATTTACAGACAGGAACGTAAGTCGGAGAGCAAATTGTTGGTTGACAATTTACAGATAGCCTTTAAGCCTTTGTGGAACATTGAAGAAATCGCTTGACACAAGCAATTTCTTCATTACTAACAATGTGTTCTACCCCAAAGACAACTTTTTTTTTTAATTTCACCAACTAAAATATTTGTCTTCAAATTCTTTAATTTTTAATCTGTTAAGGATATTATCAGCTGTAATGGGCTAAAGAAAACAAACAAATCGAACAAATTTTATTTCCACATGTGTGTAAACTCCCGAACCATTCCTTTAGAGGTTGTAGGTATATCCATAAAGTTGAAGGGAATAGCTGACTGATACCGCAGCTCTGTACCTTGCAGGTTGGCCGTGATGTAGACTGTATTTATAGACAAGGTTTTAGGGTTCATGGAGCTGCGGTCTATCTCAACCTGTAATCATGAAAATAATGTTTCCAATGCTTGATAGGGTTTTGAGAAAATACTGAGGAGAATATTGTAGGAAAAGGATGTATATTGTCTGCCATATGCATTTTCTCCTTTTAAGCTCGGCTGATTTTGGAGAACATCCGAGGTATTGCAAAAGCCCTGATGCTGTGGTCACTTATTTTGTGATATTCGAACATATTCACGTGAAACTCGAAACTTAAAAAAATGTTCACTATCAAAAGAATAATCTATACCAAAAATGGGGATAACTATTGATATTTTAACAAATCATGCCCCTTTGTCGACTTTGAGACATTTTACCCATTATCAAGCACTGAAACAGCCGAATGTTGGCATCTGCAAGTGGTGTTCGTGTTAAACTATTACCACACAATCCCGAATTTTTACACGCTGAAAAAATATAGCTATACAAAACATTGTGAGAAAAGAAGGAATTGTTTCACATTTTTTATATCTCGTATGTATCTTTTTTCAATTGTAACAAACTTTGCATGACGTCTGCTCTCTCTTTTTTAAAATTTGGACCAGCCTAGAATTTTGCCATTAGGGAATGGGTTAAATAAATATTTGTCAGTGTTGCTCTTAATTTGCAGTCTATTTAATCCGAGCCTGTATGTGAATTTCTAAATATTGACCAATCGCTGCATGCTGCCACTCAAAGAAAAAAACCGGGGGCAATCCAATCGTAATTATACCCCACATAACTTTGATAGGGGGGTATTTAGGAGTCAGCTTGTCGGTCCGTCCGTCTGTCTGTAGCTTTTTCGTGTCCGCTCAATTTCTGGGCAACCATTGGACGGATTTGATTCAAACTTCACTGATATAATCAGTATCAAGCAGAGATGTGCATATACTATTTTGGTTACGGTCCATTGATTTTTGACGGAGTTATGGCCCTTTAGTGAAAAATCGTGTCCGCTCAATTTTTTAGCAACAATTGGACGGATTTGATTCAAATTTTACAGAAACACTCGGCCGGCATAAGTCAGACATGTGCATATCCTATTTTGGTTATGGTCCATTGATTTTTGACGGATTTATGGCCCTTTAATTAAAAAAGTCCATTTTTTGTTATGGCCCTTTTGGAGATAGCACTTGTATATGGACAAGTGCTGTTTGGGGTATTAGTCCGCTTTGCGACAATGTCTAGTTTAGATAGGAAATGAACTTTGAACATTGGCCGACAGTTTTTATGGAGCATTTTAATTGGTTTAGGGACTTACACCCCGTTTGATACATAGGTCGCTGTTCTACCCTGAGTCAGTTATCTCTCAATTTACCGAACGTTAGTCACTTTTCCGAACAGTCCCGCACATACTCATGATATGCTGCTTCAGTCGAAAGATCGATTGACGATTCAAAGCTTTTATTTAGACCGAAAGTGAATGTGGACCTGCAATATTCATCCAGAGTTACGTTGTTTAGAGACTTACACATCTCAACTACAGCTTAGTCAAGCTGTTGTTACAACGTTTAGGTCGCCAACCAGCAATGACTTGTTTTATTCCCTCACTATATATTCACATATGTTACTATATATATGTGTCGGGGGTCAGGTGGCGTGCCAAGCGATCCTTCAATCATTTTTTGAAATGTCACACACAAAGCTTACCAAACGCAGTGACTTTAATCATAAATACTTACGAGCTTATCTCAGCCGCCTACCTCATGTGTAGTCTTATATATGAACTTGTCTCTTTACGTGACGTCAACGTTACCTTGACGTTTTTTAAACAAACATTTTTTTCCAATGATTTTACCAGATGAAGGCGACAGTGCCAATGAAAGCTTGCAATCATTTAAGAGTTGAAGAGAATATTTTTTGTTTTCATGGAGATATGAACCGAAAAAACGAATCACACCGTATGAATATGCGAAGCCGATTCATACATTGTGTGATTAGTTTTTTCGGTTCATACCTCCATGAAAACAAAAAAACATTCTCTTCATTTCTTATAATTTAATAGCATCGAGCGAAAAAACCAAACGCTGTACAAATTTTGATACCTTTTTGTATGGAACTATTTTATGCGGAAGCATACAAAATGGCTGCGTGCTCAAAATTTTGTTCATGGAGGTATGAATTAAATCTTTAGACCAATTAGATCGCTCGTTTTTGATAGACGAAACTAACAATTAAATTATTTATAATTGAATTTACTTTTGTGAATGAATGGAATTAACTCATTGACACTCAACAGAATTTTAGACCAGTCCAAATTCAAAGAATTTTTAGTCGGTAGAATTAAAGAAATTTTTGTCTTTTTGGGTAGAAAACATTGATGATAATGAAGAAATTGCTTGATACAAGTAGTTTCTTCATTTTTTACCTAACAATTTTCTTGGTTAAGTTATTGATGCTTACCTTAGTTACGATAGGTTTAGTTGTATCTAGTGTTGCGTTATACATGGACATCACTCTGTCTATATTATGATGGACGGTTCTATTCAAACCAACGATAGAAGCACCACAGACTGCAGAAAAGAAATAAAGAGTTGGTAGTTTAATCAGTGCATGACGCAAACGTCGTAACTACAGCTTAATCGACACACTCCCACACAATCCACCCTTTTTATCTCCATTAAGAAAAATGCTTCGGAAAACATTGTGAAAAATGATGAAATTGTTTGTATCAAGCAATTTCTTCATTATCAACAATGTTTTCTATCCAAAGGAGAAGAAGAAGAAAAAAATAATGAATACAATTCCATTAACTTGAAATTGTCGTCTTCAGCCTCTTTCAATTTGCACCAGTCTAAATTTTGTTGTGTGAGAACGGTTAACAGATCTCCTCTTTCAATTGAATATATGGAACAGTCAAATTACCCATTTAGACTTTGAACTCTGATATTGGTCGACATTTATGTGAAGAAACTTTGTTGTTTTGGTGACCTAAGCGCGGTAACTACACATCGTTCAAGCTGTAGTGATGACGTTTAGGTCAACACCCAACCAATTTATTTTATAGTAACATGTTCCTGGCGATAATTTCTGCAAAATAATACAATTCAAGCTGATTCAGAATTCAAACATTTCTGTGAAAAATAAAGTACGTACGATTTCATTCGCATATTTTCTACTGAACTAGAATCATTTGTCATCCGTATATTATCCGAACTTTTAAAGATAGTTTGCTCCATTGAGGCAGGGAAAGCGTATTGCGCATTTCAAAACTCGTTCCCACGTTGTAACATTTCGTAATCATACGAATTGATAGCGAAAGCTAATGACGTAAAAATTGTAAAATAAGACAGTGTTTCTGCGAAATCGGGGTGTAACGACGTTTCCGACATGACGCCGAATTTGAAATTACGCATAAAGCTTCCTCTACCTTAACATTTTAACAGATGTCAATAATTAAGGCTTGTCCAAATTTAAAGATGTTGCTGAAGATACTTTTTTTACTTTTTGACTGGAAACATTATTTGAATAATTAAGAATTTGCTTTCAACAAGTAATTTCTTCATTATCCACAATGTTTCCAACGCTTTTTTCTTGTGGGCGTCCAAAAGTGTCATTGTTTGGAAATAGGTCAATCGATTTGGGCTTACCATTAGCGATCACGTCGTCATTGTTATCTGTAAGGAACTCCCAGCAAACGTTGTCACAGCTGTTCATACACAATCTGGTGGCTTCGTCAATCATACGGCGACGTCGACCGAATAAATCTTGAAAAACATAAACACATGGAGCTCGAAGAGTGAACTTGTTTTTCTTATCCTTACAAATACTGTCATTAAAACTGTTATAAATAGTCATAAAATAAATTTCGATTGGTTAATAAACATTGCTTTTAGGATAAGACTGAGTTTCGACGGTTTTCCTCGATATTCGTACAAAAGATATTCATAAAGCATGAATGAATACAAATGGGCGCATAACTAATGGTTCGCCTATGTCAATAAAAATCGATTGGCCAATCAAATCCGCCATTTAGACCGGGAGTTAAATTTGAACTCCGACATTTTTGTTAAGCATATTCGTTGGTTTGCTGACTTACACGCCGTTTAGATCGCCAACCCAAACCATTCTAGACATCCACAAAGAATCGATTTGTTATAAAACTTTGATTTCCTGCACAATCACTGGTTTTTACGTCCTTATGATTTTATACTTAAAAAACATTGTTGGAAAAGAAGAAATTATTTGTAACAATCAATTTCTTCTTTATCCACAATATTTTCTACGCTACTGAATGTTTATTTTTAAATTAAATCCACTTTAAATTTTCTTCTGCAAAACCTTTGAAATTGGACAGGTCTAAACATTTTTAAAACAGGAAAGAGCAGACTTTTTGTTATTCTAATTTTCCACAGACTCTGTCAAGTAAATCAAGCACAGTAAGAAATTACAACCAATCTTGCTCAAGCGACCACCTCCATTAGGCGACCATTTTCATCACGCGACCATTTTCAAATGTTCATATCCAAAGCCAGTATCTCTTAAGAAATTGGACATATTTGTTTTAAAAAGAAAATACCGTATCTAAATCCTATGTTGTTGAACTCCCCAGAGTCGTCTAAATGAGACGATTCTAATGAGTTCGAACAACATAGGATTATGTGAGAATTTCGCAATAACTATGAATGCAATAGAATAGACCCTTCGTATATGTCTCAAAAAGTGTCTAAAGCGGTCATTCTCTCAAGCGCCCAATCTTTTGCCGCCCTCGAGTGGTACTTTAATTCAAGTTTGACTGTACACCACTTCTAACGATCAAATTTCAACGGCATTAAACCTTGTCATGCTGAAACCGGAATATTCCAGTTTTGGCAGGAGATGTAGACCAAGATCAGCCTGCACTTAAGTGCAGTCTGATCTTGATCTACACCTCCTGTTTGTAATTTTCCTGCCGGAATCGTTCATGAAATCGATTTCTAAAAGAAATATTGATTTTTGAACAACAAGTTCTATCAGGGCTTTCAGCCCTTTGATTTTACGGAAATTCAGTAAGGTAATTTATACAGCATGGCAAGGAATAATATTTGTAAGTGAAATATTATTTAATATACAAATGTTTTTTGTTGTTTTTTTTATGAGACTGCAAATTATTTTTTTATTTCAAAAATTAAAAAAGGTGTTTAATTACACACTTTTCCCCTTCTTGTCCAACGGGAATTAATAGGCGTTCTTAAAAAAGAAGAATTTTCTTTTCTGATTGTGTTATATATTCCTTGGACGAAAGCATGGTTGATGCACCTCGTAGCGAATTCTTTAAAGGAAAATCAAGTCGCAACAAACAAATATTTCACAGTAAATAACTCATTTACATATTCTTACTTTTTGGAAGATAGTTTAACTAGAAAATTAATTTATCCCGAAAATGACTAAAAAGATATTTAGAATACCTGAAAGCCCATGATAGATAGAGTTTCCCAGATCTGTGAACCCATTGCCGATAGAATTACCAAGATCAGTCAAGCCGTGCAAGGTCAACTTTCCAAGATCACTAAACTTGTCCAAAGCGAACTGACCTCCGACCTGGGCTACGTGTGGTAGTCTGGCGAAATCTCCCTTTATCTTGTTATAAGCTCCCTGGAAAGAACGAACATATTCTTGGCTCGGCCGTTTACCGAGAAAACAGAATTAGTGACTGATCGTTTAATCCGACAACTGACCTCTGACAGGAAGTTAAACATATCAACTTTTTCTTGAAAAAACAAAACAAACAAACAAACAAAATAACAAGCAAACAAAAAAACTAAAAAAAAAAACAACTATGGTCAGTAATATGTGCCAATAATAAAATGGTTGGTTTGCGATACAAACGTCGTTACTACAGCTCGAATAAGCTTAAGTTTCGACTTTAATGTCGCCGTACCAACGAAGGCTTTACATTAATCTTGGAGTTCAAAGTTCAAAAACGGTCTAAATAAATGAGCTGATTCGTCTCTTGACCGATCGCGGCTGTCGATCAAATAATCTGTCGACCAATCGGATCATTCATTTTGACCAGAAATGAGTTTTGAACGAATACTAGCTGCCATCTTTGCTAATATTTTTCGTAGGTTTAGCGACTTAAACGTCGTAACTACAGCTTTTTCAAGCTGTAGTTGCGACGTTAAGGTCGCCAACCAACTGCTTCTGGCTATAAATTCTGCATAGTAACGATTCTTTAAATCAAAGCCGGGCTTCCTTTTGGAGTCAGTGGGCAGGGCCAACGGCGTAAGTGGGCGGGACAAGCGATTGGTCAATTGCCATAGCCTAACTATAGTCGTCGTGGTCGTGCAAAATCTTTGATATTCTGTAATATCTCTATTATAACTATATGCATCCATCTGAAACTTGGAATATAAGTTCATTATCAGCACATTAACAAGAGAGGTAACTCTAAATGCAAAATTTTGCCTCCTTTTTGACTTATATTTATTCTCTATCCACTACCCAACAGACGAGCGCAATGCACCTATAGTCGATGCTATTGTTAGTTCCAGCATTTTAAAAGAAAACCCGAGATATTACTAAAGGCTTGACACTCTCTTAACCATATTTTTTGAGAAACATCGATTGGGAAACAAGTTCTGCCAACTTAGATTTCGATTCTGCTTCATGGAGATTACGACAGTAATCGCGCCGATTATGTTGGGCCAATGACAGAACAAACATCGATTACCAATCTCCCGGGAATAGAACTCGGGACCTCTTTATCGGGAAGCCGACGCTCTACCTTTCGACCACGGACACAACATAAACTCGGATATCCGGATATGTGTACTGTCTAGAGGGACAAGTCCGGAGTAAAGACAATTTTCAACTAACTTTCCTATCAAGGATCCGACAGACGATCGCTTGCCACGCCCTCTGACCTCCGTCAGGCAGTTCGGAATAAGCATCAGACGACATTAGTTGGCATTATATGATTTGGGACATAAAAATCGTTGGTTTGAGACCTGAATGTCGTAACTACAGCTTGAATAGACACCGTCGTAACGACGTCTATGTTGCTCATAACCAAAAATGTAAAAAATACATGTTGGAGTTCATTCTTTCGCCTCCGGAATAGATAAAGGATTTGATTGGTCAATCGATATCTTTTCATTGACAGCGGGGTTCCGCCAATTAACCAATCAAATAATCAGTGTACCAATGAATCTAATCAATTCATTTTGAAATCAAACATTTGCTGCCATTTATGTGAATTCTTTGTGTTGGTTTGACGACTTAAACATCGTAACTACAGCTTATTCAAGCTGTTGTTACGACGTTTAGGTCGCCAACCAACCATTCTATGTTTATGACATATGCATCTGGCCATAATTTTTGCAAAAATAACGCCGTTTAAATCCGAAGTGGAGTCGATGGGCGGGGCCAACGGAGTAAGTGGGCGGGGCCCGAGATCGGTCAATTATTTACCTCAAATTCGTGCCCTAGAGCCGCGCCAGTCGTCTCGGTAATCCCTTTCATGGCGTCGAGAAACGTGAAACTCTGAGTGCCTAATAGATTCACCACCTCATTTAGAGTAGACCCAACTTGTTCAAGGGGTTTCTGGATAGAGTCGGTAGGATCTACGATGTCCAGGTATCGTCTGAATGACGGCTGGATTCTGTTAGAATTTAGATAAACATATCAATGAAAAAAGGGAGAAAAGGGAGAAATAAAAAATAAGTACATAACGTTTAAAATACATTATGTGATTTCACGAGTTTGAGTCAATCCAAAAAAAAGCCTTAATCAAGGTTTTTGCGGATTTCAGTGAATTTGATTATAAAAAAGAAAATCACGTGAATATTTAATACAGTTTTATAATTATATTCAATAATTATTTATAATTACTATTGTAAATTCTAAGATTTGTGTTAGAGTCTGTTTCATAAAAGCATATAAAACTGACATTTTAAACAGAGATCATGGAATTGCAAGTTGATTGTTAACATGCGGCACCGCTGGCAGTCACAAGCAATTTTTTTCATTATCCACATTTTTTCTACCAAAAATAGACGGATGAAAAAAATGATTGGCTTCTTTCTATGAAAATAGCTCTAAAATTTTGACATCTGGTAATGCTTTAGTGTCATTCGGCAATATCCGGGCGATCCCCGGAGTTTCCGTAAGTACGGAATCTGCCGAATAGTGGCGAATGGCATTAATGTCTTACTTGCATAGTTTTCTGGTACAGTTCTGACAAGCGTCAACGTGGGCCTGTATTTTACCGTGACACTCTCCCATCTGTTTGTGAAGGATCAGGGCCTGGGCGATTGTGATGTTCCATTGCTGCCCCACATTGTCCAGTAGATCCACCCGAAACAACTTCAGAAAGGCTGCAAGATTGCAAAGTGCCTTTAGCTAATCCCTATGGAAAAATAAGCTAAAGAAGGAGTTACAAAGAGGTTCGAAGAAAAGCATTTCAAAATCAGAATTATCTATCATTTGTTCAATTAAAGACCTTATTTATACAAATATATTATTTCAAAATTTATGTTTATTTGATAGAGCAAAGTTTGTAAAATTATCATGGTGACGCCATTACTGCGAGCTGAGTTGTGTGTTGCCAAAACTTTGCGCTGTGACAAGCCGATTGGTTCGTTATCACAAAGATTACTATAGATCTATGGTATTTGAAATAAAATGAAAATAAAACAAACCTGGGATATATTTCAAATAATGATAACTATGAGAAAATACATAAATAAAAACACTTACTTTGGAAAGAGAAATCATCCAAGGTCTCAAGGGCGCCATTGGAATTTCCAAGGAAGCCAAGAAAGCAGAATACAGGTATAATATATATCGACCTCATTCTTACCACAGCCCTCCTACATGCGACCCCTTACGTGATCTCGTGTAATGATTTCTTTCATAGATAAGGAATAAAAGTTGGTTTATTGAAAGCTCTTTTATATACCTTTTTGTCTACATTATTGTCCCTGATGAGCGACCAAAGTATCGTAAATGCAGCATGGACAAAGCTGTATTTACGATATTTTGGTCGAGAAAAGACGTTATATAGAAAAAACGAAATTAGATAAAACCACATCAGCCATTGCTGAAAGCTCCTGGCTTCAATTGCTCGACCAGTATTTTTTCTGTTTTAATCGATATTAACGGAAGAAATAACTATGAGCCAGAGAATAAATTGCAAACATTTCTAAATTGCGCCGATTTTATGGGGCACTGGGCTTAAAAGATACGCGTACGAAAACGGCACATGCGCGTTCGCACAGCCAAATGTCAGAACATGCTGAGATTGATTGATTGATTTTGGGTTTAACGCAACTTAAAAGTATTTCAGTCATATCGCGGCGGCTGGAGCACCTAACAATGGATTCCTGCTATTTCTCACACCAGTATCACCACTGCATCCTTTTCCTAGCCTCCAGCTGCTATTCCACTTAGGTTTACGATTATTCACCAATTGGTGAGAGACAAATGTCGGAAAAGATATGCGCCGCCGCCGGGGATCGCACATTGACATCCCATTATTGAAGATTAGGAGTCTATGCTCTACCGAATGCGCTATGACGGAGGCGCAAAATATGTTGATAACAATACTGCATCATCTTTTTGACCATTGTCTTACTGAATGATGTCCTTTTCAGAATTCAGGGGCGAAATCACTGAACAACCCTGATTGTAGGTACAGTAAATCTTGAATTAAGCGACCACTCAAGGGACGACCAAATAGTGGTCGCTTAAGAGAGTGGTCGCTTAGTACACTTTATTTGCCAAATAGTGGTCGCTTAAACCATTCCCACACAGTGACGCTTTTGGACGCCCCTCAAGAAAAACAATTTGGAAAACAGTGTGTAAAATGAAGAAATTGCTTGTAACAAGCAATTTCTTCAATTTACACAATGTTTTCTATCCAGAAAGTTTAAGAAATCTAAAATTTCATGATTTTTGAATTAGCAACTGCAACTTCTTTCAATTTGGACCGGTCTAAAATTTTGCTGTCGGGTAAAGGGTTAAGAGAATGGTGGCTTGGTACACTTTTTTGCCAAAAGATACGAAGGATTGATTCGATTACATACATAATTCATTACAGAGTCCTGACTTGATACTATGTTGTTGGGACTTATTAGAATAGTCTCATTGAGCCTGTTAAAAGGGATTACGATTGTGGTCACATAGTGGACGTGGTCGCTTAATAGATGTGGTCGTAAGAACTAGATTAGCTGTAAATATTTCTCTATTTTTCTTGAATAATTTACATAAACAGCTTAGGCTTAAAAAGTCAAACAATTGATGAAGAATGCGATCAGACTGCAAATAAATGAAGGCTGATTTTCGTCTATATCTTTTGCCAAAAGAAACACATCACAGGTTCATCTTGTTTAGGGTTATTAAACAACGGTACAGCGCGCTACAATAAAAATGTTGTTAACAGATTATACTCTGTCTTGGGACATTTTTCTACGTCGCGCAGGGACAAACAGTTTTTCGTTAAATATGTCCCGACCTTATATTTTACAAACCATGGTCGTCTGATATGTCTGACAATTAATCTTGTCGGAGTCGAGTGGGCGTGGCTATCGATCCGTCATTTGGAAACGAAAACATCATTTAGAGTGAAACACTGCAATAAAAAGGTGAACGAGTTTCTTCTTCTATATCACGGAATCGTTGAACAACCGTGGTAGGATAATTGAATGAAATGCTCTTTTTTATACCAAGTTCATATAGTGTCAATTTAAGTTTCACATTTCAAACTTCCTGCCATTGTGATTGGCTAAAGAAATCATTCGTTTCATATTTTCAAAAAATAAAAATGTAGTATGGAGCTGTTTTTATGCTTACGAGCAAAGTAGTTCAATAAAAAACTGTTTCAAGCATGTCGAAAACGTGTTTTTCATTGAGCTATAAAACTGTATAAAGTTGAATAAGGTATTTCGTTTCATATCTCAATGAAAAAGAAAAAAAATATTTTCTTCATCACCTAAGTGATTGCATGTTGCATTTTTGGTAATTAATAAACATCTGCGATGAGATTTCAAATAAATTTTTAATCCGTAAATGAATCATACAATGACACAGGATTTTATACGGCTTTGTGCATAGCGAAAAGGCCAGATTAATCCGACCATTTGGACCAGTACTCCAGAGCGAGTTCCTGTGCCGTGACGCCAATATTCACCATGTTGTACTTGACGTTAGATTGGTACGTTACGTAACGTCCCTTCACGTTCGCCGTCACGAATATACGGGAAATCAGAATACCGTTAGCGGAAACTGGGTCGTACTTTACCTACAAAGATATAAGATCATTTCGTTGCTAATAAATGGACAAAATACGTGCAAAATGATTCGAAACTGAATCGTAGGAAATCAAAGTATTTAAATATTCGAACAAAATATTTTCCTTAGGCACGTGTGTAAACACGTGGGCGCTTAATTGGCCAATCGCGGCTTTCAATTAAGGAATTAACCAACCAATCCAATTATTTATTCAGCCCGGACCTGAGCTTTCAACTTGCCACAATTTTTGTTTACCTTTTTTGTTGGTTTGGCGACTAATGTCACCCAACAACCATTTTCCTTTTTTGTTACACGCTACCGGCCACAAATATTGCAAAATAACGCCGTTATAATCGAAGCGGAACATCCTGTCGGAGACGGTAGGCGTGACGAACGAAGTAAGTGGGATGGGCCAGCGATTGGTCTATTGAACGATCGCAGCTGACAGTCACAAAATCGATTGACCAACCAAATAATTTCTTTAAATCGGATGTGAATTTTGAACTTGGATATCAATGTTAAGCCTTTTTGTTGGTTTGGCGACTTGACGTCGTAACTACAGCTTATTATTATTCTTATCACGATGTTTAGGTGGCCAACCAAGGATTTGCCATTAGTTTTATGTTCTTGGCTATAAAGTATGCATATTAACGTTATTTTTTCTACTTATTAATAAGTGGAATGCCATTCTAGGGAAGAAAACACTGTCAGAAAAGAAGAAATTGTTTGTCACGAGCAGTTCTTAACTATATTTCTTTGACGCGTAAAATGCGAAATTGTATGATAATGTATTATAAATCAGTGTGTGCAGTTTCTTTTATTTATCGTCACTTCAATAGCAATTTCCCTTAGGAGTGTCGCTCCTCAAACGCGTTTAGACGTTTCGAGAGGGATAGGGAAAGAATGCCTTGTTTCTTTTATTTATCGTCACTTCAATAGCAATTTCCCTTGGGAGTGTCGCTCCTAAAACGCGCTTAGACGTTTCGAGAGGGATAGGGAAAGAATGCCATGCTGAATTATAAATATTCTACAGAATTGCTTTAAAATCAAAGGACTGGCAGCACCGGATGATCTTATTTACGGTCATTATTTCTTTTTAAAATTTATTATTTAAACAACTATTACTTAAAATTGAAAAAAGGGAGTGTAGACCCAAGATTAGACTGCACTTATGTGCAGTCTGATCTTTGTCTACACTTCCTGCCAGAGCAGGATATTCCGGGTTCAGCATGACAAGGGTTAAATTGCTCAGTGTAAATCACCGTCGCACGAGGCCGCGGTTTAATGCCTCAACCGAAAGACAATAAGTTTGTTAGTTGAGTCGGCTTGGGCTCGAGCCCGCGATCTCGAGGTTTGAAGTCGAGTTCTCTACCATTGAAGTTGCTGGAATAATGTCTCTTACTTATGTATGTTTCAATGATGTCAGCTTTCTGACTTATTGCCACTATCAATAAAAATTGAATGACACCCGCAAACATCTCAGAAAGAATAGCTGTTTGTTAACAGTTACAACATTCGCTATTTGCAAGTTAAAACTTCCAACATTGCCCCTTACCTCAGTTATAATTGGATTAGTTTTGTCGGCTACAGCGGTATATATGCTCTTGATTGTAACAACGTTAGCTCTTACAGTATCGTTAAACTTCACCAAATCTGATCCACAAACTGTAAAGGGAAACCATATATGTTCTCTACATTTGATGCTTCAAGTTATTTCGGTGGTCTAGTGGTAAAAGTGGAATCGTGATCTGGAGGTCACAAGTTAGAGCCTTACTATCGCTGGAGTGTGTTTATTGGCAAGATGTTTGATAGCCAGTCGCAGTCTTAACTGTTTTAAAGCCACTGCCTCTTTCTCGGGGAGGCGAAAACATCTAGATAGAGTGTTCGTGAGCAGTTTTATAAGCTTAACGCTTTCATCATAGTCGACTCTAAAAGAAATTAGAACACGTATAGATTTAAAAAAGTTTCTATAAGTGGTCTTATTTCAATATAAGATCTCTGGAACGAATGAAAGATTCTAGAATTAAATACCCGAAACAGTTTTTGGTAAATGTGTAAGCTATTTCTTAATACTCATCATTTTGTCATTTTGAATGATCGCTCAATATTATAGTACTAAAGGCCATGTAACAGAACCAAAATAAGCTAAGAATGGCTAACCTTTAGTTACCAAGTCTCTTCTGGTTGGTAGAAGAAGGGAATCACAGGAGGCGCACTGATCCATACACTGTCTAATATGAGGGTCCAAAGACGAGGTGTCTCGACGGCCAAAGATATCTGAAATTGTCCGTTTGATAATTTAATAGAAGGCGACAGTTAAACCATACTATATCTCATATAAGTGAGTAGAAGATGAAGAATCTAGCCTTTTTAAAGATCACAAAAAAAAGGCTCGGAAAAAACATTTGAGGAAATGAATGAATTGGCGACTGATTGGTCCGTTATCAAGGAAAGCCTATTTAAATGACCCTAGTTTGTAAAGTTCGAAATTTTCAGTAGCTTGGTGACGTCACAATTATCTGAGTATTTCTGCGTCCCACTCGAAAAATACCTGAAAATGAAAATAATTGCTCGTAACAAGTAACTTCTTCGTTGTCCACAATGTTTTCTATCCCATAATTCATTTCTTTTAATAAATCCGCAACTAAAGATTATCGGCTGCATTTTTTTCTCGAAATGGACCAATTCAACATTTTGACGTCTGAAAATTGATTATAATGTAGAAAATAGTTGTCACTGAATCAGTTTTAAAGATTTTTATATTTATTTTCATTTTGTCAACCAGAAAGGTTGTATATTCTGAAATTTGAAACAACAACAACAAAACAACAACAACAACAACAACACAAAAACACAACGACAAGACAAATGTTTACAAATAAACAACGTCAACAGAAACCACACTTCTTTTTGTCATAAGGCAGGTTTACCTTGATAACGGATAAAATAGTTTATCAAGCTTAAGTAACTATTCTTTCAAATCAGCAGCTGCAAAAAGGCGCATTTCTTACGTCCAATACCGTCCTTAATATTGTGACCAAGATGCTCGAACACGTCACCGACGTTGTGAAGACCATCACCGACCGACCCTGCCACATCTTTTATCCCGTCTATAGCAGTGTTGCCAATGTCTACCACGTTATCACCAAACGAGTTGAACGCCGACTCTATGCTGCTAAAAGCATCCTGTTGACAGATAAAAACGGTTTATGTATCGGAGGAATATATTTCGTACGAAGTATTCTTTTCATTGGGGGATAATTGCTGTCAAAAATCAAAGTACTGAAGAGTACTGTAAGCTAGCAAAGCATTGTTTTGTTCAATAATCTTCTTTGTCAAACGTTATCATGATAAAGAAACAAGGTTTAAGTAACGAAGGAGTTGACATATTCCCACACAATTCCTCCTTTTAAGAAAAAAGTTGTGGAAAACAATGTGGAAAATGAAGAAATTGCTTGTTACAAGCAATTTCTTCATTTTCCACATTGTTTTCTACCTAGAGAGATAAATGTTTTTGAAATTGTCGTCTGCAACTTATTTGAACACTCTGATCAGATGTGCTCCAGTGAGTTAAAAAGAATTAGGAGATGCGGGCAGAGTTTACAATACTCTTTAAATACATAAGAACTACTTTTTATGGCGTAGGAAGTTAACGAATTTAGTGGTTAAGCCTCCACTGGCAGTTTGCACTCGTTGAACTTTGAGACGACCTCAAAATTTTGTCTGTTAACTTAAGCTATCAAAGCTGACGCTTTGCTAGCTAAAAAATCGATTGACCAATAAAAATGATTTATTTAGACTCAGACTGAACTTACAACTATGGTACTTATGTTAAGTATTTTGTTCGTTTGGTGAATAAAACGTCGTAACTATAGCTTATTCAATCTGTGGCTGCGATGTTTAAGTCGCAACACCAACAGTTTGCCTTTTATTTCAAGTCAACATGACCACATATTTTTTTTACAATTTATGTCAAATTACCTCAGTTGAAATACCATTACAGAGGTCAGTGGGCGTTGCCAGATATCCGCAAATGAAGAGGGTAATATTCCATCTATATGAGCGTGATTCAACAAGTTTCAGCTATTTAGACTAATGTATTGGTAGCCGTGGATGGTTCGGGAAATTAATGTAAACCATTCAGCAAATTGACCAATTGGGAATTTCAACCAATGAATCAATCGACCTGTCAAATCATTCATTTAGACCGGAGGTGAACTTTGATCTCCAACATTTATGACACGCATTTTTGTTGGGTTTGCGACTTAAACGTCGTAAATGAAGCATATTCAGACTGTAGTTACGATGTTTAAGTCGCCAGCAAACAATTTTAATTTTTTGTGAAATGACCATAACTTTTGCAAAATAACGCCGTTTAATATCGAAATAAAACTTCCTGTAAGAGTCAGTAGGCGTGGCCAGTGAGTCAGTAGGCGGGGCCAGTGAGTCAGTAGGCGGGGCCAGCGACCCGTCCAATTCAAAGTGTTCCTAGTGATTACCACTTACGGAAAACTTCCCGCCCACAGACTTTCCAAGGGATGCCATCGAATCAATAAACGCGTCACTTCCGTCCCCAAGGAGATCCTTCAAGTCCCCGAATTTGTCCCCTACTTCCTTCAGGGGCTCCTTCAGATAATTGTACGGGTTCATGAGAGTGGCCGCGAACTTGAGATAATCTGTGAAGGTAGCCGAGTGGGTTACTTGAGAGACTGTTTCCGTGTCCCTGTATATGAACACAGATACAAATATGAATAAGGGAATGACTACAAGCATACTGAAAATAAAAGTACTGAAAGCACTGTAAGCTAGCAAAGTGTGTTTTTATTATGCAATATTCTTTGTCAAAGATTATTATGCTTAGTGGAATTGGAAAACCCTTTTTTTAGTAGGGTAGAAAACAGTGTGGACAATGAAGAAATTGCTTGTCACAAGCAATTTCTTCATTGTCCACAATGTTTTCCAAAGCTATTTTCTTGAGATGCTTCGAAAGCGCGATTGAGTGGTATTGGGCTAAATATCATGCTTTTATAGGAGTTGTCCAAATTTGAATTAAGTTAATTCATGTGGCCATAAAAAGTAGTTGCAGAGTTAGCAGTATTTCTGATATAAGAACTCCTTTTTATGGCGTAAGAACACAATTTATCTAGTGGTTAAGCATCCAGTGGCAGTTTGCACTCATTGAACTCTTAGAAGACCTCAAAATTTGTCTGTTAACTTAAGCTATCAAAGCTGACGCTTTGCTAGCTAAAAAGGGGGATCTTTATGCCATTTCTTTTTTTTAAAATTTTACCATAATGCTATACAGTTTTTGTTTGTTATCTTTTTGAAATTCAAAACTCAAATCAGCTACATTATATTAGAAAAAGATAATAGAACTTCACCCAATTGGCATGTTTTATCCTGAAACAGTCTAGGGATATCACGACTTTAATTAGCCCGTTCCTAAACAATACCGCTTTTTGCGAGCCTCAAGCAAAACGCTTTTGAAATATTGTGGTAATTAAAGAAATAACTTTCCCCTGCATAAAAATAGAAATAAATAACAATAATAATACTTTCAAGAACTTCTTCAATTTTGTCAAGTATTAAACATTGCTGTCTGGTAATGAGCTACAATGAGCTGCACGACTAGGGGGTTAACTGTTGTCCGGAACACTTTATATATATATATATATATAAAGTGTTCCGGACAACAGTTAACCCCCTAGTCGTGCAGCTCATTGTAGCTCATTACCAGACAGCAATGTTTAATACTTGACAAAATAAACATTATATATATATATATATATATATATATATATATATATATATATATATATATATATAGCAAAAAAACATACATAAGTGTGATAAGGTTTTTCGGTTCATATCTCCCTGAAAACAAAAACAAAAACAAAAAAATATTCTCTTCATTTCTTATAAATTTATAGCATCGAGCGAAAAAAGCAAATAATATACAAATTTTGATACCTTTTTGTATTGGACTATTTTCCTGCGGAAGCATACAAAATCGGTGCGTGCTCAATTTTTTTTCCACCAATCAGAACGTCCGTTTTTGATAGACGAAACTAAAAATTAAATTATCCGGAAATGAATTATATTTCTAATATGATTGATAATAAACCTTGAGTAATTCTATTCCAAGAGGCTACATTTTATCATCTTACTTGCACGCTGCCTCTGTGCAGTACTCGCATGTTCTAACAGTTGCCTTGATTTGATCACTACATCTCTGAGACTCGTTCTGTAGTCGTTCACTGTTCGTGATGGTATGGTTCCAGTCTACAGCCACACGATGTAGGATCGCCTCTCGGAATGGAATCAATAGAGCTGTAAATAGTGTACCAGTTTTTAAATAAAATCTTTATAAAGATAAGTTACAATACTTTTTAAAAGTCAGGCCGCAGCCATGGCGAAGTTAGTAGCGCCTAATTATGGGGTCCCGGGTCGATCCCCTGCAGCGGCGAATATGCTCTCCGACATTTGTCTTTCACTAAAACTAAGTGATACGAGCAGCTGGAGGCTCGGCAAGGATGTAGTGGTAGTACTTGTGTAAGAAATACTAGGAATCCATGGGAAATCAAATATCAAATTCGTAGTTTGTATGTATCTTAATTGGTGTTGAAATGAAGGAGAGAAAGATATTCCACCGCGTTCTGGCATATTAACTAATTTTCATCTATACGCCAATTGCAAACAAATGTGGCATTTTGAAGATATTATTCATCAATTCTGTTGAAATAAAGGGTTAAAACAATTGAAGAAAAGTCAGGATAACTACGCGTATTAGTTAAAATTTCATAAAACAAGTAAGCAGTGGTGTGGCTTATTTAACGCTTTGTATCAAGAAAATACTACATTTTTAATATTCGTTGTTTCAGTCGTTCAAATGCTTACCATAAACAGTAATTTTTTTTCTTCATAACTTTTTTGATAGAAGATACGATACAGGTGACATTTAAAGCAGTATTAGACAATATAAATCTTCCATTAAAAACTAAACGAGCATTAACATACATGGAAAAGCTACACATTTCAATGCTTTTTTTTCTTTTTTGCTATTGATACTCGACGAACTAAAGCCAAAAGCACAACTAAAAACGTTTTTGTTATAGACAGATATGTTTCCGCGACAGAACGGTAAGCGTTCATTTCATTTTTTGATATAAGATGATCATGTTTACTCTTGCAATTATGACAACACTATCATCTCTATGCTCCGCAGCAAGCATTTTTGCATACTTATTCTGATGGATCACAAAATCAGTATGTTAAAATATTGTGTGTATATAATTTTCAAAAATAATGATTAAAGTATTACTCTATACAAATAACCAAAATTCTTTGGGTTTCTTTAACCCATTCCCACTCAATAAAATTGTAGACCAGTCCGAATTCAAAGACGTTGCAGACGACAATTTAAGGTTGATTAAACCGTCAGTAATTTTGTCTTTCAGGGTAGGAAACACTGTGGATAATGGAGAAATTGCTTGTGACAAGCAATTTCTTCATTTTCCACAATGTTTTCCGAAGCTTTAACATTGAGGGGGGTTAAAAGCGTCATAGTGTGGAAATGGGTTCAGGTTTGTTTGTTTGAATGGGGTTTACCCCGCTTTCAACAATCTTTCAGTTATATCGCGGCGGCTGGAGCACCTAACAATAGAATCCTAGTATTTCTCACACCAGTACTACCATTTCATCCTTTCCTAGCCTCCAGCTGCTATCCCACATAGGTCTACGATTATCGACCCATTTGTGAGAGACAAATAGTCGGAAAGGATGAGCGCCGTCGTCGGGGATTGGTTAAGGTCGAAAAGATTGTTTTTCTAAATTCAAAATGGCTTCGATTTCAATGTTTAGAAGATTTGAAATACGTATCATAAATAAATCTTCAATGTCCCTTAAATCGTAAAATCACTGTCTCTGAAATAAAATCTGTCGATAAAAGATGAAGCAATATCCAATACCTGTCAATGCCGTCTGATCCAGGGTTACCAAAGTTTGATTAATAGCTGGTGAAGCCCTAATACCGAGAATTAAACCTAGAACAAAAAATATTCTGGAGGTATTCGCCATGATTTCAAATAAATCGTTGAGTAATAAACGGAGATAAGAATTCGGAATCGAAAATGGAATCGTGAGAAAATGCTTTTGTACATTAGAAGGATCGCCGGTCACGCCCACTGACCTCCGAAATGACTCACGTTCGACAGAAAATGTGGCCAGGGACATGAAATAAAAGGCAAATCGTTCATTGGTTTGCGATCTAAAAATGCTGCTAAAGCTTGAAAATGTATAAGTCGCCAAACCAACAAAAATCATAAATTCAAAATGTAGTAATTCAACGGGCAATTCCGATCTGAAATATTGATTTGATTGGTCAATCGATTTTTTTTTGATTGATAAACGCGATCTCTCGATTCCACCATGACGGCAGATCAGCGAATTCGTAGGCATATTCGACAAAAGAGATAATCAACCTCTTGTTTTTCAGCATTTTTCAGACGATAATTTATTTTACAGACTCCAATGAAAAGAAAGATTAAGACATCAGTTGAAATGGGCGAAAAATGTAAACAGAAAAAGTGCAAATGCGAGAGTATGTTGTGTTTTTTCTCTCCCTTTCCTGCTCCCGGTATTCATACAGTGTGATTAAAACCCTTTACTGTTTTTTTCCTAAAATTTTGGACCTGTCCAAATTGAACGGTTTTGCAGGCTGTAATTTAAAGTCTGTTTAGTTTAAAAAAAGGGTAGAAAATATTGTGAGAAAAGAAGAAATTGCTTGTGACAAGCAATTTCTTCTTTTTTCACAATGTTTTCTAAACAAAAAAGTATAAAAAATAGGGGCGTGTAAACCAGGGCTTGAACAAGAAACGGTTAAGTTTATAGGTTAATACTTGAACGAAAACAAAACAAAACAAAACAATATTCTCTTCATTTCTTAAATCTAAACGGCGGATGTATCATGTAAAGGATCATTTGTGGAATTTTTATGCAAATGTTTACAAATACTTTCTCGTGCGCACGTGCTGAATGATATGTAGAATTAGAAGCTGAAATAATTTGTTCTTTGATTTGGTCAATGTTGTCATAAATATTCATCTCCTATTTGACGGATCGCTACCTAGTCCACTGAGCTCCGACTAGGAAGTTCGACCTAGATGATGAACGGAATTATTTGCAAAATTTATGTTCAGTTACATGTAAAAAAAGAAAATACATGAACATGCTAAGTAGAGTTTGAATAAGTTGTAGTTACGACATTAAAGCCACAAAGCCAACAAAAATGCTTCTAATAAACGTAGACAAATTGCAGTGTTCAAAGTTCACTAAATGTATGCACTTTTTTTTCCTTTCGCTCAAAATATTCTCTATCATATCCGATACAGAAATTCAAAAGAAAATTGACCTCATTTAAATATCGTCCGCAACATTTTTTTTTTATTTTCGACCAGTCTAAAATTTAGGACAATGGGTTTACTCATTCAAATGAGTCTCTTGCTAATATGTAAAATACAGTATTGCTGCAAATAAAGACAACAAATGCATTTCTAAAGAAATATGCCGTTGGTGGGCAACCAAGACCTTTGCTGTAGTTGCGCAACTTGGGTCACCAATCAACGTTACTCAATCTACGGGTACACGCACATCATTTCAAAATAATGTGTTGTTTACCATTCTTGTCAAAATTACTGGGGACTACCCCATCCAACCCCCAAACCCCTGCTCCTAAGGGCCTGAAGATGGTGGCAAGATTAGAAAATAAGACATTCAAACTATGAAATGTCTTGAATTGTGTATCTGCCATACTATTATTTCAGTCAAGTGCTATTTTCGGTTCATTATATAGGCCTACCCTCTGGTCTGACCCTAATTGGTAATAGGGTCGTAAGGATGTATTAAAATTATTTCAAAATAAGAATAAATAATCCAGATGGAACTGTTCCCTAACCTAGATCCTTGACATGACCATGTAGATAAGGAAAGAATCCTGACAGAGTTATACAGTGTTCTTCTGTGTTCGAGGACATTAAGATGATCGGTGTGATTGTTTTATCCCTTCTTGCCCTGTGTTGTGGGTCCCCGGTGGAGAAACGTGCTCTACAATCGTTAGATTCACTGACCCTTCAAAGTGAGTCGCTGTGTTATTTTTTTTACATTTTTCATAGATTTCATTTACATCATATTTGAATATAAAGACTTAGCCAATGTCATTGTTTCTGACGGAGAGTTGGCCACGCCCAATAACCTCAGACAATCTTTAGACTGGGAATCATCGGGTCGCGATACGGCAAACCGTCGTCGTCGTTCTAGAACGACGTAACTACAGCTTGATTCAAGCTGTAGTTACGTCGTTCTAGAACGACGACGACGAAACAGTCCTTCAGAAATTTGACGGAAATTGATCTCTCGCCAGGGGTTGGTTAACCCATTCAACACGATGATGCATTTGGACCCCCCCTCAAAAAAAAAAAAAAAAAAAAAAAAAAAAAGAAGAAGAAGAAGAAAAAAATGAATAAATAAAAATAAAATAAAAATAAATAAATAAATAAATAAATAAAAAAATTAAATAAAAAATAAATAAAAAAATAAATAAATAAATAAAAAATGGAAAACCTAGTGTAAAATGAGAATGAATGAAATGAATTTTCCACTATGTTTTCTACCAAGAAAGTTAAAAAATCTAAACTTCCATACTGTTTTAATTGTCGTCTGCAACACGTTTCAATTTGGATCAGTCTAAAAAATGCCGTCTGTTAATGGGTTGATCGCTTAATGTGGAATGAGCAGCTGGTGGCTCTAATAGGATGTTGCGGTAGTGCTAGTGCTAGTATATGAAATACCAGGAAATCAATGGTTAGGTGCCGCCTAGATATGACTGAATAATGTTGAAAATTGAATTAAACCCTACACAGCTCAGGAAATAACGGATCGCTGGCCACGCCCACTGAACTCCGACATAAAGGCCAATAACTAAAACATGAAAGGGTTGATTGCCGACCTAAACATCGTAACTACAACTTGTTTTAGTTGTAGTTACAATGTTTTTAGTCCCAGAGCAAACAAAAATACTTTAGACAAATGTAGGGCAATGTTTGGATACCAAAGTTTAATACCGGTCTAAATGAATGGTTTGATTGGGCGATTGATTCTTTGATTTAGCATCGATTCGCCGATTAACCTGTTTGCCACAAAACATGCGAAATTTCACCTATAACTTGCTATCTACAACTTAGTCATAGAATCACTTAGACATTGTAACCTTGACAGAAAAATGATAATTAGAGTTGCATGTTTAAATTACAACTTTATATATTCAGTTTTACAAGCTTTAAAAACCTAAGTGTTCGACCCGTCTTTTAACATTCAGGCATATATCATGTAATATTTTCATATTTTTAAACACAAAAAACTAAACTTTATTGGTACATTTTGATTTACTGTTGTCGATAAGACCTAAACATATGAAATATTAGAAACCCCGATTTCTTAAGAATTTGATTTTGATATCTTTTCGGAGACAAAGTGTTGCCGAGGTTTTGAACTTTTAATCTGACTTGCAGCATTTACCCAGATATTTCGCCAGACCCTGCTCGACAAGGTAGCCGTAGAATGGAATGCGACGATCGACATGAGCAACAGATTGGCATCAGACATGAATGTGTGTAAGGGAGAGGTGGAGGCCAGAGTAAACAAGTGTAAATCACAGGCACAGAGTGTTTGTCAGTAAGATCCTTATAGCTGAACTCTTCCCCGTTTCTTTTTTTTTTTTTTTTTTTTATTGAAAATTTGAAGTAATTTGAAATGAAACCATTCTATGTGAGAGAAAAAAATTGTGAAAAAAAGAGAAATTGCTTGTTACAAGCGATTTCTTCTTTTCCAGAATATTTTCCCAAATATAAAATCACAGTGACGTAAAATCCCGAGATTGTACAGAAAAGGTTTAACCCTTATCATGCTGAATAAAATCCTTTTTAGAATTACATTAAAATCAAAGGGCTGAAAGCACTGGAAGAACCTGTGTTGGGTCAATATTTCAGTTGAAGATTAATTTCATTAATATTTCTGGCTTGAAAAAGACAAACAGGGGGTGTAGACTCAGATCAGATTGCACTTATGTGCATGGCTTATATTTATCTATACCTCCTGTCAAAACAGGAATATGATGGGCTCAGCGGGAAAAGGCTTAATTGTGCCTGTGCACAGCATTTCAAGATGGGAATGAAAATATTCCCTTCTATTCGCAGTTGGGCTAAAGACAACGATGACGTCATCAGGTTGCTACAAAATGATGCGCTTTTTTGCCCGCAAATATTCGTATTTTATCTCATGTTGCTAAATGTTTGTTCATAAAATGGAATGATTGCTTATTTTTCATGGCTCTGTAGCTCGTGTAAATATAGCTCTAATCGTTCACGAAAGGAAAGCCGATTCAATCCTACTCTGAAATGAAAAATTTCCTCTACACCATCTTAGTTTATACTAACTTATTTAAGTTCAAATGCGACGAAAGCATTTAAGCTTATAGTGTCGCTCTTGATCGCTCACAATCTAGGTATTTTCACATCCCTGTCAGAGACGCAGTGCCTTAAGCTCACTGCTACCCAATTCTACAGCTTAGTAGACTGTGGCTGGCTATTAAGTGTCTTGCCCATGACAGCGCGGTTCGAACCCTTGACCTTCAGAACAAGGGTCAAGCACCTATATCTCTCGGCCATCGGGACAGTCAACACCCTCTTTGGTATCTCATCTGGTTCAAAATGTTAAAGAAATGTGATCATTCATGCGAAAAGAGACGTCCTGATAAATGCAAAAACATCGACCTCGGTCAGACTCGGCGGACTTTGCGGTCAGGCTCAAACTATTTCGCTCTTTATAGATTTTATTAATCTAGAATAGTTATTCTACCTTAAAGAATTTCTCAAATTAATCTCCGCTGAATCCTATATAGATATCAAATTTCTGTTAAACGGAACCTCCGGAAGGTCTCATTTCACTGGAATTGTCATGTATATGAGTATTATCGGCTTTTGGATAAGAGGTTCTGTTCGTCATTTCACAAAGTGACAAATCGCGACTGTCAATCAAAGAACCAATCGACCAATCAAATCATTCATTTTGACCGGAAATGGACTTTAAATTCCAACATTTGCCGACATTTCGTGAAGCATTTTTGTTTGTTTGTTTGGGCATGCAATTCTTGTAGCTACAATTTAAGCACGTTACCTCTGTTTTTACTTGGCGTCCAAAAAACAATAAAATCATTCACTCGGCTTTGTTAGAGGTCAGTGGGCGTGGCTAGCGATCCGTAAGTTATGATTGTCAAACGACCTTAATATATATCAGGCGGTTTTGTTTGCTTTTCAGATAAAAATGTATATAATATTTCACTTCATTTTTTAAAGTTTGAAAACTACATTTACAGAGCAAACCCCACATTTACTGACTATCTGAACTTCGTTAACCCCTACACCTACTTGAAAGGACCATTGAATGACCTTGCCAGTAAATTCGGGGCCATCAAGGACGTTTTAGGGGACGGTGCTGGGGCTTTCTTCGGCTCTCTTAATGGACTAGCCAACTCCGTATCAGGGGGATTCACTGTAAGTTCTTATTTTCAAGAATACAACATAAAACGCAATTTTGAAACCGATTCAATATTTATTTTTTCCTGAACTACATTTTAAGCCGCGGCCATTGCGCAGTTGGTAGCGCGTAGGAGTCTTAATCATGGGTCACGGGTTCGGATCTCGGTACCCGGCTGCGATGAATATTTTTCCGACATTTGTCTCCCACCAACTGGTTGATAATCGCAAGCCTAGATGGAATGCTCAGCCTCCGTGATATATTAATTGTATTATAGTTAACACAGAAATATAACCAATTCAATCAATCAATCGATCGGTCAATCAATCGATATATCAATCAATCAATCAATCAAATAAATTACATTGTGGCAATATTAAGAAGCTGCAATCTGAACATTTTCTATACTGCATGAAATGTCGGAAGTCAGCTCGAAAAGATGTGTTCTTTTGAATTTTTAGTATCTTAGAAGTGATCAAACGTACCACCACAAATAATTTACTCCAAGTATATACATGTATATATATCTAAACACGGCATACCTCCTCAAAATTAGAAATGATGCCAATATTCCTATCGACGCATCTTGAGTGGATGCTACCAATTTCTTAAACTGCCGTTTGTTTAAATAATAAGAATTTATCAAGAGATATAAAATGCACATTTTCTTTTTGGACTGAGTATGAATCGTATTGTGTATCCTGTTATCCTTTAGGGAATTTAGGGGGGGGATTAACAATTGATTGAGTTCTTTTAAACTTTGCTGTTTTCGGATAAATCTCATTGCTCTAGCCTTGGCCTCGTCAGCGCCCTTGTCTTCATAAAAACAACGTTTTTTTTAATATCTCTACTTTTACAAAATATACCCACATGAAATTTATCATAAATCTTCACTATCTAACGAAAGAGCAATACATACCATCAACGGGGTTTACTCTTATTGCATTTGTACACTTTGAATTTGTATTCACGTCAAGCACCGAGCAGCCTAGTGATTCGCAACCGGTGCTCTTTTCTCACTAACTTTTGCAGTTCTTTATGAATTAAAAGAGGATAGTTTTTGTTTTCATTGAGGAATGAAAATAAAAGTTCAATATCACTGTATGGGTTCATACAGAGCTGTGATTAGGGTTATAGTTTCACACCTCAATGACGATAAAAAAATCTCTTTGCCATAAAAAATAATTATTAATAATATTAAATTGGCAAAAAATTACCAAATGAACATTTTCTTTGTGGAGGGGGTGCGCAGGTATACTATAGAATTCCGAACTCGATTTTATTCATAGAGGTATCAAACAAATATTTCAGTCAATCAGAATACATGGATTTAAAATGTTGATATTTCTATTTCTATAGACCGCCTTTAACAGTGTGAAGAACGGTATCACGGATCTTGGTAATAAGTTTGCTGACCTGGGTAATCAGATTGGTAGTGGAGTCGGTGATCTTGGAAACAAATTATCAGGTGGACTAACTGACGCTGGACACGCTGTTGAACATGTTGGAAGCAGTATCGGACATGCAATAGGAAGTGAGACGGACTTCTTTACTATTTTTTGTTTAAATATGAGCCTGTGCGTGACATTTCCAACAATTTCGCATGTGCGTGACTCGCACACATTGAGCACCCTGCACAGCCATTCGGGGCAATTAAAACGTTCGCTGATATTTCAAAGAAGCTTTTGGTCAGTATCTTTCTACAGAGCGCAGAGTGAAGACTCAGATCAGTCTGTGCATCCGCATGGCGCACATGCGTAATGGTTGGAAATGTCACGCACGCGCTCATATATTTTTACAAGTTCAGTTTTGTTTTCCTTACGAGACTGATTCAAATCTAGCGACAAGTTCTCAAAAATTATATTCTGTTCGCTTATTTGAGTAGATACGCTTTCCGGTTTAACTCAGTTTACAGTTCAACATTGTAAACAGTTTTTTAGCTTTGCTAGTCCAAGTTAACAGACAAACTTTTGAGGTAGTCTTAGAGTTCAAGGAGTGCAAACTGCCATTGGAGACTTAACCACTATATCCATGATATGCCTACGCAATGAAAGTAGTTCTCTTGTATTGCACCGAAATTGCAATTTCATCTCCTGTGTGTTTTTAGCTCACATGCTCATATGAATGAAGTTTATTCAAATTTAACCCATTACCAGACGACAAATTTTAGACTGGTCTAAATTGAAAGGAGCTGCAGACTACAATTTGAATTGTATTGAATTTGAGATTTTTTTTCATTTTTCTAGGTAGAAAACATTTTTCAATGCGCGTCAAAAAGCGTCACTGTGTAGGGATGGAATAAGAGAACTCCATCGAAATCAAAGTTTTTTAACACCTCAGTTACCTTTCGTTTAGTTTTCGTGATAACTTTTGGAAAAAAACGATTATCCAACAAAACAATATTTTGCTAGCTTACAGTACTTTCAGTACTTTGACAATGTACAAGGAACTGGTGGTATTCAAATGTTCGTTTTGTAATTATTTAGTGTTTTTTTTCACAGATGTGTTCGGTAAGCGAGAGATTGACGCCGACACCAGAAAATGTATGGAGAAATGTGATCAGTGTACACCTTTGTTGCTGCCGACACAATCTCAGATGATTGCCTCAGGTAACTAATTTACATAACCGACCAATAGACCAATTGCTGGCTCCACCACTTACTCCATTTGCCACGCCCGTCTTCGACAGGAAGTTCCGCTTCGAATTTTAACGGCGTTATTTTGCAAAATGGCCAGTAGCATGTAACAAAAAAGTAATGTCGTTGGTTGGTGACCCAAACGTAGTAACTACAGCTTGAATAAGCTGTAGTTACGACGTTTAAGTCGCCAAACCAACAAAAAGGATTAACAGAAACGGCGGCAAATGTCGAAGTTGAAAAGCTCAGGTCCGGTCTGAATAAATGATTTGATTGGTCGGTTGATTCCTTGATTGACAATCGCGATTGGTCAATTAGTCTAATCTGATAAATAGAAACTAGAATTGGTAGACCTGATTTGAATAACGATGTTACAAACAAAATCTAAACATGCCTTCAAAATAATTCGAAATCGCACATTGTCTTATAGGGGGGGGGGGGGAATCGGAAATCTGTTTCCATAGGTACAAAATGTACAAGGTCTTAAAAAAATGAAAAAAAAAAAAAAAAAAAAAAAATCATTTGACTTCAAATTAACTGCGTACTCTCTTTTACTAAAGTTTTATCAAATGAATCCGCATTAAATTATATTGCCTGTGTATGCCTTTGAAATGATGTTAAAACATTGCAAATTTATAGCTGTGTGCTTTGGAATGTGCGTAAAGGGGTATCCGTGTGTGTGTGTGTGCGTACGTGTGTGTGTGACAGAAAGAGAGAGACGGACACGCATAAAGAGATAGCACTGTTATTGCTCAAAGAGTTCGGGTGTAGTTCAGGCAATAAAGCAGTGAATTAAAAGTTCGGAATTAATTTGGCAACATAAACCAGTGTACTAGTGCTGTCAATCGGAAATTGGCCACCAAAATAAAATTTATACAGCATCAAGGGCACAAAACGGTACAAATCAAATGCTGTTTGGTTAGAAAGATAGGAAAATCTGGACTATAATTTCCATCCTGCTATCAGACCTATCTCCTTTTTATAACATAATACCAGACGACAAAATTTTGATCGGTCCAATTTCCAAGAAGTTGCAGACAAAAAATTTTAGTTGGCGAATTTAAATATATTTTTCTTTGAGGTTGAAATATTATGGATAATGAAGAAGTTTTCCAAGCTTTTTTCCTTGGGGTGTCAAAAAGTGTTATTGTGTGTGAATGGGTTAAGCTAGTTTAGCTCATTTACTCTTATAATTGAGATGTTTCTGAGAAGAATGCTTAACCTGAACAGTTAATTCTTCCGTTTGCAATTGCAGTTACCATTACAAGACGACAAAATTTTTGACTAGTCTAAATTGAAATAAATTGCAGACAACATTTCAACATACATTTACAGTAAGCAAGAACAACCATTCAAAGCAGAAAACACTGTGAGAAATGAAAAAAAATATTAGCAATTTCTCCTTTCTCCATGATGTTCCCTAAAGCTAAATTTCTTAAGCGCACTAATATCATCGGAAATTGTCTCTTCCAAAACAGCTTTTAGATAGAATTGGACAACTTATTGATAAGAATGTAAATGATAGACCATTATATTTTTACCATCTCAACTTCCAGTATGCGGACAAAGTATCATCGATAGAAACAACACGATCAATGCTAGAGCAGAGAAACTACAACATATCGTCGATGCCTCAACAGATAAGACCCATGCAATTGTTACAAAGGTAAGCGAACTTGTAGATAACTGAGAGGAAAGGAATTCAAAACATTATATAGTAGGATTTAGACTGTAAATAACGCAGTGCATCATCAACCAACTTGCCGAATGTAAAGGGAATATCATGGTACGATTGCATTTGCCTTGAGCTGTGAAGTGAAATTTTGATTTTTCACAGGATCGAAGGTCGAGTGGAATATCAAATTTTCTCCACAGCGAGAAATAAATAGATGTTGTATCTCTACCGTAACATCATAGCCCATTTTTATTTACCCAATTCTTTTATCAAAATAATTAATTCGATGAAATACTAAAAAAAGAGCCTATGCGTGACATTTCCAACCATTTCGCATGTGCGTGACTCGCACACATTGAACACCCTGGAAAGCCATTCGGGGCAATAAGAACATTCGCTGATTGTTTAAAGAAACTTTGGGTTAGTATCTTTATACGGAGCGCAGAGTGAAGACTCTGATCAGACTGTGCGGATGCACAGGCTGATCTGAGTCTTTACTTGGCGCACATGTGTAATAGTTGGAAATGTCACGCATGCGCTCATATGTATTTCTACAAGTATTTCCCTTCTCCTTTACCATTATGATTACGGTTAATTCGTTTTATGGCGTAATCTTATACTACCTTATATGGAAATGTTTTTTGATACAATCGACACGGATTATTTTGAGTGTCTGATTTTGACTGTATGGAATGTATATATTTTTCTTAAAATATGTATAGTTATACGATAACAAGCAGTATTCAAGGACATAGAGTCCATTACGCACACTATGGAGGTGTGTTATAAAATATTGAATATCAACAAATCAGTGAATTACAATCATTGTCGTTTGGTGATCCAAATATCAATCTGTAGTTACGATGTTTTGATCAACCACCAACTAAGGAAAACGTGTTCGGGAATACGCCTGCGAAAGGGGGCTTCTCTCCTTTATGCATTCCCCCCGCCCCACGCGTATCCGACCCACATGCACATCTTTTACGTGCGTTCAAATTACATAATTCCTGACACGTCCCAAATGTTGACTTATTTTAGAGCCGACCGTCTGGACCTTTAACAGATCAAAGATTTTAAGAAAAGACGATTTGCTAATTGAAAGGCATTTTTTTCGCACGCATTTTTTTTTTTTTAGTTACAAACCTTTTTGGTCGCAAAAAAAAAATATTTATTAAGGAAAGGGTTACATAATGTATCTGTGTAAACGACAAATTATAAGAAAAATGAATACAGATTCGGACTTTTTTCGTGAAATGTTTAACGATTGACAGCTTTGGTGACCAATTTAGCACAAATGTAGAACACATTTGGTATTAAGCGTATAAAGTAATACTAAGTTATTCGGTTTACTTTTAGAATATCCTAACTACAGCTTAACACACAGCTTGATTTTATTAACTTTCATTTTATCAGGTTGAGTTCGATCCCGCGTCAATGAACGGCCAGATGCAGATCATGACGGTATACATAACGGCTGAAGTGAACGGCCGCTCACAGAGATACAAGACTACAGTACCTTACTCCATGATGAACATGCCGTCTACAGCCCAGAGCATGGCCAACGAATACTGGAATAAAGTCAACTAAACTTACTTTTGTTTAAGATCATTTCATGCTATGTAGTTATTAAATATATAATTCTGTTATAAATTTTGGTGTTTAACATGCAGTCTATTCAAAATCATTTTACAAAATATGTTCGATTTCTGTAACGCGCAAATACATATTCGACTACGTTAGGATTCGAACCTAGGACCTCTGTCTCGAAGCAAGCGAAGCGCGCAGTCTTGTCGGCATAAAACCTAGTTAGTACAATACAGCATAAGCAACCCTAATACACTCACTATCCGGCTACACATACACACTCGACAATAAAGATTCTTCAATAATCCTCTATGTTCAACATCATCAACTTCCAAATTAAATAACAACCATTATGTTTCTTACGGTGCGTAATGTAACTCACAAATACATATTCAATTCGAGATTTTAACCAGGGACCTCCCTGTCCCGAATCAAGCGCTCTACCGTGTTGCTATTAAAGCTAGCTTGTACGTCAAGGCAGTGTAACCACCCCTTATACACCACACGGCTGCATATTAAATGAGAAATTAACTTTAAACCTTCCGGTTAAAAATGTCAAAATTGGTAAACACTTTCGCATTTACCCTCTATCCGATGACAAAAAATCAGACTATAGGTACGGTCCAACTTGAGAGAGAACGAATAGAAAAATAAACAATTGACGGATCGCTGGCCCCGCCCACCGAGCTCCGACATGAAGTTTGATTTCAGAGGGCGTTATTTCGCAAAATATATGGTTTGGTGTAAAATGGTTGGTTGGCGACCAATAAGCTGAAGTTACGACGTATAAGTCGCCAAAGCAACAAATATTGCTTCACATAAATGCTTTGAGTTCAAAGTCTATTTCCGGTCCAATTAAATGATTTGATTGGTCAATTGATTTCTTTGATTGACATCGAAATCCGTCAATTTACAACCTCTATGACAGTGTTTTCTATTCTGAGTATAGTGTCCCAATCAAAACACAACAGCAACAAAGTGACATTAATTGATTGGAAAATGGTCACCAACAAACTGATGGGGTAAAAGCTCATTAATACGAGACCTACCACGCCAAAAGGAACTCACTGACACGGATCAAGTCACATATTGCCCCTATTTTTTTGACTTGGCTCCTGAAATTTTTGGGAAAATGCCCATCCCCCCAATGTTAAAATAATGAATATTTTGCAATTCGGGCCCCTAAATTGAATTGTCATTCTTTTTCACTGTAAATGGAAGTCAAACAAATATTTAAACTAGAAATATGTCACTAACACGGCTACCCCCGCAAAATGGCTTGCCATATGACCTTCGGTTGTGACCTTGAACTCGGGAGTACTAATCACAACATTACACACGACACTAGTGTTCTCCAAGGGGGACAGCTCTGCCACAATAGCCAACTCGCTTTCAGCCAGTGGAGCTAAAACCACAACGGCAGTCTGCACTTGCTGACCAAGGGTCAATACTCTTTGGAATTCCAAGATACTACCTTTTTTCATGATGGGCAACATAATGTATTGGGATAAAATGAAGAGGGGGCTGAATGGCTAAGTAAGTTAACCGATTCCCACACAATCCCTCCTTTTCACGCCCCCAAGAATAAAGCTTTGGAAAACATTGTGGAAAATGAAGAAATTGCTTGTATCAAGCAATTTCTTCATTATCCACAATGTTTTCTATTCCAAAGCCGAAAACATTTAAAATTCCATTAACTTGGAATTGCCGTCTGCAGCTGCTTTAAATTTGGACCAGCCTAAAACTTTGTCTTGTTGAAATGGCTTAAGAAGGAGGACTCTGGGAGAAGTCGAAGTTTTCTGGCTCGAATCCCGACCGCTCCGCTGGTCATATACCAGGTATCTAGGTATGTCCGTGGGTTAGACATTTCAGAGCCCTAGCCCAGTACTAGTGATACCCAGGACGCATATGGCTAAGGTGAACTTCGCTATGATATAACTTAAAGATTGTTCAAAACGGCGTTAAACACCAATCAAATGAAAAGAAAGTAAATACATTGTCAATACATTTCCACATTTATTTTCGTGGATGCATAGATGTAGTAAAGAATTACTTCCTTAACCCATCCACACACAATCCTGTGTTTTGATATCCCTCAAGCAAAATCACTTTGGAAAATACTGTGGAAAAAACAAGAAATTACTTTTTACAGGCAATTTCTTCATACACTATACATAATCACTCTAATTTACAATATTTCGGCGAAAATGCCTTTATCATATGTTGTAGATATAAGATTATTTCTTGATGAAAGCATTTTTGCCGCAATACTGAAAATAAGAGTCATTATGTTTTGTGTTTAAACAGTTTACTGTAATATTTTGGAATTTCTTCATAATCCACAACGTTTTCTACTCTAAAAGCCAAATATATTTCAAAATCCCACCAAGTAAAATTGTGTCGACGGTAACTTCTTTGAATTCAGAGCAGTCTAAACTTTAGACGTATGGTAATGGGTTAAAAATAAATAAAGTAGGCAAAATTAAAGAATTAGTGGTAACACGTTAACAAAAAATAATATATTGTACATTAATATCAATAAGTTAACAACAAAAACAACAAGATAGAATCCTGCATAGTACAAAATACACATTTACCGCTGCTTGTAAATCTATTATACACACGAACATAAATACTTCAAGGAAAACCACCTTTATTGTGAAATCCATCTCCGGTCTGTATTTAAAGACCTATTCCAACACTTTCATGCATTCAAACTTCAAGCTCATTCCCAAACAATCCTGCTTTTTTATGCCCCCAAAGGAAGAAAAGCTTTACAAAATATTGTTGACATTGAAAAAAATGCTTGTAACAAACAATTCCTTCAATGGCCACATTTATTTCTACCAAAAAGACAAATTTTTTTTTTTTTTAATTTCATTGACAAGAAATTGTTGCCTCCATTTCCTCGAATTTGGACCAGTCTAAAATTTTGTCCTCTAGTGATAGTTGTTTATAAAATGATCCTTCCATCTGGTATGCCGAAAAAAGAGATAATTTGGGGGAAAATGAGACAAATGGAGAAATATCTTGTGACATGAAATTTCTCATTTCACCTAAGTGTTTCTTTCCCCCAAAATACTTGCTTTTCTAATTTACGTTTCCTTATCATAAAAATGTTCCACTGAGTTTGTTCAAATAACCATATCCTTTCTGACAAATATGGCACCACTATGGCAAGATTTCTTGCAACCATTTAGATACAATAAATTAACCAATTCTCACAATACCCCACTTCTTGACAACCCTCAAGAAAGCATTGTGTAAATTGAGGAAAGAGCTTAAAGTAAGCAACTTCTTCATTTCCTTCATCATTTAAAATTGTTTTCAACTTCTTTCAATTTGGACTAGTCTAAAATTTTGTTGTCTGATAATGGGTTAATGAAAAATAGTCTTATGTACAACAGCATATGACAACACAAGGCTTTTAAATGAGATTCAGTCCTTGATTTCGATACATCGACATATCTCTACACAATCCCTATCTTTCATGACGGATAAACTATTAGAAAAATATTGTCAAAACTAAGGTGCAAGCCCCTCTTTTACCACAGTGTTCCCACCACTTGAAAATGTTATTTTCAACTTCAGTTCAACTGCGATTTTTCATTTTCAACCACTTTTAATAAGGCTTAAACCATTCCCACGCAGTGACGCTTTTGGACATCCCTCAAGAAAAACAATTGGGAAAACATTCTGTAAAATGAAGAAATTGCTTGTAACAAGCAATTTCTGCATTTCCACAATGTTTTCTACCCAGCAAGTTGAAAAAAATCCAAAATTTCATTAACTTTAAACTGTCGTCTGCAACTCCTTTCAATTTAAACCAGTCTAAAATTTTGCCGTCTGGTAATGGCTTTATCCATACTATTCCATCTTATCATTCATACGCCACATAAGAATTCCATGTGTGTGCTCCTTCAAATCCATTTCTCTGGTATTGATAGTCCTTTTCAGCCTCCAAAGCTTCTTCTATTGTGTTCATCACATACGTTCCTAAAAATACCCAATGACCTCACTTTAACCTTCCGAAAACAACCCCAACTTTTAGACAGCCCTGAGATTTAACCAATTACCAGACATCAAAATTTTACGCTGGCTTAAATTGAAAGAAGATGCAGACAACTTTCCAAAAAGTGCTGAAAGTTGGTAAATAAATGCCAAATAAAGAAGGAAACATTGTGCGAAAAGGAGAAATTGATTGTTGCAAGCCATTTTTCATTTTCCCACAAAGTTTTCTCTATCTAATTTCTCCTAAGCATCAACATTAGGATTGTATGGTAATGAGTAAAATATTTAAAAAAAAAACATTGTGTGAAAAGAATAAATGATTGTCAAAAGCATTTTCTTTTTTCCTCACAATTTTTGCACCAAATGTGGATCTTGTTTTCCATAATCATTTAATTGAATTGTTGTCTTACTTCTATTGACTCATTACCCCACAATCCCACTTTTTGACACCCCTAAATATAAATGTTAAAAAAAATGTTGAAAATTTAGAAATTACATGTTACAAGCAATTTCTGCATTTTTCCACATTATTTTCTGGCCAGGTGCAGAAATATCCTATCCACTTTAAATTGTATACACCTTCTTGGACCAGTCTAAATTTTTGACGTCTGGTAACGGGTTAATTCATACAAGTCTTAAATTTTACACTATGTATTCATGCTGAAACAATGTCATGTCTTCACAGTTTGACATCTCAAAATGGTAGCATTGAGTATTTACACACAATATGGAATATAATGATAAATCCCGCATCATTTACAGGTTTTCTCTTATTGTTTATCTTAGTTTCCCAGCTTTAGATTTCCATCCGTGGGCATTTTCAAACCCGTTAGTTCCACTTTGATAATCTCGGAATGTATCTTCAATTTGTTTTTGACTGTTCATAACAAAGGGTCCTGAAAATAAAGGGTTGTGCTCCCACATTAGAATTCATACCATGAAGGTTACAGTAAAAAATATTTTCTAGATGGTTATGGTAAAGGATTTATCTAAAAGGTTTTGGTAAAAACTTTTATCAAGATGGTTGATTCCATAATATATAGGTAGAGTTAGGTGACATAATTTTCATCTTAAAATAATGTCGAGCCGCCGTCATAGCGCAGTCAGTAGCGCGTCAGACTCCTAATGTTCAATCATGGGAGGTCATGGGTTCGATCCCCGGCGGCACATATTCTTTCGGACATTTGCCTCTCACCAATGGGTGTATAATCGTAAGCCTAAGTGGGATAGCAGCTTGAGGCTAGGAAAGGATGTAGTGGTAGTACTGGTGGGAGAAATACCAGGAATCCATTGTTAGGTGCTCCAGCCGCCGCGATATGACTGAAACACTGTTAGAAGCGGTGTTAAACCCAATTCAATCAATCAATCATTAAAATATTCACATTGAGATTTAATCTCAAAGGGGGTCTATTTATGGATTTATTTTGTCACCTTGCTTGAATACAATACACTAAAACGTATATTTGAGAAAGTAGGTGATCATTGATGAGGATCAAATATGGTATTTTCTTAATGAAGTATGTATTCAGTTACCCTATTCCTACACACTGATGCTTTTGAACGCCCCTCAAGAAAAAAACAATAAGGAAAACATTGTAGAAAATGAAGAAATTGCTTGTGACAAGCAATTTCTTCATTTTACACAATGTTTTCTACACAGAAAGTTAAAAATATCTAAAGTTTCTTAGTTTTGAAATCTACAACTCCTTTCAATTTGGACAAGTCTAGCATTTTGTTATGGGGAAAGGGTTAATCTGATCTAAAATGCGCTCAGAGAAAGTCATGTGGTGGATTAAACCTTTGATCTCAAACTTTCTGTTTGAAACGAGTTTGATCACATGTTCATCCTTCGCAACCAATGTTGCAAGGTGGTTAAATTCACTATGATGTGTTTGTGAAACACCCGTGTAATGCCTCTGTAACAACATTTTTTTGGAAATGTGACCTTGATAGGTGACCTTGACCTTGAAAGATAGAGTTAGGTGACATCATTTTTGGTGACAACCAACTGATGACTATCAATTCAAGGAACATATATCACAAATAACATTGTTTAAAAAAGAGCAAAATGTTAAGTTTACAAAACTTATGACCATGATCAGTGACCTTGACCTTGATAAATGACCCTGACCTTACAACCGATGTCTTTCAATGCAAGGAACCTATACTCCAAATATGAGCCATATATCTTCAACTCTGAATAAGAGCAAAATGTTAAGTTTTTGCAATAAGTTTACAACTTGCAAACAGACGGACAGATAGACAGATGGACACCAGTAAAACAATATGTCCCTGTCCTTATTGATGCCTTGGCATAAAAACCAAATTGTTGGTAAGCCCGATAAAAGCAGGTTATCATCAATAAAAATGGTTGAGGTTTACATATCACTTCCAGCAAAATTGATTGATTTGATTGAGGGCAAATTTTCCACTTACCATACTGAAAAACGGGTTCATTTAATGGTTTTCCTGCAATTAGTACAAAATGGCATTCTGTGTCCCCCTGCAAAAGTAAAGGAGATAATTAGAAATTTCATGACACCATTGACGATTATGAGATAGCAAGAGGGCCTATGTCTTTGGACTACTTTTTAAACAATAATAATTTAATTTTTGGTTTCGTCTATCAAAAACGAGCGTTCTAATTGGTCGCAAAAATTTATTCATTACTCCATGAACAAAATTTTGAGCTCGCAGTGATTTTGGATGCTTCCGCACAAAATACTCCCATACAAAAAGGTATCAAAATTTGTAAAGCTTTTGTTATTTTTTTTCGCTCGATGCTATTAAATTATAAGAAATGAAGAGAATATTTTTGTTTTCATGGAGGAATGAACAGAAAAACCTAATCACATCATGTATGAATCCGCTTCGCGTATTCATACAGTGTGATTAGTTTTTTCGGTTCATACCTCCATAAAAACAAAAAATATTCTCTTCATCGCTTAAGTACTGATACATAATTTACTTCTAAAAGCAGACAAATTAATGTATTGACAACTTGAGGTATTTGTCTTACACCTCCTTATTAACCCTTGTCCTGCTGAATATATATCCCTTTTTTCAACATAATTCTGATTTTTTGTCAAACGTAGATCTAGTTTGTAATCAAATATTTCCTCAACACTGAAAGAACAAGCAGGTAGTGTAGACTAAGATCAGACTGCACGTCTGTGTAGGCTGATCTTAGTCTATACACCTGCCACAACTATTGTCAAATCAGGAATATTTCGGGATCAGATTGACGAGGGTTAACAAAACTACAACTGATAGCGGATAATTATTCTGTATTTCTGTTCCGATAGTTTTATTGTTCAGTGTGCTGTTCATTCATGAGTGGTAAACATTTATCCTATTTGTTTAACGCAAAAGATGGAAAGATAATCAAATTTTTGGACAAAGTCTCTTAACCTTTTCCCGTTTTTAGAAATTTTAGACTAATTCAAATTGAAAGAGGTTGCAGACGACAATGAAAAATGGGTGCTATTTGAAATAAAACCATCCTATGTGATAGAAAATATTGTGAACAAGGTGCCAAATTGTCACAAGATACGCCCGTCACACTGCTTAATATTAACTGGAGGTTTGAATAGAACTGAGGTTATTTTGAATGAATATTTTTTCTCAAACAAAGTATGGAAAACAACAAAGGACAAAAACTCAAATTATACGCTAGGTTGAGTTATGGTTCTTGTACACTGCACCCCCTGGTGAGATCAATCCATCCATGAAGTTTCATGTTTCTAGCTATTTTACTTTTAGAGATATACTCCGGACAAGATTCAAGTATGAAAAACAACAAAGGGCAATAACTCAAATAATAGGCTTGGTAGAGTTATGGTTCTTGTACACTGCACTCCCACTTGGTGAGCTCTATCCATCCATGTAATTTTATGATTCTAGCTATTATACTTTTAGAGATATACTTTGAACAAGATTCAAGTATAAAAAACAACAAAGGGCAATAACTCAAAAAATAGGCCAGGTTGAGTTATGGTTCTTGTACACTGCACTCCCACTTGGTGAGATCTATCCATCCATGAAATTTCATGATTCTAGCTATTATACTTTTAGAGATATACTCCGGACAAGATTCAAGTATGAAAAACAACAAAGGGCAATAACTCAAAAAATTGGCTAGGTAGAGTTATGGTTCTTGTACACTGCACTCCCCCTTGGTAAGCTCTATCCATCCATGTAATTTCATGATTCTAGCTATCATACTTTTAGAGATATACTCCGGACAAGATTCAAGTATGAAAAACAACAAAGGGCAAAAACTCAAAAAATAGGCCAGGTAGAGTTATGGTTCTTGTGCACTGCACTCCCCTTTGGTGAGATCTATACACCCATGAAGTATCATGATCCTAGCTATAATACTTTTAGAGATATACTCCGGACAAGATTCAAGTATGAAAAACAACAAAGGGCAATAACTCAAAAAATAGGCCAGGTAGAGTTATGGTTCTTGTACACTGCACTCCCACTTGGTGAGATCTATCCATCCATGAAATTTCATTATTCTAGCTATTATACTTTTAGAGATTTACTCTGGACAAGATTCAAGTATGAAAAACAACAAAGGGCAATAACTCAAATAATAGGCTTGGTATGGTTATTGAGCACTGCACTCCGTATTGATGAGAAGAATATAACTGCCAAGTTTAAAGTCAATCTGACTTACGGTGACAGAGTTATGCTCCGGACAAAGAAGTGGACACCGCCCGGACAACCGGACGCCCGGACGACCGGACGGCCGGACGACCGGACGCCACGGGTGATCCCATAATACGTCCCGTCTTCGACGGGCGTATAAAAAGGAGAAATTGCTTGTTACAAGCAATTTCTTCTTTTTCAAAATGTTTTCTCGAGTATAAAAGCACAGGAACGTAAAATCCCGCATTTGAACGGGAAAGGGTTAAAGCATGTCATTTCCAACATCATCAGTGTTTTTGCTCCTGCTGAGATGATGTTCAAAAGCTCATTATGAACAAAAGAAGTGCTAAATACATGTATACCGAAACAGTTCAATTTATCACTTTTATTATTTCACTGTTTTTTCATTGAAATTATCAAGTGTTAATCCACCAAAAATCTCTATATACCAACAGAAAGCATTTCAGAAAAAAAATTGTATAAGTTGTGATGTCATCTTATTTTTTGCATATAGCTTTGATACATTGCAAGTACATTATTCATTTATGTGAACATTTTAACCCATTTCCAAAATATTAGACTGGTCCAAATTGAAAGGGATTGCAGACGATAATATAAATTTTAGTGTTTTTTTTTTCAACTTTATGTGTAGAAAACTTTGTGTAAAATGAAGAAATCGCTTGTCGCAACCAATTTCTTCATTTTACACATAGTTTTTCCACTTGTTTTTTCTTGAGGGGTATTAAAAAGCATCATTGTGTGGGATTAGGTTAAAGACATTTGGAATACTGTGGTGATGTCAAATTATATAAAGTAGAATCCTGTTTATTGCTACACCGATTTGTCAACAATTTTGCTGCAATTAAACAGAAATTGCTAATAAATAGAGGATAATCTTTTGTTTCAGTGTAAGATCGATTTATATTTCATTGAGTGAACAACGAAAGCTTTATTTTCACAAGTGGCAAAGCCACGGGTGAAAATAAAGCTTTTATGGTTCACGAAATGAAATATTAATCAATCTTACTCGAAAAACAAACGATTGTTCTATTTCTTTAATGCAAAAATTAGACAAAATGCGAAAATTATATGACAAATTTTCTTAAAGCGCGTCATTTTGCACGTAACTGCTATGCAACGCTTATGATGACGTCACTTATTTGGCTCTGCTTAGATAACGTCAGAGAGGGTGAAATGAACGAAAGCGAGGCATAAGTTTTTGATAATTTCACTGCCTAGGCGGTGTGTTTATCAAGTGATGATCTACCATGATTTCTCGATAATCCACCTGAAAGCATTAAAGAAGAGGAGCTATTTGTTCTTCAAATCTAATGCTTGTGCATAAAGTTAGTTGTAATTAAGCATTGAATTGCTATTATCAGGGTTGTAATTAAGAATTGAATTGCTATTATCAGGGTTGTAATTAAGCATTGAATTGCTATTATCAGGGTTGTAATTAAGCATTGAATTGCTATCATCAGGGTTGTAATTAAGCATTGAATTGCTATTATCAGGGTTGTAATTAAGCATTGAATTGCTATTATCAGGGTTGTAATTAAGCATTGAATTGCTATCATCAGGGTTGTAATTAAGCATTGAATTGCTATTATCAGGGTTGTAATTAAGCATTGAATTGCTATCATCAGGGTTGTAATTAAGTATTGGATTGCTATTATCAGGGTTGCAATTCAGAGGAGTCCACTGTATATTTCAGATGAATGATTAGATTTTTAAACAATTTAAGATCTTTTTTTATAATTTCATTAACGTAAAATTGTCGTCTGCAACATCTTTCAATTTGGACAAGTCTAAATTTTGCTGTGTTTTTGAAGACATTTGTAAAACTGCAGAGATATTTAACCCATTCCCAAACGGCAAAGTGTTAATCTGATCCAAATTCAAAGAAATTGCAGATGACAAATCATACTTGATGAAAGTTTAAAACTCTATGTCTTTTGGGGTAGAAAAAATTGTGGATTATGAATAAATTGGTTGTTACAAGCAATTTCTTCATTTTTGTGTGAGAAGGGTTAATTGTTTTTGATCCAGACTTAACTTTATTCTAACATGTTTTGAAGTCTGTCCTAGAATTTTTGGATCAGCCCCTAGACGAAGAAAATCTTAGTATATGTACCTTATTCTTGACATTCAAGGTATTGCCGGGCCCCAGTTGAAGTGTGTGATGTGCTGGTCCCTCTGTCTGATCTGATTCTGGACCTGTAGGAAATATAACTCCATAACTAATTTCAAATCTTAAAGGCTCTACAGTTCTCTTAGAAATGAAATTTCTGACAAAAGAGAATCCTAAAATCTTCATAAAGATTGTATACAGAATTATAGACAATAATACAATTGTTGCCTCTTGGGTGAGCAGAAAATATCTTCCTATTCTTAAATTAATAAAGCTAGCCAAAACCGCCAAAAAGGAAGATATTATGATATTCTATCACTTATTTCTTCTCCAAACCCTATGTTGTGGGTACTCATTAGTATCGTCCCAACAAGACAATGAGTATCTACAACATAGGGTTTGATGCAGAAATAACTTTTTTTTCCATTTTACTATTGAAGTGCCATCATCCCAATATCTGGAACTATGAAGCTCCTGTAACTTACCAAAGTATGCTGTCCCTGATAAAATGTAGGCAAACCCATTCCAACCATCTGGTACATGTTGTGATAACGCCGACCCAGGCTGCATTTTGAAATCTAAATACATTGTGGGTGTTCTGGTATATACTGGTGACTGAAAAAAAACAACCAAGTTTTATTGGTTGATTTTTAAGTTTATTTATTTTGAATTAATTGGGAAAGAATATCGTCGTTGTCGTTCTAAAACCTCATAACTACAGCTTGACTCAATCTGTAGTTAAGAGGTTTTAGAATGACATCGACGATATGTTCATACGACTTAGATCAATCTCACTGAAGAATGTACCAGTGCTTGCGGCAAATGTGTTGGCATTTGAAAGCCTAAGGACCATTGATAACTGCACAGGAATCAAAGTTGAGACCTCCTTATAACCAAACACTCTACCTTGTTACTTAACATCACACAATTAACCCATTACTAGACAGCAAAATTTTAGACTGGTCCAATTTGAAAGTAGGTGCAGAAGACAAATTACAGACAATGACATTTTAGATTTTTTCAAGTTTCTAGGTAGAAAACGTTGTGTATAATAAAGAACTGCTTGTAACAAGCAATTTCTGCATTTTACAAAATGTTTTCCTAATAGATTTTCTTGAGGGGCTTCCAAAAGTGTCACTATGTGGGAATGGGTTAACTTAATCTTGTTAAATGACAACCTCTATGCCATGTACAGTACAGAATATTGTTAATTTGACAAACTGAATGGAACTTAATTGAACGCTGAATGCTCCACAATAGTGATTGAATGATAGTGATTGCACGCTGATCTTTTTTTCACTCTGAGTGGGTTGAACGCTTCCTTGTTAAGTTCGATCATTCAATCATTGCAACAATTTATTCAATTCCTATGCCATTCAAAATCAACACGAAGCAATTACTTCAATTTCCTCAATATTTTCCCAAATGCTTTTTGGGGGGGGGGGGTCAAAAAGCTTTATTGTGTGGTAATCAAAAATACAAACCTTAATCCCGAAAGATTCTCCAGCGATCACTTTAACTGTGACTCCATCTTTGGTGACTTTTGGAATGTCTTTATCCAGTAATTCCTGGTATGCAGGTTTGATCATTTTGTTCTCCTTTGACAAATTGATCCAGAGTTGTAAACCGACAGCCAGTTCATCCCCATCTGGCATCTCACAATGGACAATTCCTCGACCAGCGGTCATCCACTGTACAGAATGAATTAATTGATAAACTTCACCCATTACCACATGACACATTTTTAGACTGGTCTGAATTCAAAGAAATTGCAGATGACTATTTCAAGCTTAGAAAATTTTGAGTATCTCCATCTTTATGTGTAGAAAACAAGGTTTTCCATTTCAAACTTGTTTTCCCCAAGATTTTTTTCTTAAGGGACATAAAGTTGGAATGGGTTAAAAGACTGTAGGTACAGAAAAGGGGGAGATAATTTCAAAAGTGGTGGTAATGAGGGAAACTTATTGTCTAATCCATAAGACCTTCAAGACATATTTTCTAACAATGTTTTCTACCATATATGGTGATTATTTTTCAATGTACATGTACTTTGAAAAGACTGCAACATCCTCCTATTTTGACAGGTCTAGAATTTGTTTATGGTGCTTGGTAAATATGTGTTTCACCATTTACTATAGCAATTGAATTTTATCCCAAGGCCAGGGCCCACCTTGACATGACTTCCTATCATTTCTTGAACTAATACAACAACAACATTCAAGCCACACATTGCTCATCCCATTCAATATTATTTTGAATTTTTCACTTTTTGAAATGAATTCCTTGTAAAGTATACTTTGGTGTTTGAATATAATTATGTGCACATATACACCCCCCCCCCCAAAAAAACCCCCAAACAAAACATATGGGAATACAGTATAAGCCTAATCCTAACGCTTTACAGCATTTGAAAACATAGTCTAAAATAGAGAAATTGCTTGTAACAAGCAATTTCCCATTTCCTCACTTTAATTTTTCTATCCGATGATCAATTATTTTACAATTTCAACACACTTTGAATTATTGTCTGTATTATTTTTCAATTTGGACAAGAGTAAAATTTTATTGTCTGGTAAAGGTCTGGTAAAGGTGTGGTCCCTGACTCCACTGACCCCAGCCACCGACAGAAGTTCAGCTTAAGATATTAAACTTAGATATTAAACAACACTATTTTGCAAAATATATGGCAAGTAACATGCAACAAAAAAGTTATATGGTTTGTTGGCTACCTAAACGTCATAACTACAGCTTATTGCCAAACCAGCTAAAAGCCTCACATAAATGTCCGCCAATGTCGTCTTTGTCAGCCCGATTAGCTCAGTTGGTAGAGCACTTGACTTCAAACCTCAAGATCACGGGTTCGAGCCCTGGGCTGACCATATCTACTAACAAACTAATTGTCTTTCGGATGAGACGTTAAACCGAGGCCCCGTGTGACGGTGCTATCCACCGAGCACGTTAAAGAACCAGGCGGAGCTCTCAGCAGTTTCGTCCTGTATCCTTGCACTATCCCCCGTAACAACTAACCGTCTTCTGGGGGCGTCGCTCATATGGGCATGTGCTACGGTAGCGACGATAAATAAACGGAAATAATCAAACCACCAATGTCGGAGTTTAAAGTTAATTACCAGTCAAAATGAATGATTGATTTTTCGAATGGTTTTTGATTGACAGATGTGATTGGCCAATTCCATTTAAATATTTCACCTGAAGGTCTCCTGGGGCAATAGTGCCTTTATGTCCACAAAAATCTTCATGTCGAAACTTTCCTTTAATCATGTAGGTAACCTGAAAAACAATGCAACATTAAACCATTACCACACAACAAAATCTTAGACTGGTCTAAATCGAGAAAAGTTGCAGACAACAATTTCAAGTTAGTGGATAAAGAAAGTCTTTGCTTATTTGGGTAAAAAATATTGTGAACAATGAAGAAATTGCTTGTAACAAGTAATTTCTTCATTGTCCACAATGTATTTTTTTCTCAAGCTGTTTTCTTGATGGGCTTAAAACCGTCATTGTGTGGAAATGGGTTAATTGAAGTTTCCTGTGACTTAAGTCCAAGTAACACCTAGACAATTAAATATGAAAAGCTTAAAGTTACTCTAGTCTCTAATTGTGAGTTATTTCAGTGGCATATCACTTTCTGTTTTATTCTTTAGTTTTATCAACCATTTTAGTTAACCCATTACCAAACAACACAATTTTAAGCAGGTCTGAATTCAAAGAAGTTGAAGAAGACAATTTCCAGATGATGAAATTTAAATATTTCAGTAGTAAACAATGTGAAAAATGAAAAAAATTGTTTGTAATAAGCTCTTCTTTTACTGTGGTAAAAAAAAAGAGATTATGCAGGATTGGGTTAACCCTGTCCTGTTTTTGGAAATTTTAGACTAGTCCAAATTGAAAGAGGTTGCAGACGACAATGAAAACTGGATGCTATTTGAAATGAAACAATCCTACGTGGTAGAAAATATTGTGGAAAAAGAAGAAATTGCTCGTTACAAGCAATTTCTTCTTTTTCCACAATGTTTTCTCAAGTATGAAATCACTGGAACGTAAAATCCTGTATTTGAACGGGAAAGGGTTAAGTGTTGCTCTCAAACATTTAACCCATTTTAATATAATCCTGCATTGAATTACACTAAAGGAAAATATAGCTGTAGAAAGAACTCTTAGAAAAGAAAATCAAAGTACTGAAAGTACTGTAAGCTAGCAAATCATGGTTGAATTTGGAAATCATTTTCCTTGTTAGGTAGAAAACATTGTGGACAACGAAAAAAAAGCTTTTTTCTTGATATGCTTTAAAAGCGGAATTGATTGGGAATGGGTTAAATAGCATGCTTTTGACAGAGTTCTCTACAATTTGAATAGAGTTTGCAATATTCCATGAAAAACATAAGAACTATTTTTTGTAGCGTAGGCATTTAACGGGATTAATGGTTAAGCCTCCAGTGGTAGTTTGCACTCATTGAACTTTGAGACGACCTCAAAATTTTGTATGTTAACTTAAGCTATCAAAGCTGACGCTTTGCTAGCTAAAAATGGCTTGTTACAAGAAATTTCTTCTTTTTTTTAAAAAAATGGCTTTAAGCTATCTTGCACCTTTTTTTGAAAAATCTGCACAAGCTTTGAATTCTTTCAATTTGGACAAGTCTAAAAATTTAAAAATTCATCTTGTAACAAATTCTGGTTTAAGTTGAATAGCAGGTGGTAAGACTAAGAACTGATTGCACATTATGTGCAGGATATTGAGTAGCGTTAAAACGCATCATTGCGTTGGAATGAATTAAATATGTTAGAGTTATAAAAGGAAGACAAAACAAATATGATAAAAATATATTCTTTAACTTACTGTTTCAAATCCTCTGTGGGGATGGTCTGGAAAGCCTGCAGGTTTTTTCACCGAAAACTCATCCAGTAACAAGAAGGGGTCGAGATTTCTAATTGCAGATGTTCCAATACTCCTTCTGACCTGTGCACCCACACCCTCGCTTTGCCATCGACTCTCGACCTTCTTTATAATATTTCTATATTCTGTAGACATATTGGCGTGTGATATATCGGAGCAGCTGTCCTTTGTACAGAAGTTTTTTGTTGAGACTGTAGCTGTTGTTAATTTCAACACAATTAGCAGGAAGAAATTCGCTCTAATAGACTTGGTCAAACACCTGAAATTTAACATACTGTTTACATTCTATAAAATAGAATTATATTACTCAGAGGTATTTGAGCGCCTGTATAGCTCTACAGGCCTGGTTGTACTGATTAAGCAAATGGTGTTTTCAAGAATCATTTTCACCATGTGGAAAATAAATCATGTATATGAAATCATTTAATATTTCAACCTTTTCATTGTTTTACAAAAGTCAATTTATTTACCAGTAAGATGAAAAAGCTATTAATAAATTTTTTAAAAAAATACTGGATTCAACATCTGGACGTAAGCCAAAACCGTGAAAATCATATTTTCAACGAATCAAATTAATTGATGGAATCTGAAAAAAAGTCACCAGAGGATCATTCAAGTAAACACTTGTTGAAATCGACTGGTTTCTAAGAAATTTTTTTCAAAGCTTTCACCATATATGGAAATTAGCCCCCCCCATTATAGTAATGATTTCTTATTTAAGCTGTAGTTATGGAGTTTGGGTCTCCCACCAATAATATACTTTATGTTTTATCCATTATTTACTAGACCACAATATTTTAGGCTGGTGCAAATTGTAAGAAGCTGCAGAGGGCATTTCAAATTGTGCTAAAATTGGAAGATAAGTGTCATGTATAATAGAAAACATTGTGAGGAAAGGAGAAACTTCTTGTTAAAAGCACTTTTCCCCTTTGCCCACAAAGCTGAACATTACTGTATCTCTTCACTGAAACAATCATCATCTATTTACCTTTAACCCTTTCCTGGTTAATCCCTGTTTTTTACGTCCCTGTGATTTTATAATGGAGAAAACATTGTGGAAAAAGAAGAAATTGCTTGTGACAAGCAATTTCTTCTTTTTCCACAATATTTTCTATTCTACTGAAAGGTTATTTTCAAATAAAATCAACTTTTTTATTTTCCTCTCCAAAACCTTTGAATTTGGGCAGGTCTAAAATTTTGCAAAACTGGAAAGGGTTAACCCATTCCAAGACAACAAAATATAAGACTGGTCCAAATTGAAATGTGTTGTACCTTGACAGCTATTTTTCAGTAGTTGATGAATTGAAAGAAATCTCCTTTCGGCAAGAAATCATTGTAGAAAATGAAGAAATTGCTTGAACAGGCTTGCTCAACACGAAAAATTTGATTGCGCTGATGGTTGAACAAATCATATTAACTAAATCTCTCAAAGGCCGTGTTTTGATTCTAAATTGGTGGTTCATAATTAAAACTATCAATTTGAAATTTTGTTTGCGCACGTGCTTATTTTTCCGAAATCGATACTGACCACGGTTTTAGTTAATGAACATAGTACTTAGCATTGCAAGCAAATACACAAAAATCAAATAAATATCATGGAGTCGTAATATATAAAATATAATTACTTACCTGTATAGATCTTGTGTAAACTTATATATTTTCCACTATATAAATCGAACTGTTTAAAACTAATACATTAAAATCGAATGGCTGAACAATTAATGTATGATTGGAAAACCTATATTCTATCTGCTTTTATACCTGATCATGTCCTACTTTCGTTTCCGATCCGCAACAATGCATTCTACCATGTTTACTTCGTCCTAGATTTGTGTATTGAATGTGTATCGCGGCCTCTGTGTTCTGAATCATGACATGTGATCGCCTATTTTTAGAAATCTAGGTCGTAAGTAGGACGCATTCAATGCTGCATTGAAAATTAGTTCAAAACGAAAAATTATATTTATCTTTATTTTTTAACGTTTTCTCGATAATAGCTTGATTCGGCTGATTCCTTCTTTATACTGTCGATCTAATTCCCACTTTCCTATTCGGAATAGGCTCGGCTTTTCCCGTAATCTAGGACTGTAAGATCAGCGAGGCTTCCCGATTATTCACGGGTATGTTCGAGAACGACTCGGAGAAAGAGTTAAATTGCAGACGAGCACAAATCAGGCTGAATGAACCCTTTCAAATGTGACAATTTTAGTGAAAAAGTAAATATGATTATAACAAAAGTTTACCTTCAGCGGAAAGGAGAACCCCAGTGATTTGTAAAACGAAAACTTTGAAAATCGATAATGAAAATAATAACTTGAAATAGAATGAAGCAAATGCCAACATGAGGTCGCATTACAACCACTAAAATACTTTGTAGCTAGTAAAGCGTCCGCTTTGATAGCTTAAGTTAACAGACAAAATTTTGAGGTCTTCTCAGAGTTCAAACGAGTGCAAACTGCGGCCACTGGGGGCTTAACCCGACACTAAATTCAACGAATGTCTACGCCAAAAAAGTAGTTCTTATGTATACTCGAGCATGCACATTGTGTTTAAAATGACTGGCCACATGAAATAACTTTATTCAAATTGTAGAGAACACCTTCAAAAGCATGCTATAAAACCCATTCCCACTCAATCCCGATTTTTAAGAATCCCCGCAAAAAAAAAAAAAACAAAAACAAAAAACGACAACAACAACAACAACAACAAAAAAAAAACCCCAAGAAATCTCACCGCCATTGTCCACAATGTTTCCTAACCTACAAAGGGCAAAGAAGATTACATAACAAAACAATGCTTTGCTAGCTTACAGTACTTTCAGTACTTTGATTGTTACTTAAGCACGGGAAATCAGCTAGTTTTATAACACGGGGTCCTAGTGTTGGCATGGTCTACGTACCTCTGTTGACGTCAAGCCTCGTTTTATTTCTTCATATTCTCTGCATACAGATCTGCCGCGAACCGTCGTAGAAGTTTAGTTGATGACTCGGAGCATTTTACGATTGGTTGTATACCAAAAATCCTCCCCCCCCCCCCAAAAAAAAAGAATCTAAATTGACGAATTGTTGACCATGCACATAGTTACCGACAGGAAGCTCGACCTTGGTATTAATCGACATTGTGGGTTTTGCAAATTTTATCACCATTTATATCTTAGAAATAAAGAAATAAATTTTATTCACTTGTTTCAGTTGTGAAAGAAACGTGACCAGTATTTTAGTCAAATGGTCGTCTCTTTTACCCGAATCGCCGCGGCCATATCGTAGTTGTATCGCGTGGGACTTCCAATCTGTCGTTCCGGGGTCGACCCCTTTCTGACATTTGTATCCCATAAACTCTGCACACTGCATGTGGGAATGGGTTAATTGTTTGAATTGGGTTTTATGCCGCTTTCAACAATCTTTCAGTTATATCGCGGCGGCTGGAGCACCTAACAATGGATTCCTGGTATTTCTCACACCAGTACCGCCATCACACTCTTTCCAAGCCTCCAGCTGCTATCCCACATAGGTCTACGATTATCGACCCATTGGTGGGAGACAAATAGTCGGAAAGGATGAGTGCCGCCGTCGGGGATCGAACCCGGGACCAGGGAATGGGTTAAATACAACCAAATATCAAAATAAGGCGCTAGTACATCCATATCCCTATATATTTCGCCATTATAAAGCAATCCTTCTGAACCTGAAAAGGGTTTCAGTTCAAACTATTTTCATGCCCAATTTGAAGCTCTTGCAGTGACAAGTAAAACAACTAACAAAACAAAACAACATCAACAACAAAATCACAGACACAACAGCCCCCAACCACCACCACCTCCACCACCACACCTAAGAATTGAAGAATAAAATCTTTTGACTAAAATCTGTTACAAGGCATCTTTAAAACCCAATTTTCTGGTCATTTTCTATCTCAGAAATTATGTTAAGGTTAATGGTGACTTCGTAAACAGAGACCACTACTGATGAGCAAGCAGTTTTTCGTCTCTAAAAATTTCCTCTGTCCTTTATGGTACGAATTCTTAATTCAAATACAAGCATAAAACATATTTAATTCAGGTGAGTCACTTTTTTAATCCTCTGGTTATGCGTTTCATAGAAATATCCAATCTTTTTTGAAAACGTACAAGGGAGAAAACTCCTGTAATCATCGTTTGAAGTATAAACTTACACATAATTGCGCTTTGTCAATGAACTTCGGTGGTGATGCTTGCAGTCGATATCTGTTTAGACTAACTAGACTTGCCTATGTTAGAATAAAGTCTGGTATGTTATTGGTATAAATTACTAAACGGACAAGAAAGTCTTTCACAAAGTTCACATAGTTTCTGAGGCCTGGGTATAGCTTGCTTATAAGCCATAAACAAGTGATTCCATTTATATTCGCTCCTTTGAGAATAAGAGAGATTCAAGCTGTAATTAGAGGGTTCTGGAACGACAAGACGAACATTCAAATATCACTATAGAACGATGGTTATATAACAACAATATCTTGCGTTATCGCAGTCACGCTCTCATACTTCAGTGTTGTCGTTAAACTCTAAAATCTCGCGTTATCTTTATCACGTTTTCATACTCTCGCGTTATCGGCATCACTCTTTTACTTTCGCTTTATCATCATCATCCTCACACTCTCCTACTCTCTTGTAATTGCCGTGACATTCTCAAACTCGCGTCTCGTCATTACACTCTCGTACTCTCGTGTTATTGCAACCAAACTCTCACATTCTCGCGTCTTTGTCACAATACTCTCGTACACTCACGTTATTACCACCAGATTCTTACACTCTCGAGATATCATCATCACACTCTCATACTCTCGTGAAATTGCCACGAAACTCTCAGGTTTTCTTCATCATAATCTCAATACTCTCGCATTATTGTCGTCAGATTCTCACACTCACGCGATATCTTCATCACTCTCGTACTCTCGTGTAATTGCCACCAAACTCTCACGTTCTCGTGTTTTCATCATCACACTCTCATGTCTCGCGTTATCGCTATCATACTCTCATACTCTCGCGTTTTTGTCACCACACTCTATCATGTTATTGCTATGAAAACTCTTATTCTGTTGAATCATTGTAATTACACTCTCTTACTCTCTCGTTATAGTCATCAAACTCTAATACTCTCTCATACTCTCGCGTTGACGTCTTCACACTCTCATATCTTCGCGTTATCACATTCACTATCTCATATTCTCGCTTCGCCGTCATCAAAACGCTCATACTCTCACGTCACCGTCATCACAGTCTCCTATTCTAGCATCACTGCCATCATACTCGCATATTCTGTCGTCACCATGAATACCCCTACTCTCTCACCGCCATCACGTTCTTAAAGTTTTCGCGTAATTGTCATCACACTCTCATACTCTCTTTATGTCCTCATCATACTCTCATACTCTCGCGCTCCCGTCATTGCACTCTTACACTCTCACTAATACCGCATCCAACCAACGATATTTCAGCGGGGAATAAAAATAATGTAGACAGACCTGTTAGCTGATTTATTATCGCATGAATCATATAAGCACGTTACATTAAACAAAACTAGGCAGAATTCAATGACTTTGATTTTTATCTTAAAACAGATAAAGAAACGAATAAATAAATAGATGATAGATAAATAAATAAACAAATAGATAAACAAATAAATGGAAGAAGTCGTGATACAGTGATAGTATAACGAAAAAAAAAAAAAAAAAAGGGAAATTGGCTCGATAAAAAATTGTGTATTGTCGTTGAGCAATTGACCTATCTCTGACCCTGCCCAAATACTCAGATGGACCCGCCCATTGACTCCAACAGGAAGTTCCACTTCAAGTCTTAGCGTTATTTTTAAATAAAATATGGAAAGTAGCACGTAACAAAAAAGTGGAATGGTTGGTAGGCAACCTAAACGTCGTAACTACAGTTTGAATGAGCTGTAGATACAACGTTTAAGTCGCAAAACCAAACAAGAGGGCCGTTGGCCCTGGGGCGCTCACCTGAGATAAAGGCTCTTTTTCTTTCAACAGTCTAATTTCATGTAAAGGTTAGGATTATGAAACAAGTGGGCCACAATTACGTATAAAGACTATGAACCTGGGAATCCAAAAGTCCAAATTCCAAATTCCAAGGCTTTAGTGCCGATTTGAAAGAAGGAAAAAACTTTTTCCATGGGTTATAATTTCAGAAATAAGAAAGAAGTCTGTGAACTTATGCTTCATGCCTATACCCCCCCCCCCCCCTGGGTCTTCCCCTAGAGACCCGTGGATCATGATTTTAGCTATTTTGAAAGAGGTCAATATACTGATGCTTCATGCAAAATATCAAGGCTCTATGCCTTCTGGGTCAGGAGGAGAAGATTTTTAAAGATTATTCTAAAAATTCACTTTCGTTGCCATGGCAACCAGAGTTTTTAATGGATTTCAATTCTTTTAGCTATTTTTGAAGGGGACCACCTAAGCAACATTTCTGCCAAATTTGGTTCAAATCAGCCCAGTAGTTTGAGAGGAGATGTCATTTAAAAAATCCGTCTTTATTTCTATATAACGCCCCCCCTGGGGCTCCGCCCCTGGGGACCCGAGGATCATGATTTTAGCTATTTTGAAAGAGGTCAATATACTGATGCTTCATGCAAAATATCAAGGCTCTATGCCTTCTGGGTCAGAAGGAGAAGATTTTTAAAGATTATTCTAAAAATTCACTTTCGTTGCCATGGCAACCAGAGTTTTTAACGGATTTCAATTCTTTTAGCTATTTTTGAAGGGGACTACCTAAGCAACATCTCTGCCAAATTTGGTTCAAATCGGCCCAGTGGTTTAGGAGGAGATGTCGTTTAAAGAAATTGTTGACGGACGACGCACGACGCACGACGCACGACGCACGCCGGACGACGGACGGACGCCGGACAAAAGACGATCACAATAGCTCACTTGAGCACTACGTGCTCAGGTGAGCTAAAAACAACAACAAAAAAGACAAAAAAAAAGAACAATCATGGCGGGAAATGTCGGATTTCAAAATTTTACTTCTGTTTAAAGTGAACGATTTCATTGGTTGACTGAATATTTGATTGATACCTGCGATTGGTCAATTTACAGCCAGTCTCTAACGTGTTCCCGTAAAACCAAATGATCGTATTTTTGGGTTTTGCGAGTTCTACCAAAGTTTCGATTGAGTATATAAATGGCTTGAAAATGTAAAGATTTCTTAAATAAACTCGATCTTTTATTCTAAATGGACATTTTTTTCATAAATTTACCCCGATATGAAAAAGGGGACAGACCATTTGTTTGATACAACCAGTTATTCAGTTGTCAGGATCGAATCAATAGTGCATATCCTGAAATTCAAAAATACTATCTTCCGGTTTCAAAGTTGTCATCAAATACAGTCCAATAAAATCGTTTTTTTTTGTTTGTTTCGCACAATTCCCTATTTTTATGCCCTACATGTAGTGATTTTATACTGGAGGAAATATCGCGAGAAAAGAAGAAACTGCTTTTAGCAACAAGCAATTTCTTCTTGTCCCACAATACTTTCTGCCCTAAAGGCTGGTTATTTTCCAAATAACACACACTTTTAATTGTCCTCTGAAATTTCGCTCAGATTGGTCAGGACTTGAATTTTGAATACACACACACACACACACACACACAAAAAAAAAAAAGCTTATATGCTCTAAGTATACAACTGTTTGATAAAAAGTGGTCGGTCCTATTACAGGTCATCCAGGTTTGCTATGTCAAGAAAATAGAGTGACCATCTCTTCATTCAAGAAATATGCAGAAAGCAAAAGTGATTGACCCTAGGCAGTCTGACCAAAATCGATAGTTTTGCGATTCCAAGTTGGACCGTTTTCGAATATCTTTGTTAGTCTACATTCAAAGAAACAAAAAGATCAATCGTGATTCTGTAACATTGTTGACGTTATGTCTGTAGCGCGATACCGTCCTCTATCTCCTTGCTGTTACGTCTGGTGTCAATAATTGGGTCACAGTTTCTCTCACACAGACAGCCACTGGACTCGCGTTCTCTACGGACACTTTCTGGAGTTCCGACCTCCAACTCCGGTAAACCTCGTATCGAACATTGGTTTGTGAGTCGCATTATCCCGGGGTTCCAGGCTTGAATCTGAGGGAGGCCCGGACGAGGGGAGTTGAAAGGCTGAATTATACCCCCTATGTCACCGAATCTGTTGTCAAGCCGGGTTTCACTGTAAGGGTCACCCCTAGCCGTGGAGAAAGAATCATATCTGCGATTTGTGAAGGAGTTTGGGAAAGGAGCCGTGAAGATGTTGAGGGGATTAAACAGATCTGCAGGAGGGCAAAACCTTCCTTGTAGATAGTACTGTTGCAGTAAATGGTTTAGTGCCGATTGGCCTGGACCTGGTATAAACGTCATTGACGGACGATGTCTGTTCTCTTGTACGTTCGACTGTCCGTACCAGTTGTTTGACATACCCGGGTCCATCCGAAACTCTGAGTGGATGTTCGGCCTGCCTGTTGAATAAAACAAATGGAAAGGGTGAGATTAGTACGGGGTTTTGTGTTCCTTTCCGTCACGCAAAAAGGGGTAATCCGTACAAAACGATGTGAAACATATACTTGATTACGACGACTATATCTTTTGTCTTTGAAACACCGAAGTCTCATTCACGAGACAAGAAGAGATTTACCAGTCAAAGCTTATAGAAACACTTATTATTTCGTATAATCTGAAAAAATCAATTTTCTTAAATAATGATTATTTCTGAAAATTTTTGTTTCAGCTTAGAATGATTATGCCATTATGTGAAAAAATCCAAACAAACAACAGTAACAACAACAACAAACTCACATGAACGGTGCAATTTTGTCACAAAAGTCATCAGTTATAGATATATTCGGATATAACGACACGTTTTCTTCGACCCAATCCGTTATAAGCGAAATTAACAGCACAACAAACGACTAATCCGATCCCCCCCCCTTTTTTTCGGGGGGGGGGGGTACTTGGTCTTGGTAGATATTCTACAGACATGCAACACAATATTACAATCCTACAGCGAAGGGAAATTGGCGGAACGATAGACCTGTCCACTGAGCCCCAACTGGACTTTAAACGGCGATAGTTTGCCATGTAACAGTAAATAATTCAATTTTTAGTTTCGTCTATCAAAAACTAGCGTTCTGATTGGTCGAAAAAAATATTCATTACTCCATGAACCAAATTTTGAGCACGCAGCGATTTTGTTTGCTTCCGAACAAAATAGTTCCATACAAAAAGGTATCAAAAATTATAAAGTTTTTTTTTTTCGCTCGATGCCATTAAATTATAAGAAATGAAGAGATTATTTTTTGTTTTCATGGAGGTATGAACCGAAAAAAACTAATCACAATGTATGAATACGCGGAGCGAATTCATACATTTTGTGATTAGTTTTTTTCGGTTCATACCTCCATGAAAACAAAAATTATTCTCTTCATTTCTTATATGGGAATGGTTAGTGGGCGACCTAAGCATATTCAAGTTGTTGTTATCACGTTTCAGTCACCAAACCAACAAAATACCCCACATAAATATCGGCCAGTGTCGGACTTCAAAAATCACTTCCGGTCTGACTATATGCTTTGATTGGTCCATTGATTCTTTGATTGACAATCGCGATCCATCAATGTCCACATTAATTTCGTGATATACAGCAGTTTGATTCCTTGGTCTAGACTTTAAGGTATCCTCGTTTGAATTTGGAGGTATAATGCTCGAATCCAAAACAAGCCGACTAAACCCGCTGATAGTTGAAGATTTAATGATTCGCAATTTCTTTCCTACTAATAAGAACATGGGTATATTATTCCAGAAAGTTTAAACATAGAGGACAATTGCTTTCAGCAGTATTACCACAATGCTTTTAGATAAGTCTATTTTCAATTACACCTAAGGTGAGTAATCGTCTACAACTTCATTCAAATTTAGTATATAATAAGATTTTCGTCTAGTAATGGGCTAGAACTTCCCCCTATCAAACATCCCGATAAGGTCATTGATAGACTTCTGTTCGTACTTGAGCTTTAAGTTAATGCTGAACTCAGAGAGAAAATCGGTAAATACCATACATTGGGTGTGAAGAGTAGCTAAGGTCTCTGATAGATTGATTGATTGAACGGGGTTATACGCCGCTTTTAAAAGTATTTCAGTCAAATCGCGGCGGCTGGAGCACCTAACAATGGATTCCTGGTATTTCTCACACAAGTACTACCACTACATCCTTTCCTAGCCTCCAGCTGCTATCCCACTTAGGTTCACGATTATCCACCCATCAGTGGGAGACAAATGTCGGAAGGTCTCTGATAGAATTCTGTCCGTATTTATAATATAACTCGAGATGAAAGTCAATACAAAAGCATTTCGACAGAGGAGAACATAAGATCATTGATTGACTTCAGTTCGTATTTACAGGTACCTCGTAGTAAGAGTGGTTACATATCAAATTTTCTTGCAGTAGTAAGCATAAGGTCATTTATAGGCTTCTTCCCGCATTTAGAGATAACTCGGAGTGAAAGAAGTGTAAACTTTAATTTCTGTCAGTAGAGCATAAGGTCATTGATACACTTACAGATACCTCGGTATGAGAGAAGTTACATACTTAAACTTCTGTCAGTAGACAACGTAAGGTCATTGATACACTACTGTTCGTATTTACAGATACCTCGGAATTAGAGCAGTCACATACTTAAACATCTGTCAGTAGAGAACGTAAGGTCATTGATACACTTCTGTCCGTATTTACAGATATCTTGAAATGAGAGCAGTCACTTACTTAAACTTCTGTCAGTAGAGAACATAAGGTCATTGATACACTTCTGTTCGTATTTACAGATATCTTGGAATGAGATCAGTCACATACTTAAACTTCTGTCAGTAGAGAACGTAAGGTCATTGATACACTTCTGTCCGTATTTACAGATATCTTGGAATGAGATCAGTCACATACTTAAACTTCTGTCAGTAGAGAACGTAAGGTCATTGATACACTTCTGTTCGTATTTACAGATACCTCGGAATGAGAGCAGTTACATACTTAAACTTCTGTCAGTAGAGAATAAAAGATCTTTGTTAGACTTCTGTCCGTATTTAACTATACCTCGGACTGAGATCAGTTACAAACTAAATATTCTGTCTGTAGAGAATAAAAGGTCATTCCGCATTTACAGATACCTAGGAGTGAGAGTAGTTACGTTCTTTAACTCCCGTCAGTAGAGAATATAAGGTCGTTGTTAGACTTCTGTCCGTATTTACAGATACCTCGGAATGAGATCAGTTACATACTAAATCATCTGTCAGTAGAGAATACAAGGTCGTTGTTAGACTTCTGTCCGTATTTACAGATACCTCGGAATGAGATCAGTTACATACTAAATCATCTGTCAGTAGAGAATATAAGGTCATTGCTAGGCTTCTGTCCGTATTTACACATTTCGGAATAAGAGTAGTTACATATGAAAATCTCTTGCAGTAGAGAGTATAATGTCATTTGTAGACATCTACCCACATTTACAGATACATCAGAGCGAAAGTAGTACATACTTGAATTTCAAAATCAGTATAGGGTATAAGGTCATTTATAGACTTCTTCCCGCATTTAGAGATAACTCGGAGTGAGAGCAGTTACATACTTAAACATCTGTCAGTAGAGAGTATAAGGTCATTGTTAGACTCCTGTTCGTATTTACAGATACCTGGGAATGAGAGCAGTAATATACTAAATCTTCTGTCAGTAGAGAAAATAAGGTCATTGTTAGACTCCAGTTTGTATTTACAGATACCTCGGGATGCGAGCAGTTATATACTTAAACTTCTGTCAGTAGAGAAAATAAGGTCATTGTTAGACTTCTGTCCGTATTTACAGACAGAGTGAGAGTAGTTACATACTAAAACTTCTAGCAGTGAAGAATTTAAGGTCATTCATAGATTTGTTGAAGTGAGAGTAGTTACATATTAAATTTACATGTAATGAAACTTCTAGTAGTAGAGAGTATAAGGTCATTGATAGATTTCTGTCCGTACTCAGTCTTTTAGTTAAGAGATGAAGAGAATATTTTCTGTTTTCATGCAGGTATGAACCGGAAAAACTAATCACACCGTATGAATTCGCGAAGCGGATTCATACCTAAGTTTGATTAGGTTTTTCGGTTCATACCTCCATGAAAACAAAAAATATTCTCTTCATTTCTTATGATTTAATAGTTTCGAGCGGAAAAAGCAAAATCTTCACAATTTTTGATACCTTTTGTATGGAACTATTTTGCGCGGAAGCATTCAAAATTGCTGTGTGCTAAAATTTTTGTTCATGGGGTTATGAATATTTTTTTTTGACCAATCAGAATGTCCGATTATGATAGACGAAACTGAAAATTGAATTATTTTACAATGTACTGAATGGAATGCTTAACAGCCTACCAAATACGCAAGCTGTAGAGAAAACAAGGTCATTTGTACACTTCTGTCTTTACTGGGACTTTTTATATACATGTATAATTTACTCGATTGATTGATTAATTGAATGGGGTATAACTCCACTTTTAACAGTATTTCAGTCATATCGCGGCGGCTGGAGCACCTGACAATGGATTCCTGGTATTTCTCACATCAGTACTACCACTACATCCTTTCCTAGCCTCCAGCTGCTATCCCACATAGGTTTACGATTATCCACCCATCGGTGAGAGACAAATGTCGGAAAGGATATGTGCCGCCGCCGGGGATCGAACCCCTGACATCCCATGATTGAAGATTAGGAGTCTGACGCGCTATCGACTGCGCTATGACGGCGGCTATATATATAATTTACGCGAATTGAAATGCTGAACATATAGCCTACCAAACATCCCTGCTGTAGAAAATATAAGGTCGTTGATGGACTTCTGTCCGCATTCGGGCTTGTTCTTTATCGGATCGTCTTTACTCTTTTTCTTGTTTCCAGCTTGTTGGAACGCAGTTCTTGCACGGATAATACCGGCAAGTAATAGAATAACCTTCGAAATAAAAATATAGTTTGGTAACCAGAACAAATACATGGTCGTGGCAGATTTACACAGAAGTACGACTAGGTTTTAAAATCCGAACCTCAATGAAAATAACAACATCAAAACTATTTCTTCATTTCTTATAAGTTAATATCTAAGAAATACAATGTGCAAAATGTCTAATGGAACTAAATCAAGTGCACGCACACAAAAGAGTTCCATACTCATTTTTATTGAGGTATGGAAGGGATTTTAGCCGATATTGAAATACGAAACTAAATTTTGTTTATAAAAGATATAAAAAGTGCACGACCCTTGTAATAAGGCTTTTTTTCTTCAAGGCCTAATAGGCCTACTAACTGAGTCTTGAGAAGACCTCCTTTAAGACTTAACTAAAATCAACTTATGTTGCAATGCGAACCAATGCTTTCGAAATATTTAACATCTTTTAGTAGTTATTAAAAGGGGATAACCTAAGGTAAATTTCTGCCGAATTTGGTTAAAATTGGCCAAATGGGTTTGAAAGAGTTGCCTTCTTTATTTATATTTAAGCCAATCACCCTGTGGTTCTGAAGTTTTAGCAATTTTGAAAGAGGTCAATGTACTGATGCTTAATGCAAAATTCAAGATTCTACAATTCTTTGGTGGGGAGGAGATTATTTTTTCAATGGTTTTGTTTGACATTTACTCATGTCGTCGTAGCAACTAGAGCTTTCAACTGATTTCAAGTTTTGAAATTGGCCTAGTGTTTGGGAGGAAATGTCGTTTAAAAAATCCTTCTTTATTTCTATAAAGCCCCCCCCCCGCCCCTAGGGACCCGAGGGTGATGAGTTTAGCAATTCTGAAAGAGGTCAATGCTATGATGCTTTATGCAAAATATCAAGACTCTAGGCCTTCTGGATCAGGAGGTAATATTTTCTTTTCAGTTTTAAGCCTGATATTGCGTAGCAATCTGAGGCTAAAGATGCCACTGTAAAAATTCAACCCATGCAGAGTTTAATGTAGAAATGTAAAAACATCTAACGCAATAGATATAATATTCTGCCACATGGAAAGTAGATAGGATCCGTGCGAATTACATGATTACGAGTATAAATCAATACGCCCTATTGAGGCGAGAAGGACGAAGGCGAGATATGACTCATTGAAAGCTACAGTACTTTCGTGAGAGTGTTCTGAATTTGGCAAAATTATCATAACTTGATGAGTGAATGGAAAGAAAGAAAGGAGATGTATAATATATTGGTAATTATTGAACATATATATGATATATAGTTAAAAAAAAATAAGGTGTTTGTTTCATATCAAAATAATATTACTTATTCTAGAGTAACAATGTTAAATCGGTCCGGTTAGACGAAGTTAAGGTGCTGTATAAAGCTGATAAGCGAAGCTGTCGGTTTTACGCGCGATTGGAATGTTTAATTTAACAAATTGATTAGTTATTCAAAGGATCATTTTCGCACTGCCTTTGAGAGGTGTATATGCTAACCTACCGCTCTCTCTCGCCCTTTTTATCTGGAGATTATAAAGCGAGTATTTACATAACGAAATTTGTCTGTGTGGTAGAATACTCGCATCGCACGCGAGAGCCTCCTAGTTCGAACCTGGCTATACGCTCCATTCCCCCTCAATCTCACTCTCTAGATCTCTCTCTAGCTCCACAGGCTGAACGGGCTTTTGTTATGATGTGGTGTCCATCGTCCGTCCGTCCATCAACTTTTACTTTAAAACTCTTCTTCTCAGAAAGTACTGAACATAATTCAACCAAAATTCACAGGAAGGATCCTCGGATTTTAATTCTTTTAGCAAATTCTATAGGGCACCACGTAAGGAACATTTATGCCAAATTTTGTTGAAATAGGCCCAGTGGTTTGGGGGTAGATGTCGTTTTAGAATTGTTAACACAAGACGGACAACGTACGAGGACGACGCATGACGGATGCCGGATAGGGAACGATCAACATACCTCACCATGAGCATTTCATGCTTAGGTGAGCTAAAAATTGTTCAACAGGATACGTAATGACTGCATCTATCTCTTTTCATGATGAACCTCGAATATTCCTCTTTTTGCAGGAGGAAAAGACAAGATAAGCCTGAAATTACGAAGGACGGTCAGAAAATATTCGGACTTTTCATGCTTCTCTCCTTCCACGTGCAGCTATATACACACATATAGTGGTGAAAACTACATTCATTCGCCAATAACGTGATTTTATTTTCGATGAAAGTTGTGTTTACACAGTTTTTTGCACTCTGATATGTACGAAAGATCGGTGATGACTTCATAAATAAAGAGTTCACACTTCATACATGTGAAGTAGGAGATTGAATTGTGAGGTATCAAGTGTGAAGCGTGAAATCGAAAATGTGAAGCATGAACTCAGAAGTGTGAAGTGCGAAGTCGGACTTCACATTTCAAACTTCACACTCCACGCTCCGACTTCACACTTTCGATTTAAGAATTCCAACTTCAAACTTCCGACTTCACACCTCAAACTTTCGACTTCACACTTCAAAATTCCAAGGGTCTAATAGTTCATACTTCACACTTCATAGATAGTATGTATGAAGTGTAAGGTGTCAACTGTGAATTCATGATGTCAATACCGGTCTTTCGTAGATATAAGACAGGTGTTTCGTCTATCATGGACTCTTTGGACTCTTTGTTAGAATGATTGATTGATTGAATGGGGTTTAACGCATCTTTTAACAATTTTCATTCATATCGCGGAGGCTGGAGCACCTAAAAATCGATTCCTGGTATTTCTCACACCAGTATTACCACTATATTCTTTTCTAGCCTCCAGCTGATATCCCACTTGATTTACGATTATAAGCCCATTGGTGAGACCCGAATGTCGGAAAGGATGTGTGCCGCCGCCGGGGTTCGAACCTTAGAGGAAACGCTCTGTTATTAAGTTTCTGGTTGCAGAAGGTGAAAAGCCCTGCAACATCTTTCGGAGGCTTAAAAAAGATTTTCCGATAAATGTGTATCACTTTCAACCTTTACAAATGGGTTCCTCAGATTCGTGAAGGCACAATAAATGTTTGTGACAGGCTTAAGACTGGGCGGCCAGCTGAGGCGGTGACCCAAAAAATGGTAGCAAACAAGCTTTTGTCAACAAAAACATCAAGTAACTTTGGAGGAGGTAGGCAACAGTTTAGCATCGGTAAGGCATCGGCACACAAGATTTTACAAGAACACATAGGCATGAGCCAGGTAAGCGCCAAGTGGGTGCCTAGACAGCTGTCCGCAGATCAAAAGACAACCAGAGTAACTAATACAAAGGAACATTTAAGTAATCTAAATCGTGAAGGAGATAAGTTTTTGAATCTCATTATCACTTGAGATGAGATGTGATTTCATAATCTCAGTCAAGGCAGTGGAAACGAGCTTGTTAAAGCTGTCTCCTTCGGCTGGCAAAATCTAGCTTGTTGCTTTTTGGTATTCACGAGGAATGATACTTATTCATTTCATGTCAGGAGGTCAAACTGTCACTGCAAAGTACTAATCTGAAGTATTCTGAAAAATCTCAGAGAAAAGCTCAAGCAAATCCTAGGTCCCAGGTTAGCACATAAAAATGTCCTCCTTCTTCACGATAAGGCCCCTTCATATACCACCGCAGCTATAGTAGACAAATGGCAATTGTTGTCTCACCCTCCTTATAACCCCAACCTCGCCCACTATGACTGTTATTTGTTTCAAGAACTGAAAGAATGCTTCCTGGACCAGGGTGGCTTTGATATCTGATGTTTTACAGTACCTAAAACATAGGCCTACGTCATGGTTCACAGCGGGAATGCAATAGCTTCCACGAAGATGGCAAAATTGTGTAGACGTAGGCGAAGAATATTTTGAAAACGAGTAGAAAGGTTTTTTTTAATGTTGAAAGGTTTTCGAGAACGAGTTTAAAGTGTGGATATTTTCTGACCGTCCCTCGCATGTGGAGTCTGATTTTAATTTACACAACTTGTTTGTCCCTTTCAAACCGGATTCGTATTTAAGATAAATGTTAAATATTGACCTACAACTAGTGCTTCCACTGCTTTCAGCCCTTTGATCTTAATGCTATTCTAACAAGAATATTATTCAACATGAAGTGTTTACTTTTTAAGTGATTATGAAAATGAGACCTTATTGGACTCGATCTAACTTGTAATGCATAAACATCGATAACCTCGAAGATTATTATGAAAATGAGACCTTATTTGATATAACTCGGATTGTGCATGTAAAACATAAATATATATTTTTGTTTTACAAGCCGTGTTAAATCTAATAAGATCTCAATTTCAAAATCACTTAAAAAGTACAAATTACAGAGACTCTCGAGACTGAAAGTCACGTGTACACACTGTTTACCTAAAAGGATATTTTACAGGGATTCTATGGATTAAAGCGAGCTTTTGTCACTGTCAGTATTAGTCGGCTGAACTGTTGTCTTCCAAGTTCGAGTGCACTTTCATTTTCAACTTGTTCAACTTTGGATCCTTTTTGAGATTTCCCATTATCTGTATAATATTACCCATTTGGGAATGTATGCACTATTATTTCAGCATTTTGTGTCGCATTTCGCAAAACTTTGGGATTGGAAATGCAATAAAACTGTCATTACAAGTGTGAAATTCTTTAATGTTATTTTGTATTTTCACAAGAGAGTTCGTAAATAAAGAAATGTCTTTCAAAGTGTAAAGAGAGACACATACTCAAGCACAAAAGAAACACCGGGTAAATAAAAGATAATACATGAGTTTGCATTAGTTATTTACCTTTATCGCTATAGTCAATTTAAAATGGATTTAAACTATGTTTTGTCGATGTTTTCCATTTTACCTCTACTAGAATTACGGGTTAGATAATATAGTAATAGAAATGAACATGAATGTGGTTTAACATTTTATAAAGAACGCCTAAAATGCAGTTTTTCTCGATAAAAGTTTATATTTGATGACGTCATCATACATGTAAGTTTATGGTATATCATAACCAAAATCATTGTCACGTATCGGGTGTTATTTCCTCCTGCAATTAACGCTACATTCGGTATGCATAAGAACAAATTCCCTTTTGAAGGTTCCATGTAGGATCTATGACATCGTTCAGGGTCCGTATTCCGAAACCAATACAATTTACAATTTACAAGCTCTTTTCAATATAAATATCAAGGCCTTTAATGGACCAAGACAGATGTCTCGGCCAATCAGATTATTTTTACTTTTTAGCTCGGCTGTGTTCGGAGAAAACCCGAGTTATTGCTATAGCCTTGGTGCCGTCGTCGTTATTGTCGTCGGCGTGCGAAAACTTTGACATTTTGTGATGGTTCTACTAAAGACATTCAATTGAAACTTGGCACACTTGTTCGGTATCAAAAGAGCAACTAAAATAGTACTATATTACCAAGGGGGATAAATCTAGATGCATTTTGTCCACTATCAAGCACCCAACAGCCGAGGCACCCGAAGGCGGTGCTCTTGTTTTATGATACTGGTCATGAAAATTGGAAAATATCGCCGTTCAATATCGACATGGAACTTCCTGTTTTAGACAGCGATCGGCCAATTTGATCGTTGAACGAAACGGCCCCTAACTCGTTCACACCTTGCGTATAAAATGGCTTGCAGGTCACGAAGACCTATGCAGCAATTCCGCCATTTTCATGCAAACAGACCACATACTTACGGTAATATTTATATTTGATAATGATAATGATAATAATGATGATAATAATAATAATCAATTATGTTTTTCTTTTAAGTAAGGTCAGAAATTTATATGACCAAACGTTACACAAATAGGGTTCCCAAAGTGTTTCGAGAATGAAGAAAATAGACATATGTGGCTTTCTTTCCATTGAGGTACAGAAGGGTGGAAGTTGCATACATGTATGCTTGTGAAAATACTAAGGATACACAGTGACACAGATTTTAACCACAATTGAGCTTACCTGAACGAGAAAAATGACTGATCCACCAAATATGAAATAACTTCCGTAATTTCTCATCGCTGACCAGGCGGCTTCGTAGCATCCCTGAAAGACATTTCGTTTGTGGTTTGATTAACCCTTTCTCGTGTTATTCCTGGTTTGTACATCCCTGTGGTATTATACATAGGAATAACATTGTGGAAAAAAGAAGAAATTCTTCAAGCAATTTCTTCATTTTACAAATGTTTCCCAATAGATTTCCTTGAAGGCTGTAGACTTTAAAAATTTCATTGTGGGGGAATAGTTTGACCCCACCTACCCCAGACACATAAACGCTCAGGAATACCTGGTATATGGCATTTTTTGTGGAGCTATTTACACGTATAAAAACATTTCGTTCTCATCTTTTTCCATGGAGGTGTGAGACCAAATTTTCAAAATGGGTATTTTGATATACTGAAAAAAAGATGCAAAACTGACGCTATCTATTATTTAGGCAATATTTGGTCCCTTCCATCCGCGAAGCATGCGGCTTTAGTTTCGCGAAATGTAATTACAGGTATACTTCTTATAGGGAGGTATCGATGTTTCTCAAAGCTAGATTAGAAAATTTCCAAATTGCCCAAAAATACGTCCAAACTAACATTTAATACCTAAATATGAGTCAGATATTTTCAACATGAAAACGGATGGGCTGAAATCGGATATTTGTGGTTATATAGGAAAGGTTCAGAGGAATACCAGGTTATTTTTAGATATCACGGATTCCGGTTGTCGACACCGCATGACCTCATTTATTTTGATAAACGACCTCTGGTTTTCACAAAACTACTTTTCAGAATATTGTATTCAAATAGCATGTGAGAAGAAAATCTGCGACAAGGGAAAAAAAAACCATCGATACCTACCTTTAACTCCTTCCAAAGACATTCCCTTAATATGACAAAAGAATTATTTCCTACTTTGTGTGTGTGTGTGTTTCGCTACGTTTAAAGGCTGAATTTTCATTTTTCAGAAGGTATTTTCATTGCCAATTCATGATCCTTTTATAAGACCCTTTTAAAAGACAGACAAATAAAAATAGATAAAATACAAAAATTGAATAAATTTGAAAACAAAAATATTTTCAAAATTTTGTGACACAGGAGCATGTATAACTCACACGTTGATAGTTAGACGATGCCTCTAATGGATTGACAGCGCAAGAGTAATCTCCGGGGACCTTCACGCCCAACCTACAGCACAACACAGGGGTGGACAGCGTAAACCACCATCCCTCCTGAAATAAGCGTCGGTTCCACGTCACAGCCCCGTTAAAATTCGTGTAATCATCGACACCACAACAATCCATCTACAATGGAAACAAGAGGCGTCAGTGAAATTGACAGATCGCTGGCTCCGCCCACTGACTCCGAGAGCCATGCCCAGAAACTCCGACAGGAAGTTATACTTTGATATGAAACGGCGATATTTTTAAAAAATTATGACTAGTAAGATGTAACAATAAAGTAAAATGGTTGGTTGGCGACCGTAGCTATAGCTTAAATAAGCTGTGGTTTCGATGTTTAAGTCGCTAAAACCATCAACAATGCTTCACCTAAATGTCGGTCCATGTTAGATTTCATTTCCGGTCTTCGTGGATCATTTGATTGGTTGAATGTTTCTTTGATTGACAGACGCGAATCGGTCGATTGACCGAAAGACAAACATTGACGGATAGTCACTTGTAGCTAGCTCAATTACTTTGAAGCCCGGTATGTTTTGTGAATTTACTCTATATCAAGGCTGTAGCAATACCTCGAGCTAGAAATGTTTTTCCCTTACGGTTGACCCTTCGAAGGATTAATTACAATGTATATGGTATTGGTATTGATACACACCAATTATTAAAGCTCGAGGCCTTATGGTTTGGAAGAAGAAGATTTTCAAAAATGTCCTTCTTTATTCCTATGTTAAATCAGGAATCGCACAATAAAGGGTTAATTAAGGATTCATGTCAAAATATCAAAGTTCTAGGCCTTATGATTTGAGAGAAGAAGATTTCCGAAGATTTCCTTCTTTGTTGCTATGCAAAATCAGATTTTTATTTTTTTTTCTTTCGGTTGCCATTTCAACCAAAGTTCTTCATGGATATCAAGTCATTTAAGTATTTCAAGATTGAGACCTAAGGATCATTTCTGTGAACTTTGGTTGAAATCCCATGATTAGTTGAGGAGGAGAATATGTTTTTGTTATTGTGAATGGACAGATGTACGGACCGACGCCGAACGATATACGATCGCAATAGTTCGCCAAGAGCACATCGTGCTCAGGTGAGCTAAATGTCGTCTACAACATCTTTGATTTTGGACCATTCATAAATTCATAATCCCATTTCAATAAAATTAATGTTTAAATCCAGCCCATTAGCTCACCTGGTAGAGCACATGACTTTCAACCTCAAGATCACGGGTTCGAGCCCCAGCCTGACCATATCATCTAAACAAACTAATTGTCTTTCAGGTGAAATGTTTAGCCTAGGTCCGGTTGACGATGCTATCCACCGAGCACGTTAAAGAAATTCGGAACTCTCAGCAGTTTCGTCCTGTATCCTTGCACAAAAAAGCGTCTTCTGGTGGCGTCGCTGATATGGATATGTGCTACGGCAGAGACGATAGATAAACAGAAATACACACATTATCGCCAAAACACACGATAAACATAACTTACGGTTATCATGAGAAGATTCCAAGTTTGTGTGAAAGAGTCTGTCCCATTAAACCCATTATAACCTTCACGTAAATCGTCAATTAATACCGGCTTTATGGAACTGTCAACCTGAAACCAAATCACATGATTGCTGTACATGAAATACGACACGGGATGTGTTTTATTCTTTTTTTAGAATTTTTTTTTCGACATCGACAGCTCTCATTCATAACGAGGAATGATCATGAGAACATGAAACTAGGAACATTTAACATTTAACATTTAGTGATCCTTTTCTAATACTTAAAAAAAACTATTAAGAAAAAGGAACACACACAAAAAACCCCAAACACACGCATCCCCAAAACAACCACAATATCGCATTTGCAAATAACGTCGACTATAACGACTTTAGGCGATCCTTGTAAAAATGACATAAAATATATTTTTTACACAATACTTTTAGAGCAATTTCTCGCTAATTTGTATATTGCCGAATTTGATGGTAAAGGAATAGATAAAATTAATGTTGTATTTCTTGCCAGTTTTGTGTATATAGGGAATATTATGTTACGATAGCATTCTCCTTTACCATTCTGGTAACGATTATTCGCATTATAACGCCACCTACAGAATAAAAATGACGTCATCTTAGACTACCTTATATGTAAGCGTATTTGACACTGTCAGATACGGGCTTTTTACTGACGGGTCCGATTTTGTCTGTTTGGAATGTATATATTTTACTAGAAATTTATAGGTATATGATAAAATTTTAATGACTGTATTGAAAGCATTGGTCGAAATATCGTATGACTAAAATACATTGGATTGGTTAACCAGGAATGGGAGAAAAATGATTTATTTCCTTTTAATTTCCTTTTCAAAGATAAGAATATACTATTTTTTTCGGATTCCCAATATGAGAAAATAGCCATTAGCTTAAAAACTGACAAAGTTACAACTATGTTTGTTCACTGACCCAGTACCAGGCAACAAAATTTTATATTGTTCTAAATCTAAAGTCGCGGACAACAATATTCAGTTGATGAGACTTGTCTAAATTGTATTCTGAGGTAAAAAACATTGTGGATAATGGAGAAATTGCTTGTCAAAAGCAATTTCTTCATTTTCCCATAATGTTTTCCGAAGCCCTTTCCTATAGACGAGTAGCAATAATCAGACAATGGTGACGTCATAAAACCGTTGGAATTTTCAAACGTCATACAGTGACGTCATTTATCCATTACTAATTAAATGAAATTCTTTTCTTTTCTATTTCATCCTATCTTATTTACGAAAGTTTTCCTGGATAACGGGGTGATTTATATACAATACAGGTCAACATAACGGGTTCTGTTTCAATCTCGAGATGAAGCAAATGTCTTCAAATGACCTGTAAAGGTTAGCCACAACAATTACTCCATTTCGCCACCACTAAACAATCGAGCTAAAACATCTATTAGGTCCACTTGAACTCCTCATTTAATTCTAAGTGCAAATTCAAGGTCGTAAAACAAATCTAAGCAAATGACAAACGATGGCAGTTCCATCTAAAGTAATTAGTGTTGAGTTAAAATCATGACGGAAATCGCATTTAAAACTCATTGGTTGTCTAAATACGTCATTAACAAGTGATTGCCAGTGAATATTGCTAAATCCGTTTTAAAGCCTTCAAATTTTGCGCAGCACACTCCCTTACATTTTCTTTATAAAACTCACTCGAAAGAGTTGGCATTATTATGATGAAGCCCATTACAATTGGCCAAATGGATAGCCCCGCCCAATGACTCCGACTGGAAGTCCCGCTGGGAATGGAGTTGTTTTGCAAAATGAATGGTCAGTATCACGTCACAAAAAAGTAGAGTGGTTGGTTGGCGACCTGAACGTCGAAGCTACAACTTGAATAAACTATAAGCTCTCAAACCAACAAAAATGGTTATCAAAAATGGCGGCCAATGTCGGAGATCGAAATTCATTCCTGGTCTCATTGAATGCTTTCATTGGTCAACTGCCATGGTGATTTGATTGACCAAACGATTGGTCAATTAAGACGGCTCATTTGAACTATTTTCTGTCATCTGTACCAGTAAGGACTATTTCCAGAATTAAATCCCTTCCATAGACATCTCCTTTTGTTTCATTATTCAGCAATACTATGCAATGTAAGTCAAGACAATATCTTTTATTGCGTTCACAGTTTACAAATGCAGGTGATGCAATATGTATGTGAGCTAGAAAGTAAAAAGAAACGGGTAGTTTGAACAATGGGGGGGGGGGGGGGGAAATCCCACAGGGATTGTTGAATACTATATATAAGACTTAAATACTATGTTGATAATTTTGATAAATATCAATTTGAACAAAACACTACATTCTATAAGATTAAAGAATTCCGAATCAAGTTATGCATACAAAATAGAGAAAATAGGGTAATCGAATCACACATAGGAATCTAGCCGGATTTCTTTTAAAGCTTTTATGACGATATCGAAATAGTAAGATATTCGATTTTTTACGCTATTTAACCACTTTTCTATAATCATTTCTTTCAAATAATATTATTTTACACCCATTGATGTGGAATATGTCTTACTTTGATGTTTGTTATGTTGTCTGAAAAGTGAAAACGTCATTTTTTAGGAAAAAACGGTTTAAGATTGAAATTGAATGAACTAAATTGCATTCATAAGCAAGTACACACGTACTATTTCGTATTTTTCTTGGGAAAACAACTGTTCCTACGATTTTGAATGTTTTCATATTTATAGTTCAATATAATATCTTTAACAGAAATGATAAGGAAAAAACGGGATGTCATCGTGTTAAGTTTTGAGATTAACCCTCGTCATGCTGAATCCTGTTTGGGCAGGAGATATAGACAAAGATCGGCCTGCACACCACCTGCTTGTACCTTTCAAGCCAGAATTGTTTTACAAAATCAGTTTCAAAAAGAAATATTGACCTGCAGCTTATGCTTTCAGTGATTTCAGTCCTTTGAATTTAGTACAATCCTAAAAGGTTTTTATTCAGCATGACAAGGGTTTAAAGATATTTAAAGTTGTGCAAATTTCTACCACTTTCGCAAATCGAAAGGGGTAGAACGTTGCACAACTTTCAATATCTATTAATCTCAAGTGATAAATGGACTAAAAACTTAAGTTTGTATTGCAATTAGCTTTAGAATAACCAGTTTAGAAAATCGACATTGTACAAGTCTTAATGTTTGCCCGAAGCACAGAACTAGCGGTAATAAAGGCGACGTGCGGCTTCGACGTCATAACGTCTAACTTTACGATTAAACAACGTCACGTAGTGATATCTTTCGAATTGTATGACGATTGTTTAAAAATACTCAGAGACGACACAAGTTCTGATCAATTTGTTTGACACTGAACAGATATATCCATTAAAAATGAGTCTTGTTTGTGAGAATTTTTTAGAAGTATCTTACATGTGATTTCCATTTTATTCAAGATCTTCAATGCTGCGAACATAGAATTCTTGTCAGGATAGATTTATCAGATTTGCAAGATATTTTGTTTAGGCTAAAAGCACTGGTATTATGACCCGGGCGTATAAGAATAAAAATAATCTAAAAAAAACCTTTTGATTTCAACGCAGTTCAAAATTTCGGAAAATAGATTAAAAGTTAAGGTGAAAGGTCGTTCACAGTGATTTTCATAAGTCAATATCATTCTCACTTTGTATGCATAATAGGCAAATACAACTCTGAAATACTTAATCATTGTCATGCTGATCCCGATATATTCCTTTATGAATAGGAGATATAGACAAAGATATGTGCACATATGTGCAGTCTGATCTAAATCTACACCACCTGTCTGTCTCTTTCAAGCCAGAGTTATTCATAAAATCAGTTTTCAAATCAAATATTGACCTGCATCTAGTGCTTCCTGTGATTTCTGTCCTTTGTTTTTGGTGCAATTCTTAATAGGATTTTATTCAACATGACAAGGGTCTTGTCAATAACATAAGGAACTCTAAGAAGTTCTATGTGAAACGGCAACCTGAACGTAATGATTTTAGCATCTTTATATAGGTCAACTGATTGATTGTTTGATTGAATGGGGTTTAACGCCACTTTTAAGTATTTCCATCATATCACGACGGCTGGAGCACCTAACGTTGAATTACTGGTATTATTCACACGAGTACTAACACTACATCCTTTCCGAGACTCCAGCTACTCATGCTTAATAGGTTTATGATTATCCATCCATTGATTTGAGACAAATGTCGAACCCTGACCACATGACTTGGAGTCCTAAGCGCTACCACTGGGGTATTAGCGCGGTCTATACAAGTTAATACTGATCCGATACGTTCTACAAAAAACCGTGTTGGCCTTCTGGATCTGATTAAGGCTTTTGTTTTTCTTAATTTTCACTTTTGATGCCATAGTAACCAAAGTTTTAATGGCTTTGATTTCTTTTAGCAGTTTTGTAGAGGGTACAACTGTGAAACATTTCTGCTGAATTTGAATTAAATTGGTTGGGCGGTTTTGGAGAGATATATATTTTTAATCCTTCTGCAATTTTCGTTTGATCCCGGGGCTCCAAATGGTAAAAATTTCGCAATGTTCATAGAGGTCAATGAACTAATGTTCATTACTAAATATCAAAGTTCTAAGCCTTCTGATTCAAGAGATTTCGGATTAAGAAATATTTGTTCAAAATTTACCCATAACGTCAACGTCAGTTGTTTGTTTTGAAAGGGGGGCTGTCTGAGGAATATTTGTCATCTTTGGTTGAAAATGGCGAGAAGTTTTGATGAAGATGTAGTTTAAAAAATCCTTTGTGATATCTTTGCAGACATTGCCCCAGATCCTGTCCTTTCGGATCACAGCAAAATTAGCAATTCTCATAGAGTTTCATGACCTAATGCCCCATCCTAAATATCAAGAACCTCGATTTTTCTAACTAAAGAGAAAATTTCAAATATTTCATTTTTCAGCAAATTATATCATTTTTTCACTTTTGCTACAAATGGATTTAATTTCTTTTAGCAACCTTTGAAGGGGACACCCTAGCAGCATTTCCGCCAATAATTGGATGAAACTAGCCCTGCATTTTGCAAGGAGAAGTTGTTTTACCAATTACCATACAACAAAAAATTTACACTAATCCAAGTTCAAGGAAGGTACAGATGTCATTTCAAAGTTAATAGAATTTAAAATATCTCTATCTTTCTGCGAAGAAAATAATGAGGAAAATGAAGAAAGTGCTTGTAACAAGTTATTTCAAAGCATTGATTTGTAAAAGTCTTTCTTGGGGGGGGGGGGGGGCGGCGGAAAGAAGCAGGATTGTGTGGAAGTCGGTGAAAGAAATAATTGACGGACGTAACACGAAGCACCATAGACGGACGCCGGATATGCGTCACACGACGCACCATGGGCGGACAACGGACATACTTCACACAACGCACCATGGGCGGACAACGGACATACTTCACACAACGCACCATATAGGCGGACGCCTAACATACGTCACACAACGCACCATGGACGCCGGAAAGGGGGTGATCACATTAGCTCAACTGATTTGTTGCACTGAAATGCACAAGAATTGTGAGGATAAGCTATCTGAAATGCATTAAACGTAACAATGTCGAATGATGATGAGGGTTTTACTATAATATCACAATCAAAACGAAAGTTTGTCTCTTCGTCTTTAATTTTGGCTAGGATTGCGTCAGCTATCTAAGGCCAAAGTCAACGCGGTTAATTCAAACCCACGCAAAGATTATACATCGAAATTACTACTATAATCTCTCGAATGAAAAGTAGATCGGATTGCACGACGATATATATCCCAGGCCCTCAGGGCTTTCTATGCTTTGATTTTATAAATAGCTTTAACTCCGTATTACACGTTATCCTCTTATTACACGTTATCCTCTTCAACATTATTATAAGCCATGACCGAATGGAAAAGAGTCATGGCTTGTCTTCATTTAACAACCTCTATAATAAGACGAAAAAAATACATGTCTTGTTTGATTCCATTCTCCACTGTTAAATATTCGTCATGGGAAAGGTGTGTTTTGGGCACAAATGATACTCAAGATCGCGCTGACTTAATGCCTGTCTTCGGATCACTGAGTATGTGAGAAGGAGAAAGACAGAATGGGCGAAAGGTAGTAAGATAGTAAAGTGAAAGAAAAGAAGAGACAAAGAGATGGATAAGTAGATGGAGCGACTGTGTGGGCGAGTGCGCGTGTGTGTGTATGTGATAGAGTGAGAGAGAGAGAGAGAGAGAGAGAGAGAGAGAGAGAGAGACAAAGAGATGGATAAGTAGATGGAGCGACTGTGTGGGCGAGTGCGCGTGTGTGTGTATGTGATAGAGTGAGAGAGAGAGAGAGAGAGAGAGAGAGAGATAGATAGAGAGAGAGAGAGAGAGAGAGAGCGAGAGAGAGAGAGAGAGAGAGAGAGAGGGGGAGAGAAAGAGAGAGAGAAAGAGAGAGAGAGAGATTATCTCCCTTAACTCTTATATTTATAGTGACAACATTTAATTACTAGCTATTCTGTTCAGTGCAGGAGACTAAGATAAATAGATAAACAGAATAAATGGTGAAAATAGTCACGTTGGCCAGTATTTGATTGCTAACCGTCACCATTCATTGTGATGGAAACTCGTCATTGTGATGTTTGACCGACACTGGTTAATATTGAATAAAAAATAATTTTAGAAAAAAAATGAAAATAAAAATAATTGTAACGGTTTATCCTCACAACTATTGAAATTCTGACAGTTTTAGACACTTTGTAAACCCGTAAACCGTGATGGCTAAGTCCATTCCGACATTACGTGCAAGCACATTGTGTCCACGAATTGAATACAGGGTGAGATATTTATTGAAATTAAAAGTATTTTCTTAACTCTTTGCAGTTCAAGCCCTGGTTTTTACGTCTCTATGAATTTAAAAATTGAGAAAATATTGAAGGAAAAAAAAGAAATTGCTTTTAACAAACAATTTTCCTTTTTTCACATTATTTTCTTCCTTACTGAAAGTTTTTTTTCCATATTAAATCCACTTTGAATTTGGACAGTTCTAAAATTTTGCAAATCAGGAAAAAGTTAATACCATATACAATTGAAGAGGTTATCGTTTTAACCCATCAATCATGTCTAGCGATTGAATATCGCAAGATTTTAATTCTTCCTTTACGGATTTTATGTGCTTCACGTATTTCATCGACGGTTTTGATAGGGGGATGGAATTCAATTTTTTGGAACAATTAGATTGTGACGTTATAGTGTCACAATAGGGAGAGGGGGTGACGGATAGCCATCATATACTAGACCAGTTATACTCTCCTTAAAAAATGTACGAGGAAATTGTATAAGCTAACATACCAATCCTCTTTGTACAGAAATGATCAAAACGAAGCCAATCTCTGTCAGCATTACCATTCCTAGTAGGACACTATACTGTAAATATACGTTGGAAAAACCTAATCAGCAAAATTGAACAATCTCTGGTCCCGCCCACTTACTCCATTTTATCCCACCCATTGACTCCGACAGGAAGTTCCACTTCAATCCTAAGCGGCGTTATTTTTTAACATCAATAGCCAGTATCATGTAACAAAAGAGTAAAATGGTTAGTTGGCGACCTAAGCGTCGTAGGTACAGCCTGAAAAAGCAGTAGCTACGACCCGAAAGTCGCCAAACCTTCAAAAAAGCTTAAATAAAATGGCGGTCAATGTCGCCGTGGAAAGCTCATTTCTGGTCAAAATGAACGCTGTCATTGGTCGACTGATTATTTGATTGACAGCCTCGATCGATCGATTATCGTGACAAGAGGAGGCGTTCTTGGTCTCAAAACCAACAAAAAACTCTAACCCTTGTCATGCTGAACCCAGAATATTCCGGTTTTGGCAGGAGATGTAGACCAAGATCAGCCTGCACATAAGTGCATTCTGATCTTGGTCTACACCTCCTGCTTGTAAATTTTCCTGCCAGAATCGTTTATGAAACTGATTTCTAAAAGAAATATTGATTTCTGAACAACAAGTTCTATCAGTGATTTCAGTCCTTTGATTTTAAGGCAATTCAATGAGGTAATTTATACAGCATGACAAGGGTTAACATACCTAGCGGCCAACACTGGAGTTCATACTGTATTTCCGTTCTTAATGAAAGATTTGATTGGTCGACTTTTTTTGATTGGCAGTTGCGAATGGTCAATTACTTTTATATCATCTGAATAAAAAATATGTTTGTGTAATTTAATATTTAGTTTCGTCTATCAAAATCGGGCGTTCTGATTTGTCGAACAAAGACATTCATAACTCCATGAACAAAAGTTTGAGAACGCAGCTATTTTGTATGCTTTCGCGCAAAATTGTCCCGTACAAAAGGTATCAAAAGATGTAGGGTTTTTGCTTTTTTCGCTGGATACATATACGCGTATTCATACAGTTTGATTGGGTTTTTCGGTTCATTCCTCCATGAAAACAAAAAAATATTCTCTTCATTTCTTAAATATTCCTCATTTCACAATCAAACTATCCATATACTGATAACTTACTTTAAGTAAATAAAGACGAGACAAAAACCTGCATATGACAGAAGTATTTCGATACATACCACAACAGCCATTTGGAACACATCCACTTTAGCAGCCAAGAGACCTAGTGTGGCCAGTACAGACGAACTTAGACCCAGAGATAAAAACACGACCGACATCCCGCTTGCAAGCTTTGCTGAAAGAATTGATCGGTTATATGATAAATAGTAGGGTAATATATACAAACGGAAAATGTTAACTCATGTCAAGTTGATAAAGGAATATTCCTGTTCCAATTTTTTTAATCTAAAATGATCATTCTCTCTCGCGCATCGACGATATACTTGGAGTCAGAATTAGAATTATTATACCTTTTTAAAAGTTTAACATTCATATACTCATTTTTGCGATTAACTATATAGGTTGGTTTTATTTAAAACATATAAACAAACTATCAAAAAAAAATAAAATAAGATGACACTAGACTAATACAGTTAAAAGTTAAAGTTTTGGATTTATAGTCTTTTTCTACGCATTGCGTAATCAAACGACTATACACTTTAACCCCCGATCATTGAGATGCAAGTCAGCTGTTAACATACGGCGCCCATGGCAGCCACAGCGAATTGGCTTGCAACCCTCACAGGTACCCATTTATACACCTGGGTGGAGAAGAACAATGTGGAGTAAGTTTTTTGCTCAGAAAATTCCCAAGGTCCGGGCGGGATTCGAACCCGGGACCCTCCAATCCCGAGTTCCACGTCCTATCACTAGATTACAGAGCTCCAGACTAATAACCCCCGCTAGCCCTTTGTCACTCAAGTTTGGCCTTAATTGCCCAAACAACAAAACGCATCTCCTTGGGTCATGGGAAACCGGAGTAAAATGTTTCAAGGCCCTAGGTCAAATCGCTTTTGGACTGGAGAACGGAAACGGTTATCAATCAGAGTTCAATTGCAACCTTGACCTTTGACTACGTGACCGAAAAACAATAGGACACCTCTTTGGGTCATGGACAACATGTGTATAAAGTTTCAAGAAGCCCACGGCACATGATTTATGAGCTAGAGCCCGGGAAATTTTTCAATCAATAGTGACATTGACCTTTGTCCTACGTGATATAAAAACAATAGAGCAGCTCCCTGGGTCATGGGCAACATATGCAAAAGTTTCCTCGTCCTTGGTCTCATGGCCTATGTGTTAAAGCACGGAAATGGTTTTCGATCAAAGTTCAAATCTGACATTGACCTATGACCTACGTGACCCCAAAACAATGGGGCACTTCCTTAGGTCATTGGCAATAATTGTATGAATTTCAAGGTTTTAGGTTTATTGGTTTTTAAGTTAGAGCACGGAAACAAAAACGTCTTCGGGTGGAGAGACGGATGGACGTATTGACGGACGGACGGACAGACAACTAATTTTACCCCCTTCTACTTCGTAGGTGAGGGTATAACACGCTTTCTTTGCCCACACTACTCCGCATTCTATCTGGTATACTTTCTTTCAAATAACTCCCTTCTCGGATTGTCTATCTAATTAAGACATGTCGACATTCCTGTCGCCTTGAAAAGGTTTAAGCCAAAGGGTGTTATACACAAAATAACAGGAATATTATGACAGAGCTTACTTAAATCATAATTCTCCAATCCCAAATCGTCCTCCCGTGCGACTTTCAGAGACATAACATATTCGTCAAACCAACTTTTTATGTAATTTTCCACAGCAGAGGTGCCAAACTTGAACACGAGTCCCAGAACGATAAAAGAAATGGTTAAGGTCTGCAATATAAAGCAAGATAAAAAGTATTATATTAATAATTCATCTCGCCGTCGGGTGCCGGGCATTTTTCCAGAATAGTACCTCGGCCTTGCTCTGTGACCTGTCGTATAGCAGGCGACTAAACTCAGAGACAAACTATTGCTTTCTCCGTAACTCATGGAATACACAGCAAATTGTTGTTTTTTACTTCATAGCTTTTTTTTTCATCTCTATGTAAATCAGTTTTGGAATGAAAAGCACTAGCCTGTTTTTTAGAACCCGTGTGATTAAACGGGATATAAGAATAAACCACTGCTGGCCTACCTCTTTCACATCTGCCCTTTCATATGGCGGATTTGTTTGTTTGAATGGGGTTTAACGCCGCTTTTAACAATCTTTCAGTTATATCGCGACGGCTGGAGCACCTAACAATGGATTCCTGGTATTTCTCGCACCAGTACTATCACTACACCCTTGCCTAGCCTCCAGCTGCTATCCCACATAGGCTTACGATTATCTGCCCATTGGTGGTAGACAAATGTCGGAAAGAGTATTGCCGCCGTCGGGGATCGAACCCGGACCTTATATGGCGGAACAAATGTGAGAACTTCCATGTCGTTAGTGGCGAATAAAGGGTCTTCATTTATCATTTTTGTTTCATTCCTCATCTATCGTTTAATGTGTCTTGTTGTTGTCTTTGTATTGTTCTGTATGTTTTATATTATACTTTCCTGAATTTTCTTGTGCGCTCATTGGCAACAGTTGTCGCTGTGCCGTAAAACACCAATCGACAATAATTTACCCATGTGGATTGATTGATTGAACGGGGTTTAAAGCCTCTTTTAACAGTATTTCAGTCATATCGCGGCGGCTGGAGCACCTAACAATGGATTCCTGGTATTTCTTACACCAGTACTACCACTACATCCTTTCCTAGCCTCCAGCTGCTATCCCTCTTAGGTTCACGATTATCCACCCATTGGTGAGAGACAAATGTCGGAAAGAGTATGTGCCGCCGCCGGGGATTGAACCCATGACACCCTATGATTAAAGATTAGGAGACTGACGCGCTACCGACTGCACTATGACGGCGGCTTACCCATGTGGAAAAGGGTGTAATTAGTTGCAAAACTGTATAGTCTATAATACGTATATTTGTCACAAAATGTGAAACATTTATGGTAAAAATATAGTCATTCAGTCAAAATAAATATTTGTGCAAAAAAAAAAAAAAAAAAAAAAAATAAATAAATAAATAAATTATGAGGTGACAAGACGGTTCAACATTTGAAGAACTATATATTTGACACCAACAAAAAAGAAAGAAAAAATAAAACAAAAAAACAAACCCAAAAAAAATTGAATAAAAAAATAATACATGAAGAGGACAAACAAAAAATTAAAAAAAAAAAAAGAAAACAACAACAACAAAATAAAACAAAACAAAAAAAAAAAACAAAAAAGAAGTAGAATAAAAAAATAATACATGAAGAAGACGAACGAATAGAACACAAACAAAAAAAAATCAAACAAACAAAAAGAAAACAACAACAAAACAATAACAACAACAACAAAAAGCCCACGGAAGATAAGCCCCATATGATAAACTTCCTATTTCTAGTTATGTCTATTACAAAGAATATACGATTTTTTCCCTTACTGTTTAAGGGGATTATCGAGATTTCTCGGAGGATATGCACTTGATAATTATGTGAAATAATAAAAAAGATTATCTTGTTTACATGGTAGATATATCCCTGCCATCGTTCATTTCGCGCCTGTGAGCGGTATCCCGACAGGAACAAATACACTCGTGACCTCACCAGGTTATCAAGTAACCCCGTTGAACAATTTAGCTTTTAGAGATTTTGCCAGAAAAAAGATAATATTTTATTTTTTATTCTTACATTGAAAATAATATCGATATATCTTATCTATATGGCCTTCATTGTTCACTCTATGAAAGATAAAACGATCTTAAACTGAAACAAACAATTATCCTAGTCTTAGACGATCTTATTCAAACTGTAGTTACGGCGTTAAGGTCGTTAAACCAACAAAAATGCTCTACATAAATTTCGGCTAATGTTTGAGTTCAAAGTTCTCTTTTTGTCTAAATGAATGACTCGATTTTCGAATAATTCTTTGGTTGACAGTCCCTACTGGTAAATTGTAACCATTTACGAACAAAACCCGTTTATTATTGAAAAGGGAAAAAATGATAATTTAAATGGGGTTAAACGCCACTTTTAAGGGTATTTCAGCCCTATCGCGGGGACTTGATCACTTAACCATGGGTTCCTGGCATCTCCCACACCCGCGACCCAATTAGTAAGAGCCCTACGCTCTACGAACTACGATATGGTCGCTGACTAAAAAAGAGGACGAGTTGGAAACAAATTTAAACAAAAGCAAACAAACAAAAACACAAACAAAAACCGTTGCACAACTTTCCAAGAACTCCCGTAGACGTCATAATGAAGGGCGATACTACAACTCCGAAATCACCTTCGCAAGTCAAGGATTCTTACTCCACCTGGTTCCTTACGTTCGTAAGGAACAAGGTGGATTTAGAACCCTTGGCTTGCGAAGGTGCTCGGAAATAAGAAAAAAGTCTTACTTTCTAACAGTGAAGCATTCACGTAAGGAACAAGGTTGGGTTAGATCCTTTGGCTTGCCAAAATGCTAAGCAAGAAGAAAATAGTCTTACTTACCAAAAGCGAAGCATTCACGCCGGATAAAATCTTCTTACATGACACGTCTACTCCTTTCTGTTTCGCCATATTGCCTCGTGGTGTCTGTTGACAAGCGCTATATCATTGTTTCTTGAAAACCGTCTCTTTATTACCGTGGGGACTTACATCCGTGGCAATATTTCATCTCCAAAACATTTATAATATTTTCCTACAAACACTATTTTGATTTATGTCTATTCTGTTATGTCTGTCGTGTGTGAACCAGGGCCAAAGTACTAGCATACTACGGTGGAAAACCATTAAAGGCAACACTAATTCGTCAACATAGAAACAACATAGAAAACGGGAATTTACAATAAGTTGCCAGTTCACATAGGGTAGCATTTCAGACAGATCCAAATAAATGAAGTTGCATGCAGTGGTCATTTTCAAGGTGATGGAATTTTAAATATCCCTGTCTTTCTTGGTAGAAACAAGCATTTTCACTATTTTCCACATTGTTTTTCTCAATGTTTTCTTGAAATTTGTTAAAAAGCTAGACCATATTGGAACCGGTTAGAAGAAGAAGAAGAAGAAAGAAAAAAAAAGAAATAAAGATTTCACTATCATTTCGTCTCTTTGTCTTATTTTGACGCGTTCAAGACAAACAGCTATGGGAAGACTTTTGGAAAAGGAGAAACTGAATCACATTTTAGCCACTTTCTCCAACCCGAACGACTCTTATTTTCCAATTCAAACTCATTACAAGACTGGAAAAGGTTATACATGTCCAAATTGAAAGGAGTTGCAGACGACAATTTAAAGTTTATGGAATTATATATTTGTTCAACTTTCTGAGAAGAGAACCTTGCGGAAAAGAAGAAGTTGTTTGTTACAAGCGATATCTTCATTTAACACAGTCCCGTTTTTCTTTGAGAAGCGCCAAAAAGCGCCATTATGTGGAAATGGTTTAATTACTATTCAGTTTAAAGTACCCTACCATTACATACTTCTTTAAAATTTTTGGTCCGATTGGAGATGCCATATTTAGAGGACATTACAGCAAACAATATTGCTTTTGTTTTAACACAACAAAATTTTAGACTGGTCCAATTGGAAAGAAGCTGCAGACGGCAATTTGAAGTTGGTTGAATTCTATTTTTTTTTTTTTTTTTTTTTTACTTTTCGATAGAAAACGTTGTGGATAATGAAGATTTGCTCGAATTTCTCCATTTTCCGCAAAGTTTTTCCAAATCTTTTTTTTTTTTTTTTTTTTCGAGGGCGTAAAAGGAGGTATTAAATCCATTGACCTGAATTTGTAACGTTTATTCAAATATTACAAATTTAAAACAAAAAAACAAAAGGAAAAGCAACCTTCAACATTACGGATGGATCATTTTAAAACATTCTCTAATATTACCGTTGACAATCGAAAAGAATCCTCATTAATAATACATCAACCCTCCTGTCCGATATATTCCACACATATAATAACTTCTTTAACGAGGTCCTTCTGAAATTGCAGCAATACAACCGTCATCATAAAATGACCCTGTATAGATTAATGAGCTTTGCATAACGTCGTTTGGCGTACAAAGTGTCGTAATTACAGCTTTATTCAAGCTGTAATTACGACATCTTCCACTCCCAACGAAGATAAATTGGTTAATCGGGACGGAAACAGTACTACCAAGTATCTTCGAAAAAAAAAAAAATAAAATAATAAATAATAATAATAATAAAATCTTATCATAACCGTGTGATTGATTTAATTGGCGAGTCTAAATATATGCGGTTTGATGCAAGAACTAAAAAAAAAATAAAACTAAAAAAAAGTAATTAAATTAAAAAAAACAAAATAAATAAAAAAAAATAAATAAAAAATAAAAAAAAAAAAAATAAAAAGAAAATAAAAAAAAATAAAGAAGAAACACACATACGCATAAAAATAGATAAATAGAATAAATAAAAAAAGATAAAAATATAACCCAACAGCAGATCGAAATATTGCGACTTCAGTGTTTTCAGATTGTAACAAACATGTTCGCAACGGATGTATAGATGAAAAAACATCGCACACGAACATCAAACGAAAGATTTACCCTTTCCTATACAACCCCTGATTTTTACGTCCTTGTGATTCTATAATTGAGAAAACAATTCGGTAAAAGAAAAAATTCTTTATTTTTCCTACAACATTTTCTAACACGTGATTTGGTTACTTTTCAAATTGCAGTCTATTCTAATTGTCGTCTGTAGCTTCTTCCAAATCGGATGAGTCTAAAATTTTGAAAACTAAGAAAGGGTTTAAGAGTACAGCCTGCTTATCAGTGAGCTGAAGAGAATCCTTTGAACAAAAATGTAAGGCATTAAAGCTATATAGTCCGGTATGAGTTGTCTCCCGTAGTCATACGACTTTTATTAATTGATTGATTGATTAGGGTTTTACGCCGCTTTCAACAATCTTTCAGTTATATCGCGGCGGCTGGAGAACCTAACAATGGAACACTGGTATTTCTCACACCAGTACTACCATTACACCCTCTCCTAGCCTCCAGCTGCTATCCCACATAGGTCTACGATTATAGAGCCATTGGTGAGAGACAAATAGTCGGAAAGGATGAGTGTCGCCGTCGGGGATCGAACCCGGGCCCTCTAGATTGAAAGTCCGACGCGCTACCAACTGCGCTATGACGGCGGCTCATCCGACCTTAAGAATTCGTTAAACTCATAAATGGCTCAATGGTAAATCCGAGACTAGCCCCCAACCCATCAACAAACACGCGTTCGCGAAAAAATATATAGCTGAAAAACATCCACTTCCGCATCCTCCCAACAACAACCAAAAAATCGCAACAAGTACGACATCAGAATCAACTCATCGGGTCAGATTCGTAACCAGGCGGACATTAAACGGTGTATTAAAGATATAGCGCAATAACAATTGAGATAAATATGATTCTCCTTAATGGAGTTGTATTGCATGATATTCAATCTTTAAAGCTATACAGACAGGTCGGAGCGGTCTCCCATAACACCGGACAATGAGATCTTCGATAATCTTTTTTCTTCCGATTTGACGATGTTGTTCTATTCTATTCCTTGACTTTATGTCACAGAAACCAGTAGAGTAACGAGGGAAATTGCTCAGAAATGTCAATGTGCGTGAAATACCCTTTTGCTCTCCCAAGAATGGATGAAATCGCCTTATGCTCCCTTGATAATGAATGAAATGTCATTTTATTTTTCAAGAGTTTTATAAGAATAGATGGAGTGTACTTTAGCGCTCCTGAGAATATGTGAACTTTTTCGTGTGAAAGCATGGAATGTTCTGTTGCTTTCTTGAGAAGAGTAAATGAGCCCATGTGTGACATTTCCACCCATTTCGCATGTGTGTGACTCGCACACATTGAGCACCCTGGACAGCCATTCGGGGCAATTAGAAAATTCGCTGATTGTTTAAAGAAGCTTTGGGTCAGTATCTATCTACAGAGCGCAGAGTGAAGACTCTGATCAGACTGCGCGGATGGCTTATCGGAGTCTTAACTTGGGGCACACGTGTAATGGTTGGAAATGTCATGCATGGGCTCAAATGTCCTTGTACGTTTTTATATATTCACAAGCTTTCGAAAGAATGCTTGAAGAAATTGTAAGAGTGTTTGAAATGTCCTTACGCTTTTTAAGGAAATATGAAATATTCTGGCGCTTTCTTGAGAAAGTCTTTGTGCTTCTTCATAAAAGCATGAATGTCCTTAAACCTTGTAAAGATTGTGTATTATGTCCTTGGGCTATCCCAAATAATGTGTGAATTGACTCTGTACACTATTTAGAATGCATGAATTTTTATCATACTTTCGTGAGAATGCACGAGATTTCCTAATACATTCTTAAGAATGAGAAATCCTTAAGATATACGAAATGCGGTTGTGCTTTTTAAAGAAGGCATGAATTGTTCGTGAACTTTCTCAAGAATGCATGAAATGTCCCCACGTATAATGGGTCAAATTTCATTGTTCTTAATAATATTCGAAATTCAATTACGCTTTCTAAAAAGATACATGCAACGTTTTTATCCTTTCTTAATGATGCCAGGAAAATTCCAGTGCTTTCTTTATGAGACATGCAAGAGTTCATGTTCTTCTCTAAGAATATGCGAAACGTCCCCGTTCTTTCTTAAGAATATGCCAAATGTCATTTCATTTTTAAAGATAAATAAATTCTCATAAATTTCTACAACATTTAGGATAGATTAATTGGTGTTTTATGACCCATCAACAGCTGTGACTATTTAGCACGCAAGAAAATTTAGGATAGTATAGCATAAAACATACAGGCTAGTGCGTTTCATTCCAAATCTGATTAACTTCGAAATGGAAAAAAAGCTTTGAAGTCAAAAACACAAATCTGCTGCATTCCAGGGGCTACGAGAAAAGCAGTAGTTAGTCTCCGAGGCAAATCTTCAGATGAAAAAGATTCTAACTGGAACTCCATAAAACAGATAGTTCGAAAATGAGTTTGTATCCAGCAGAGGTCAAATAAAGATCGCATTTCGAAAATAAGTACATGTATAAAGTATGGTACATTAACAGAAAAAATGGTCAATCTTGGTTGGAGAAAGCAGGTCAAAAGCGAAAAGTTTCGACTCCGGTCAGCCTGCGCAATTCGCGCAGACTGACCGGATTCGTTACTATTCGCACGTCCCAGACGATCCCCTTTCCACTTTAAGGATCGCAATAAGACATAGTTTGACGGAACAAGAATAAAAAAACAAACAAACAAAAGCAACACCAACAACTAAAAAAAAAAAAAACAAAAAAAAAAAAAAAAAACAAAACGGACCAACATCGTGTATAGTTACAATTTTTGACAACGAGAACTCATACGGACAATCGTTCATGATTTAATTTTAAGTTTCGTCTATCAAAAACGAGCGTTCTGATTGGTCGAAAAATATCATTCATAACTCCATGAACAAACTTTTGATCACGCAGCGATTTTGTATGCTTCCACACAAAAAAGTCCCATACAAAAAAGTATCAAAATTTGGAAAGCTTTTGTTTTTCTCGCTCGATGCTATTAAATTAGAAGAAATGAAGTGAATATTTTTTTGTTTTCATGGAGGTATGAACCGAAAAAACTAATCACACTGTATGAATACGCGAAGCCATATTTCATACAGTGTGATTATTTTTTTTAGGTTCATGCCTCCATGAAAAGAAAAAATATTCTCTATATCTCTTAAATGTTTTTGATCACCACGTATAATGGGTCCCCTTTTCCGGCGACATTTGGTATAGACAACAAGACCTGATACAATGGAGTCATAAAATATTCATAAATTGTCATTGTCATAAACCTTGAATTACATATTAGGAAACAACAAAAGAAATAGGGCTGTACAAGACAATATCACGTGACAACAAATTACTGAAAAACCCGGTTTTGCGTTATGTTACCTTTATGGGCGATTAGAAATTAAGAATTTCAGTTTATGAGTTATCTGAGAACTTAGAGTATTAATTTTTCGGGGGGAAAAACGATCTCAGTTTACATGTTTTTCTCAGTCAAGCTCGCACTTTTCTCAAAAGGATGAATATAAAGAAGATGGAGATGTTTCAAATTAAAGCTTTTAGCTTACATTTCAATGGTTTAATTCTAGTTTCGTCCTTTACGATTCAAGCTTTATAATTGAATAATTTAATTTTGAGTTTCGTCTCACAAAAACGAGCGTTCTGATTGGCCGAAAGGAAATCCATACCGCTATGAACAAAGTTTTGAGCACGCAACTACTTTGTTTCCTTCCGCAATGAATAGTTCAATATAAAAGGGCAACGAAATGTGGAAAATGTTTTGCTTTTTTGCTCCATATCATTAAGATATGAGAAACTATTTTTTTGTTTTCATTGACGTATAAAACGAATGACCTAATCACACTTTTGTATGAATCCGCTTCGTGTATTCATACAGTGTGATTAGCTTTTGTATTTAATATCTCAATGAAAACAATCTCTCTCTCTCTCTCTCTCTCTCTCTCACACACACACACACACACACACACACACACGAGTAACATTAATCCTCGTTTATTAGTTTATTAGTCGTTTTTAGGTAAATTGTTCAGCTTTATGGAGGGCGCTGAAATAAAGAATAGAATATAGAATAGATGTAATCGTTATCGTTACAATGAACATTTATTTTGTTTTTACGTTCAAATTTTATAATAAATCTTGCCAAAGCGACCACTTTCATTAAGCGACAAGCTTCAAAAAACCTTTCCAAAAGCAAAGGATCTTCATAGTAGGTCGGTTTTATTTATGAAATTATTAAAACGGATGATGGTGGATCTCATTAGAATCGTCTCGTTGTTCCATCAACATAGGATTAGGAATCCTACAATAATTGATGTAGAACTGATATATGACCCAAAAACGTGTATTAATAGACCATTCTCTCAAACAACATGTTGGTCGTCCTTTTGGTGGTAGCCTAATACAAGTTAGCCTCATGTTCAATTTTGTACGGTCTTCCGTCTACAGTTCAATAAAGTGTAAATAATCAATAAGTGACCCATGGTTTCAAAAAATAGTGCACGGACCACAGTAAGTTATGACGGGAAAGCTCAAGCAGTTGTCCGCTTCATCACTGCTATCTGCGAAGCTTAGCCCATTTCCACGCAATCCATCTTTTTGTTCATTCCCCTAAAAAAAACAAGTTGGAAAAAAATGTGGGAAAAAATCCTGCACCTCAAGGACGAGGAACGACGCACACAAAGAACAAGGGACGCCGAATGCCGAGGTAGGAACGATGCCGACCGAGAACGAGGAAAGATGCCAGCTAAGACGATTCTTAAGGGAATATGGTTTAATCTTATTTTCAACTGTCAATTCTTCTTCAACTTGATTGGATGAAAATTAGTTCCATACCTTTGCGGTTTCACACAGTGTGCATATAGATTTTCATTTCAAAACTCAGTTAAGACTATTCTCTTCATCAATGCAATTGTTGATAGGTGAGCTGATCATTTCGTTAACCTAGAAACCTTTGAAAATCCATGATAAACTTATCCCCATTTTCTCTACCTGTCAACATAAACGAAGGGAAGGGGGGCGCTAGCACGGCTACTCCTTCTTCTATAGACCTGGATATCTGGAAATTGTATTTTGATTTTAAGAATGGTTAAACAGGACAAATCGTAGTTGATTCTCTAGAGAAAAAGCAGGAAAATACCAAATTGACCTCGCCAGACGTCTTTGTTCGAGACGAAGAGAATATTTGATGCGATGATATTCAATTACCGAGAAGTTGATCTCCTTAAGTCATCTTTATCTATTCTGTTAATTGTTCATTTACCATGGGTGACTTTTACAGACACAATTAACCTTCCCCTATACGATATTTTATTCTTTAACGTGTGGAATATAAGAGTGTGTTTTTCCAATCTCAATATCAGGTCATATACACACACATATATATAAATAAATATATATATATATATACAATTCAGCCATGTTTATTCTGGACAACAACAGATACCAACTATATCATATATATGTGTGTGTGTGTGTGTATGTATGTATGTATGTGTGCATGCATGCATGTATATATGTATTTACGTATATATGTATGTGCATGTATGTATGCACGTACGTAAGTATGTATGTATGTACGAAAGTATGTATGTATATGTCCTTGTTTTTATGTGCGTACGTACGAAAGTAGGTATATATGTATGTTTGTACCCATACATGTATGCATGAACGTATATAAGAGTATGTTTGTATGTAAGTGCACACGTAAGTATATGGATGTATGTTTGTGTATGTATGTATATATGTATGAACGTATGTAAGTATGTATGTATGAACGTATGTATGTAAAAGTTTGTATATACGTATGTATATATGTATGAATATGTAAATGTTTGTTCGTACGTACGCATGTGTGTATAAATGTGTGTATGTATGTTTGTATGTATTTATATACGTGTGTACGTGTGTGTATGTGTGTATACATGTATGTGTTTATGTAAGAATTTATGTATATTTGTATGTATATATTTATGAATGTATATGTACTGTTATCCGTTGTTTAGCTTATCAACATTTTCTAATAATATTTAACAATGTTCATAATTATCATACAACGTGCAAGATACCAGATTAACCCATTTTTCAGAGGCAAAAATAGACTTGTCAAAATTGAAAGAATTTGCAGAAAACATTAAAATTGCACTAAAGATAGAAAATAAGTATGAAATAGGGAAGATAACGTTGTGAGAGTAAAAGAAATTTGTTGTGACAAGTAATTTCTCCTTTTCCCACAAAGTTTTCCATGACAGTATTTATTCTGGGCGTCAGAGAGCGTCATTGTGCAGTAATGGGTTAATCTTTGATTATTTGTTGTTGATATAGATGGTATCTGTTATTGTCCAGAATAAACATGGCTGAATTGTGTGTTTAAGCATTAATTAATTTAATAACTAATGTGGGTCATTGCCCTTTCTATTTGTTTGTGAGATTTCTGGTCATGACAGCTGGCCCATATTTCACAGAGCAATCTGTGTAATAGTTCACGTCTATGTTTTTAAATCAACTCTTGTACAGATTACGAAAGATAAAAATGGCTCTTACTTTGCAAATTTCTAAATGTAATGCCTTCAGACATATGAACTAGGGCGATTAAGCTGATTTTGTACAGAAAACGACTGTTCATAAATTCTAAAAGGGAAAGAAAAGAAGAAATCATATTTCGCGTTTCGACACACCTAATAAGGCAACGAAGAATAACCCGAATGGAACAGGAATTCATCTAGTGAATACGTTATTTGGCGATTGAACAGAAAACTGCTTAATTTGTGGTTTCTATCGTGTATGATTTACGGCAACAGCTTCCGCTAGCAATTTATCGTTATTGACAATTTGACGTTATCGACAATTTCACGTTATCGACAATTTCACGTTATCGACAATTTCACGTTATCGACGTTATCCCAAGACTCGGAAATGACATCAATAACTAACTAAGCTGATGATTTTCCTGTATCAAATTTTCATGAAAACCTTTTCAAGAGGCGCTTTAACTTGTCTATTTACGTGTGTATAGAGAATTAAAGGGTGCGTTATGACTCAACACTTGTCCCTTTTCTTTCTCCTTGTTACTCTAGTTAAGCATTCTCCGTGAAATAACGGCTCTTTCATAGGTAAAACTTTGATTTTTACAGCAATCCGAAATGTATATCTGCTTCTTAGACAAGTTAGTTTGGTGATATTTTAAATCATTGCTTGAAACAAGTATTATTATTTCTAACTTGCGTTCTTAAAACATTGCTTGTTTCAAGCGTCTTAATCTCTTACATGTGTTCTTAACTAAAAAGATATCGGCGAGCCATTCCTAACGTTTTTGTTTTTTTTGTTGTTTTTGTGTGTGTGTGTGTGTGGTTGTTGTTATTTAAATGACTTTCGGGCATATACAGTAAAACTTATATCAAGCGTCCTCTCACGGGACTGCCAAAAGGTGGTCGCTTAAGAAAATAGTCGCTTTATACAGGTTTTGTGATATGTATAAAGAACTGATTTGATTGCTTTCGTAATCTAACGTAGAAATCTCACCTAAACCTATGTTGTTCGAACTCATTAGAATCGTCTCGTTGAGACGATTCTAATGAGTTCAAAAAACATAAGAATTAGTTGTGATATTTTAAAAGCAAAACCCCACTTCTTACATGCATTTGCTTTTTATACGTAATCGTGATAATGGCCGCTTTATGAAAGTGGCCGCCTAAAAGATGTGGTTGCTTGAGCAAAATTGACTAAAGGTATATACTAAAAGGCTCTCAAATAAGGCAGCTCCAAACAATGGGAGGATAATCGTAAAACTAAGTATGATGAACAGCTAGAGGCAAAGAAAGGATGTTTTAGTAGCACTGGTCTGAGAAATACCAGGAATTCATAGCAAGGTGCCCCAACCGCCGCAAGATATTTGAAATAATGTATGAGCCCAATTTAGTTTAATTCAAATTAGGCAAAGCGATACCAGAACGTTCCTCACCAGATGATCGATTAGATTCAATGCAGGGTCTGGTAAGGGAGCTGAAAACTGCCTTCCCTGACCCGCTTTGACAAATATGTTTTGATATGTAAAAATAATAAAGGGTTTAGGTGTCATTTTCTCTTTCGTCTCGTGCAAAGGACGTCTTTATTTGAAACATTGCAGCCTATCATATGGGGATAACCTTTTTAAGAAAAGCAGCCAGTTTGCATAACAGTTGCCTCCTTTATCCCAACTCGAGTGACACAGATCAGAAAGGACTAACTTTTCTTCGTTCTAAGGTCGGTTAACACTCCTTTCGCGATCCTGTAATCAATTTAAAAACATTATAATTCGAAATCTTATTTGTAGTCACAAATCGAATTAATTCTTCGATCAAATACATCAGTAAATCTGGTAGCAAGAAAAATCTTTAAGTGGTTGTTCCCCTTTCTCGTGGTGCCCTTTTGGAGCCCAATGCGACAGGGGAAGGGCAACTGAACATCCCCCTTTTAAACGGTCATGGACTTGGAAAAATATTATGAAGTATAAAGGTGACTTATAGGCCCATGGGGCCTGGTGCTTGAAACCAACTTTTCTTTGCTTGTATATTATATGTATAACACAAGTCACTATAATAAATAAATATTTACTTTACTTACTTTATACTTGAAAAAAGAATGTGGAAAAAATAAGACATTGCTCGTAACAAGCATTTTCTCCTTTTTCCTACAATATTTTCTACCACATTTGATTGTTCCATTTCGAATTGCATCCAATTTTCTTAGTCATAACCAACCCTTTTCAATTTGGACCAGTCTAGAATTTCAAAAAATGGGAAAGGGTTAATCAAAGCCGTTCGTAAAAAGAGTACAAGAATAAAATTAAGATGCAAATTTTGGAACCGACATACATAAGGGGAACTCTTGGGAAGTTCAAAAAGTATCGCGCAAATTGTGCAGTCTGACCTGGATCGAAACGTTGAACGCTTTGACGAGTTTCTGTAGATAGAATGATCATTATGTTTTAGCTATTTTCGGACTGTATAATCTGGTTGACCTCTGCTGGATTAGATCGTATTTTTAGATATTTGTTTTACAGAACAGCATTGAGGTCACTATTCACCTGTTGGGTCGAAATTATATATAAAATGTGCTACGGCGTCCAGTTTAGGTAAGAAATTCACTCGAAGCCTTGTACCCATTAAAAAACGCACGAATACGCAAATAATACATATTCAAACGTGAAATGTAAAAAAATGTCGGAGTTAGTGTGCTTGGCTATCGATCTACAAAAACGTGGAACTCTGCGTTGTTGCTTTCCTATTCTTTTCCCATTTATTTCTGAATTTGATGACGTGTTTTCCCATTTCAATTAACACTAATTGTGGTTGTACGTTAAATCAATTAATTCAATGAAGATACAATCTAAATGTTAATTCTGATCTTACCAATGCAGTGAGCGATTGTAGGGGAGAAATAGATCATACAGAAATTGTTGTAGAAATCCGCATTCGATCCACTTATCCCCGGTCGACTTAGGTATGATTTTCCTCTGGTACAGGTTTAATTTATTACAACACAGGGACGCTTTTTGATGCCCCTCAAGAAATACAAATAGGAAAACATTGCTTGCAACTGGCAATTTCCTCTTTTACCCAATGCTTTTTACCAAGAAAGTTGAAAAAACATTTTTTCATTAACTTTAAGTCTGCAACCCCTTTCAATTTGGACCAGTCTAAAAGTTGTCATCTGCGAATGGGTAAAGATAAACTAGTCCCCAAAAAAGATGAACAGATAGATTTTATTAATGAAGAAAATGAAGGAACCCAGTATTTTCTAAATTTACAATTCTTTTACCCTTCAATATAAACATTATTATAATTTTCCTATCTACAATGAGTTAGCTATAAGATCTATTATTATTCTAAAATTTGTCCTGGTATCTACTTGTTCCCCGGATCAATGGCCTTGAAAAATGCACTTACCCGCAAGTAAAAAAGGCCATGTCGGACCAGTGGGGCACCGGAATGCAACATCCCTGTTAGAAAAAAATGGCTACCAAATTAAAATAAGTGGGGCAGGTGAATTAAACAATTCTGAAAGAGAAACCCGGCTACCAAATTAAAATAAGTGGGGCAGGGGAATTCAACATCCCTGATAGAAAAATCCGGCTACCAAATTAAAATAAGTGAGGCACGGAAATTCAACATCCCTGATAGAAAAATCCGGCAAAAAAATTAAGATAAGTCGGAAACGGAAGAATAAAGCCTGATAGAAACCCCCCCCCCCCCTGAAAGGAAAACCCGGCTACCAAATTTACATAAGTCGGGCCCGGAAAATATTATCCCTGATAGAAAAATTCAAAACCCCTGATAGGAAAACCCGGCTACAAATAAATATAAGTCAGGCACGGAAAACAAAATCCTTATAGAGAAATTCGGCTACCAATTTAAGATAAGTGGTGCACGGGAATTCAACATCCCTGATAGAAATAAACGGTAAGTCGGGCATGGAAGACAAAAACCTGATAGAAAGCATGGCTACTAAATTAAGATAAGTCGGGCACGGAAAACAAAATCCCTGATAGAAAAATTCAACAGCACTGATAGAAAAACTCAGCATTCAAATTAAGATAAGCCGGACACGGAAAAAAATCCCTGATAGATAAAATTCAACATCCCTGATAGAAAAACCCTGCTACCAAATTAAGATAAGTCGGACACGGAAACAAAATCCGTGATAGATAAAATTCAACATCCCTGATAGAAAAACCCTGCTACCAAATAAAGATAAGTCGGTCACGGAAACAAAATCTCTGATAGATAAAATTCAACATCCCTGACAGAGAAACCCTGCTACAAAATAAATATTAGTCGGTCACGGAAACAAAATCCCTGACAGAAAAATTCAACCTCCCCGATAGTAAAACCCGAATACTAAATTACGATAAGTCAGGGACAGGAATTCAACATCCCTGATAGAAAAACACGGTTACCAAAGTAAGATCAACATAATAACTATAAATCTGTTCTTAGCTTACATAATCGAAAGAAAATAGCTTTGTTTTGTGTTATTTAACGAAATATCGTATTAACGAAAACACTGAAAAGCGTTTTCTCAACGGATGATATATTTGTAGTTTGGTCTATCAAACTTTCTGCATTCTGATTTGATGAAAAATTCGTTTCATACACTCACAAAAAAATGAAAACGGAATTCTTTCGTATACATGGGCAAAAGATAAGTAGTAAAAACAGCAACAACGTCGTCATCATTATCATCATCATAAACAACAACAACAACAGCTTTTTGTCCTTTTTTAATATTAATCATTAGAAATAAAGAGTATATCTTTGTTCTACGCGTCATATAGTGCATTTTTGGGTTTTGGCGATTTAAACTTCGTGACTACAGCTTATTGAAGCTGTAGTTATGACGCTTATGTCGCAAAATAACCATTTACATTTTGTAGCATGCTACTTGCCATTAAGTCCGTTTAATAATGAAGTGAAATTCCTGTTGGAACAAGCGAGCCGTCTATCTGCTGTTTAGAGGTATAGTTCACAAACACATATTGTGCATGTCTTATAACCTATTTGCATAAACAAAAGAAAACCTGTCCATTTTCCAGAGATATCTCAATTTATTACTTGATGTTACACGATCATTTTAGGAATAGTTTAAAACTTAGCACCCGATCATTACTTAATAGTTATAGATACCTGTCAGCGAAAGTTTTCAGATACAACAACAACAACGACCATGAGAAAAAGGTTAAGCCGAATAAAGATATATGAACAGACTAATTTTGGGGGCGGACGGTAGATGCTCTCCCACCAATCGGTTGATAATCGTAAACCGAAGTTGGATAAGAAGTTAGTGGCTGGGAAAGGGTTTTTGGTAGTGTATAATGGTGCATCCATGGTTAGGTGCTCTAGCCGTCATGATATGCCTGAAATATTGTTAGAGGTGGCATTAAGTCCAATTAAATCAATTTATGAAACGGTTCGATCTAGAGCTGGAATTACACAAGGGCCATGTATTATTAAATGATAAGGAATTGTAGTTAGATAGAACCTGATAAAATAGAAAATCTACATGCAACTAAGTAATGATGTACCGAAAACTATCATATGATAAGATAGGATGACCACTAGAAATTGAGAAAATCTTCAAATGGCAAAAAGAAATCGACCCTTGCCAGCCTGCGCAGTGCCTGACTCCGATCTTAACCCATTCCCACACAATGGCGCTTTCTGACGCCCCCAAGAAAAACATTGCAGCACATTGTGTTAAATGAAGAAATTGCTTGCAACAAGTAAAATAATTCTGTATTCACACAATGCGTTCTAACCAGAGAGTTGAAAAAAAAATCTAAAATTTCTTCAAATTTAAAAGTCGTCTTCATATCGGACCAGTCTTAAATGTTGCCATTTGATAATAGGTTATTAAGCGTAACATGTTATGATTTCTGATGCATTAGTAGGTTGCTTTTTTTCTACATTCACACACAATGACGCTTTTAACACCCCTCAATATAAAAGCTTTGGAAAACATTGTGATGTGACAAGCAATTTCTTCATTATCCACAATGTTTTCTATCCAAAAAGACGAAGGAATTTAAAATTCCATCAACTTGAAATTGCCGTCTGCAGCTTCTTTCAATTTGGACCTGTCTATAATTTCACCGTATGGGAATGGGTTAAGTACATGTACGATGTGTCGGTAAAATACTGCTTGCTCTTCTGGATCTACTGACCGCGACCGTAGTGAAGTTGGTAGAGTGTCAGACTCTCACTCAATAGGTCTAGGGTTCGTTTCCCGGTCGCGGCAAAAAATCCTTTCCGACATTTATCTGCCATCAATCGGTGGATAATCGTAAACCTGTGAGATTAGCAGCTGGAGGCTTGAAAAGATGTAGCGGTAAGTACTGTTGTAAGAAATGGTTAGGTGTTCCAGCCGCCACGATATGACTGAAACACTCTGGCGTTAAACCGTATTAAAATTCATACTTTCTATCTGCTATAGCTTCCTGGGCAATCGAATCTGTCTCTCCGAGACAACTAGATAATGGCGTCTCCCTTGTTTCATCGATAAAGTACGCATGAACGATACCTGTTCCAGCGATTAAGTACGTCTGCCTGGTGCACTGGGTGTATTGGTGTATTCTCGGACCCAGGGCATTGAGTTAGCCTCCTCCCTCGTGGTAAGAGCCTTACATCCCGTGCATCAGGCGGGAACGACACACGATTTAGGCGCGAAAGTGTTAAGATACAGTTGGCAACCCCAAATGTGATTTTATCTCCAAAATTAAGCCTGCGACCCTGCTAAGTACATGCCGAATCCTAAAGTTTATTATATCATTATGACCATTACAAACTGAAGGGGGCGTGGCCTATTGGGGTCGGATTAAGCGGACTAGGAAGTTTTAGCCCGTCTGCATCTCGTCCTGGTGGTTCGGGGGCACTCCTCCAATCGTTTTAATTAACATATATAAGAAATGCATGAGTAAAACTTTAATGGGCGAAACACTGACACATATAGATTTAATGTATATAATATGTAATGATATGTATAATATGTAAAATTCAATTGTAAGCACCCCCCCACCCTTGATTTCTGACTGGGATATTGCCATTTAACTGACCAATCGCTGACCCCGCAAACTTACATCCTTTGGCCACGCCCATTGACTCCTACAGGAAGTCCCGCTTCGATTGTTAACGGCTAATTATTAATTGTTATTTCACAAAAATATATGGCCAGTAGCATGTTACAAATACGTATAATGATTAATTGGCTACCTAAACGTCGTACCTACAGCTTGATTAAGCTTTAGATCGACGAAAATGATTCACCAAAATGGCGTCCAATATGCCGGAGTTCAAACTGAACTTCTAGTCTAAATAAACGATATAATTTGTCGACTGATTATTTGATTGAAAGCCGCGATTGGTTCAATTTCATCGTTATGACACGCTGTGGGATATTTGTACATAACGTATTTATTATGCATTTTTACATAAGGCCATGAGAAGCGCTTGTCCTCGACAGCTCCCCTCCTCTACCTTCTATTTTCATTTATTCTCAGCTTTTTTCCTTTAAAATCACAGGCTGCAAGTTCGTCATTATAGTATTAAATATAAGCCGTGTTAAAATTTAATGATAGAAGTACAAGGCACCGATAGCTGATCGCCAAGTGTCTAAGCCAACGGCGAGGGTAAATAAACCCTCATCCAGCCCATTTCCCGGTGAAAAACCCAGAATCAGACCCGGGGGATAACCGGGTAGACCGTGGGGTAGGAGGGGAAATAAAAAGACGATTTTCTCACTGACAATCTTATCCTTTTCCATTTGATAAAATGCCCTCTACAAATCAATTAGAGACATATAGGATTCGTAGAGCGAAAAAGAAACTCCTGGTTGGTGCGAAATGATCGACTCTGGTCAAACTGCGCGGACAACACAGGACGAATAGGGTCCATAACTTTTGTCAATTGTAGATTTTTGGGAGGAAGAGTGGTTTTTGTACTTCATTGTATAGAATAATTTTCAAAATATTAGTTTTAACCCATTGTCACACAAAGACGCTTTCTGACCACCCGGGAAATACAATCATGCAAAAACCTGTGGGAAAAAGAGAAATTTCTTTTGACAAGCAACTTCTCCTTTTCTCACAAGGTCTTCTACCCAGTTTGGTAATTATGTTCCAGTTTTATCGCAATTTGAAATAATATCTGGAACTTCAACCAATTTGAAACAGTCTAGAGTTTTGTCGCCTGGTATTTTCGTTAATCAACCCCTGATGATTTTTTCGAGTATTTGTTTCGAGGAAAGGCCTGATGGAGTATAAATAAAGACGCGAAGACAAAAGATACCGTAAATGATATGTATTTTTCTGTTATTCCATTGAAAATTTACAGTCGAAATATCATCAAAAGCATTCTCTGTGTCCTAAAACATAAATATTTCATTTCAAAAAATCCAGTTAAGCTTATCTCAAAAAGAAATGCAGTTAAAGATATTAGAGACTAATGTCATATGGGAAAACGCGTTTGTCGAACTGAATAAATAATTTATTACTGTGATTTTAAGATACATCGATCTTTCGACCAATCAGACTTGCTTAATTCCCTTTAAAGTTATTTTTCCTTCGAATATTTGTACCCTTTTCCCCCACATAACTCTTGGAAAACAGTAGGATTATCGTGAAAAAGATGATAACTTTTCGCAAATTATTTTCCTGAACAATTTCAAATTCACTTTTTCAGGTCTTACCTGTGACCTAACCAATTCGCACACATAAAAAAATTTAGACTGGTCCAAATTGAAAGGAGTTGCAGAAGACAATTTAAAGTTTATGAAATTTTAGATTTTTCCATCTTCCTGGCTAGAAAACATTATGGAAAATGAAGAAATTGTTTGTTACAAAGTAAAGTAAAATAAAAACTGGGTCATATTGAGACCTTGAAAAATTTGAATTCGGTCGTTTTGGTCAAAGAGTATTTTCCAGCACAGCGATTTGATTTCGTTGTTGTTTTTTTTTTTTTGGGGGGGGGGCGCTAATATAAATGTCTCCATGTAGTTCTCGTATTCATATCATCGGACGACCAAAACGTCGTAACCACGGATTGAAAATCTTGAAAACACGAGGTTGCGGTCGCCTGTTTAGAATATATTTCGTCGTTGGGCAAGCAAAATGTCGTAAATACAGCTTTATTCAAGCTGTATTTACGACATCTTACTCGCATACGACGTTATATTCATATGCTTCCTGCATATAACTAATTTTATGCCGGACTCTAAAAGACATTGCCGAAGGTAATTTCAAAATGACCTGTGGCGCCGAAGTGTTTCGAACCTGTAACCAAAAGTCACCAAGACACACCATACCCCCAAGCCCGCCCTTATTCAGCGAAAATAAAAAAGGCGTATTACCAAGAGGGTAGTTGCGATTGGCTCGTTATTATTATTACTATCATTATCATTTAATACTTATGTCAAATGCATTCAAGTTGCATGTCAGACGTCTTTATTTCAGTCGTTTCAGATGAAAATAGAGACAACAGACATATAAAGTCTGTGATTGTGTTTTTAATACTCTCTACAATGAAATGTTAACGGCATTGTACCGGATAAAAGACTCTTGTATGCAAACTTTAAAATAATAATTGACTGATCGCCGGCCACGCCCACTTACTCCAACAGGAAGTTCGACCTAGATTTTAAACGGATTTTATTTTTCCGAAATTTATGGTTAGTAAGTTATAATTAAAATATAACATGGTCGGAGTTCAAATTTCACTTCCGGTCTAAAGGTATGATCTGATTGGTCTATCGAATTTTTTTATTGACACACGCGATCCGTCAACTATAACAGACAAATTGACAGAAGTAGTGATCACAGTTTGATGAGGAAGTTTCAAAACTGAAGCATCACACTGTATGCATACGCGAAGCGCATTCATACATAAGGGTGATTAGGTTTTTCGTTTCATACCGACATGAACCCAAAACTTTTCTCTTCATTTCTTATAATTCAATAACATCAAGCGAAAAAAGCAAATATTTTACAATTTTGAAAACTTTTTTATTTGAAACTATTTTGTGAGGAAGCATACAAAATATCTGCGTGCTCAAAATTTTGTTCATGGAGTAGTGTTATATTATTTCTGCCAGTCAGAAAGCTGGTTTTTGATAGACGTAATTAAAAACTAATTAAGAGATGAAGAGAATATTTTTTGTTTTCATGGAGGTATGAACCGAAAAACCTAATCACACAATGTATGAATCCGCTTCGCGTATTCATACAGTGTGATTAGGTTTTTCGGTTCATACCTCCATGAAAACAAAAAATATTCTCTTCATTTCTTATAATTTAATAGCATCGAGCGAAAAATGCAACAACTTAACAAATTTTGATACCTTTATGTAGTGAACTATTTTGTGCGGAAGCATTCAAAATGGCTGCGTACTCAAAATTTTGTTCATGGAGGTATGAATTAAATTTTTCGACCAATCAGCACGCTCGTTTTTGATAGACGAAACTAACAATTAAATTATATAATAATGGAATGAAAAGTATTTTCCAAAAGCCGCAACAGCTTTAGTTATGACAGTTGCTAGCAAATGAAACTATAATTGGTTTTTCATGCGAAAAGAGACGATCTAGAAAACCGTTAGCACAATTGAAAAGTAACGACCGGTGTTTCAGAAGGAGAGAGTTGCTTAGACTTCAATTTGGAAAATAAATTAATTGCTAACTGAACCCGGTGTTGTGGATACTCAAATGATTTGTCTTGACGAGACGATTGAAATGTATACTCACAACATAGGGTTTAGTTGAGAAATGACAGATTTGGTTTGCCATGCAGACCGCCCACAGCTTTTAAATGGATTTTTATGTTACATGTACCACAAACAGTATATTTTATAATGAATTTCTAAAAATGTCAAATACAAAAAAGAGCTTCCACCCAGATCAGTTCGCTTAAGACGAGGGCCTGTATGGTCAATACTTTCAACCCATTCCCACTAAATATCGCTTTTTTACGAACCCAAAGAAAGTTATGAAATGAATATGGATAGTGAAGAAATTGCTTGTTACAGGCAATTTCTTCATTATCCGCATTTTTTATACCCTGTGAGACCGATTATTTTAATTAAACCAATTTCCAAGTATCGTCCTCAACTTCTTTCCATGCTAACACCTTTGCTCTTGGTAAATGGTTAATGACTTTCTAGATGGTTCCGTTTTGCAAGTCTGATCAGATGTTTACATCATACCTTGTTATATAACATTATCTACAGTTCTATTTTAACAATTTTATTCATTCCCACACAGTGACGCCTTTAAACGCCCTGCAATATGAACACTTTGGAAAACAATTGTGTAAAATGAAGGAATTGCTTGTTATGTTTTCTCCCCAAAAAAGACAAATATTTTAAAGATTTCATTAACTTTAAATTGTCGTCAGCAACTTCTTTTAATTGGGACTGGTCTAAGTCTTATCATGCGGGAATTGGTTAAGCGTTTGATTAAAGCGACTCTTCCACGGACTATAAAAGAAAAAAATGCCCGAAATTGTCAAATTTCTAACAGATATTTTAAAAAAGGTGATTCAGCTTTTTTTTTTAATGAAAATGATTGTTTATAACTTAAAAAAAAAGAAAAGAAGCAAAAAAGGTCCTCGTTACAAGACGCCAAATAAGTCAATGAAATACAATCCGAATTGAACATAGGATGAATACGTTATCTGTCGATTACACCGATATTTGCCTTATTTGTGCTTTACATGACGTATCAATTGTGGCAAGGGCTTCCCGCCAGCAATTCAGTCGTTATTGACATTTCCCGAAGACTTACGACGTCGCCCGATAAATTCCGATGTTTCAAAGAAGGACATAGGCAATATATTGCATGAAATTACATTCAAAGTATATTCAGTAGATTAAACACGCAGATAGAGTAATTGTCGTGAAAATGACATTAACAACTAATGGAAAAGCAGCCAATTTTCCTATGTAAAATTTTCATGAAAACCTGACCAAGAGCCGCTTTAAAGATTAATTTCCTGAAATTGTCTGCTTTGACACCATAAACATATATTTGCAATAACGGTATCTGATTCCATTTTACTTTCATATCTCTACAAGTCTTTTCTTTTTGAATAATCAAGTTTGGTGTTATCTGACTTGGGTTTTAGATGGCGACACGATTGATAACGTATTGTCAAAGGTGCCCTGGTTTGATTAATTATTAACTAAATAGTAGGCGACACAGTTCTAAAGCGATTCGAATCGAAGGAGGTTGCAGCCGACATAATAGCAAGAGGCTAAATCAATTAATCCATTCACACACAATGACGTTTTTGGGCGCCCCTCAGATAAAAATTTAGGAAAACATTGTGTAAAATGAAGAAATTGATTGAAACAATTTCTTCAATTTACACGGTGTTTTCTACCCAAAAATGACCTAACTTTTAAATTGTCGTCTGCAACTCCTTTCAATTTGGACCAGTCTGTAATTTTCTCGTCTGGTAATGAGTTACATTAGTATAAGAAAAACTAGAAAATAAACCATATCCTATCCCATTTCATTTATATTTTTACATAAGTCTTTATTTGAATATAAGTTTGATGTTATCCCGTGGGGCTAAACCAATTACTCTTTTTGACGTGCATAAGAAAAAAAATAGAGAGCATTGTGAAAAATAAAGGAACTGCTTGTTACAAGCAATTTCTTCATTATCCCCAAAGTCTTCTCCTCCAAAAGGCAAAGATTTTTAAAATTTCACTACTTAAAAATAGTCGTCTGCAACATCTTTGAATTGGGACCAGTCTAAAATTTTATCGTCTGGTAATGGGTAAGATAGTGATAGGGTTGATAACGTATTGTCAGTGGTACCCAGCTTTGCGTAATCCTTTCCTGTTTCTCGAAATGTTAGACTGGCCCTATTTGAAACATGTTGCAGACGACAATGAAAAGTGATTGTAATTTGAAACAAAACCATTCTATAGGTCGTTGAAATATTGTGTCAAGCCATTTCTTCTTTATCACAATTTTTTCTTAAGTATATAATTGCATGGACGTAAATCCATGGATAATACAGGTAAGACTTAAACAGCGACAAACTGATCCAACTAGAAAGTAATCTCAAGAGTGAAGGTATATCGACATCATCTTTGTCTCGAAAAGTTAGATAAGTAAAACCTTTGCCGCCATTGGTTCGACAAGATGAGTCAAAACATGTTTCAGTCGTAATTCAGAACGTTGTTGAACCCTTTTCCTGTTTTGCAAAATTTTAGACCTGTTCAATTCCTAAGGATTTTTCGAACGAAAATTTGAATTCGATATAATTTGAAAAATAACCATTCAGTATTATAGAAAATATTGTTGAAAAAGAAGAAATTGCTTGTGACAAGCAATTTCTTCTTTTTCGACAATGTTCTCTCAAGTATAAAATCACAGGGACGTGAAAACCGGGATTTGACAGGAAAGAGTTAATAAGTAAAATTTATTTCAGAAAAGGTTGAAAATTTGTTGTAGAAAACTCTCGGTTGGTTACAAAACCCTCAATATTGCAGTCTATCCGGGCTCTAGTTATTGACGAAATATTGGAAACCAGCATTCTCTTCCCTCTCAGAAGTACTTTCAAGAGTCTTTTAAAAGTTCTATGATGCGTCAAACTTTAGGATCGTTTTCTAATTAATGGATCTCTGACCGCGACTACTGACCTCCGATAAAGCAATTCGTCGGAGATAAACGTCGTTGGTTTTTAAAAATGCTTGATCGGGGCCGTAAACTAAGAGGTAATTTTTTTGTGTGGGCAATTGAAACGTATATAACCAAAATAACATTTTATTTCTAGTCTAAATAATCGGTTTGGTTGATCAATCGAGTTCTTTAGCGTCTATCCGCAATTCGGTCTCTATTCCATGCAGGTTTCAAGAAAAGAAACGATTGTAATCCATGGGTCATCCTAAACGTGGTCTTCATGTTGTCTGATGTTCCGGGTCTGAAGTTTTATTACGAAAATATAACTCTCTCTTTGTTATATGATAAACTATGATACACAGAGGGATTTTTGGTGGGTAGGGTGCTTGACTTCACAAACACAGGGTCGGAGTCACACCTGGAAATATAAAAACGAATATCATTAGATAGAAATATAGATAGGTATACAGAAAGATAATTTGATAGATAAATGAATAAGTAAATAAATAGATGGATAGATAGATAGATAGATAGATAGATAGATAGATAGATAAATAGATAGATAGATAGATAGATAGATAGATAGATAGATAGATAGATAGATAGATAGATAGATAGATAGATAGATATAGATGTATAAATGAATACATAAATTTAACAATGCACGCGTTCTGGTACACACTGGAATTTAGTAGTAATGCATCTTAGTTTAAAATCGCAAATTCAAACAAATACACTGTTAGATCTACAATATAGTTACAGGGGTAGCACGCAATAAGATTGATGGGTATAATTATCAGAGTTGAAAGTTACTGGGTCGCCTGCTTGCTTTACACTACATAATATTATACTTAAATGACATGGATATTTTTACAATTATCACGTTGAAGACTTATGCAGGGGTAAAGACTGAGATCAGCCTGAAACTATGTCTCGTTTGATCTGATTCTACACCATATTTTGATTGTCCAAGCCAGATTTGATTAAAAAATAATTCACGAAAGAAAATTCGACCCACATCGGGTCGGTCAGTGCTGTCAGACCTTTGATTGTAATGCATTTCAGCATGACAAATGGCTTATAGGCTATCAGGTTTAACGTTAAATTCAGGCTATCACAAAAAAAGCTTGCAGGCTCAGTAGTCCTAGGTCTACGAACTCAGCTCTGTGTAAATGATAATAATTATGTCATTTCAGCATCTTGACAGCTGCTAGACACCATCCATCACAGATTGACTGAGAGTTTATGAATGTTTCCTCCTGATTTGCAGGACAAATGGGAAAATAAATATACACGCACACTAGCATTTGATTAACCGGATCTTGCTGTGCATGCCCACGCGATATTTTTAAGTCTCAAGCTGACTGCATATGTACATAACTTGTAGCAAAAGTATGAATTATCCGCAATCTGTGTTATCGTTCTACGCGAATAAGGCGAAAATAAGTCTTTGGTGGTCTCGATGGCAGAACGGTGAGAGAGCTTGACTGGTGATCTTAAGTGTTAAGATCCATTGCCGTCGAGTTGCAATAATGAGCAAGACAACCCCAATTCTACCCTGCTGTCTAATGGGGTAGAAATGGGTTTAACCCATTCCCACATAATACCTCCTTCTTACGCCCCTCAAGAAAAGAAAAATTTGGAAAACATGGTGGAAAGTGCAGAAATTGCTTGTAAAAAGCAATTTCTTCATTATCCACAGTGTTTTCTACCTAAGAAGACGAAACAATTTAAAATTCCATCAACCTGAAATTGTCGTCTGATGATTCTTTGAATTTGGACCAGCCTAAAATTTTGTTGTGTGGGAATGGGTGAAGCCCACTGTCTCTCTATCGGGGGACTGAAAACATCCGGGTTGTGTGTTCGGAACCGATATTATAAGCTTAAAGTTTTCGTCGCAATCGCATTAAAAAATGGTATAAATAAAAAGTAATTTAAGATTGTCCTAATCACCAACCGTCTATCTAGTTGTGTTTACGGTGCCAACGATCTAAGGTGAATCATTCGTTCTTTGGTCAAACTGTTATGAAACGGTATCGCATTTCAGAATTCATTCAAATTCAATGGTTTTCTACAAAATTAAAGCGATTGTTCTTATTGGGTAAATAACGTTTTGGCCTCTATTGCCTTAAGAGAGTTTTTATTGTTGAGAAATCGATAAATTGATATCGAAAAAATAAGCAGCATATTGATTTAATTGAGAGAAAAACAGATATTTACGGAATATAGAAAACATCTTATTTGTGATTGATTGAATAGGGTTTAACACAATTTTTAACAGGTTTTAAGTCATATCGTGGCGGCTTGAGCGCCTAACAATAGATTAATGGTATTTCTCACTACCACTACAGTCTTTCTTATCCTCCAGCTGCTCATCCCACTAAGGTTTACGATTATCTACCCATTGGTCGGAGACAAATGCCGGAAATATTTGCCACGAACGGGGATCGAACCTGGGACAACATGTTTAGGAATCCGACGCACTACCACCAGCGCTATGGCCGCGGCCAAGAAAATATTGGAACTGAAAGTCCCGAGAATCCCATAATGTAATGATCAAGACTGGCATCCAGGTTCTTGGTATTTGAAAAATAAAATTGTAGCTTATATAATGTGCATGGAAACCGTTCACCTTAGATTTGACTAAGTCAGCCATACTTTTACCATAAAATATCCGCGCTCAAACTACTCCATATTATCACAGAGATAAAGATTTGACCAAGTTTCAAGAAATTTGAGCAAAACAGTTAAGTTTGGTTTATACCTAAGTGGTATGAGCAGCTGTAGGCTTGGAGACGATGTAATACTAGTACTGGTGTGAGAAATACAAGAAAACTATGGTTACGTGCTCAAACCGCTGCGATATGACAGAAATTAATCCTATTACGGATACAAACATTCTGACCAATTTTAAGACAAACATAATAATAATAATAAAAATGAAATGTAGTCTATAGAGTGCACGAAATCATACGGACAGCATTACGCTGCTAAATCGCTAAAACTAGAAAAAAGCACCGAGCTTGAATGATATTTCTAACATGGTGTTTTCTTGAGACATAAATTTTAAAACGAAAGTAGGTCGCATAACCCTTTCCTGTTCAATCCCTGGTTTTCACGTCCCTTTATATTTATGGTTGAGAAAACATTGTAGAAAATAAGAAATTGCTTGTAACAAGCAATTTCTTCTTTTTCCACAATGTTTTCTACCCTACTGAATTGTTATTTTTCGAATTGAATTTGCTTTAAATTTTCGTCTGCAAAACATTTTGATTTGGACAGGTCGAAAATTTTGAAAAACGGGAAAGGGTTAAACGGCAAAACATAACGCCCCCTAAAAATAGGAAAAATAACGCATGTAGTTGTAAGGAGGAAGTTCAATTTTATATAAGGTTGCCACGGAAAATTGGCAGAGCTTTTCAATGTATAAAAGACCCTAAATGTCGATAAACATCATTATTTTAGGAAAAAAATAAATCACAAGCTCTTCATTTAGACATGTTGTGGCTTCATTTTGAAATTGGTTTCATACACAAACATTTCAAAACCACGCCATAATATCATCGCAATTTTGAAGACAATCAAATTCTACGCACTATGATAGAGAATACATTAGAATATTTAGGGCCTAGGTAAAAAAACAATTTATATATATATATAGATGGTAAAAAAAACCCTATCTCAAAACAACCAAATACTTTAACTAAAACAAACATGAACTCTTCTTTGCAAAGTAGTACCGTGGCTAGATTCTGTAAAGATCAAACCTAAATGTTGTTGTTGCCTAAAAATATACACGTAATCGTGGCAATAAAAAGAAAAAAACCCGATAATTTACACAATCAGGCGACTCAAAAACGTGTAATCGACCCTTTGCGAAATTAACATATTTTAGATAATATGCTAGGTTTTAATATCGGTCTGTCTCAAACAAAATCAAGTCACAGCTTCATTTTCTCACATTGATTTCGCCTTTTACCAGAATCAACGTAACAACACACACTCATGACTCTGTACACTCACCGTGAAAGTTGTTCGCTAGTAAATTATGTAAACAATACGTTGTTAAATGATTTTTACATAGCAAAGATTTTCGACCAATCCCCACTCAAAAAGAATTGGAAAAAAAACCAAGGTTGAAAATGAAGAATTTGCTTGTTACAAGCAATTCCATCATCTTCAACTTTGTTTTCAGTCCCAAAATACAAAGATACTCAAAATTCTCTCAAACGAATCTTTCCGTATGTAACTTTTTTTAATTTGGACAAGTCTAAAATTCTGTTGTGTGGGAATTGGTTAAGGCTGACTGCCTCGATGACCCATTGGTATAGGTGCTTGACTCGTGATCTGAAGGTCACGGATTCGAGCCCCACCGTCATCGGGGTGTGTTTATGGGCAAGACGCATAATAGCTAGCCTCAGTCTGGCCAGCTGTGAAATTTGGTAGCAGTGGGTTTAAGACACTGCCTCTCTTTCAGGGACGCGAAAACATCATGGGTGTGAGCGTTCGAGAGCGACTCCTTAAGCTTAAAAGCGTTCGTCGTAATCGAACTAAAATTAGTATGAAACTAATTAGTTAACCCATTCCCACTCAGTCCCTCCTTTTTACGCCCCTCAACAAAAAAGCTTGGGAAAACATTGTGTAGAATGAAGAAATTGCTTGGATCAAGCAATTTCTTCATTATCCACAATGTTTTCTATCCAAAAAGACGAAAACATTTAAAATTCCATCAACTTGAAATTGTCGTCTGCACATCCTTTCATTTTGGTCCGGTCTAAAATCCCACTGTGTTGGAATTAGTTAAGGCTACCGTATGGGCATGTTAAGGAGGCAAATCTAAATATCACACCCTGAACGATGAAAAGAAAAAAAATACTTACAGAGATAGGACGAAGGCCATAGAAGTAGATTTTTTCCTCCACTACGCTTACTATGCTGGTGTTCACACGCTTTTACACAGTCCTTGTATTCAATCACCATGTGAACTAAGTCTTTTTTCAGGGGGGATAATTTACTATTTCTACGTGAGGCATATATCAACGATTGTATAAAATGGGTAAACGACATATCTGAAAAATAAAAGAGAAAAAAAATCAATGATAAACGAAGTCGGAAGCTCAACAAACGCCATCTTTTAAGGTTGGGAAATGCCTTTTACTACAAGTAACGTAGTAAGTATTCAACAAAGACGAGTTTGTACCCCTGGTCAGCGAAGAGGTGATACTACTAAATGTGCATTCCCTATTAAAGTGACAGTTTTAAATAGGAACCGTTGTGTCCTTTCTCTGTTTTGTAGGATGTACATTCTTATGGATATTTGCTTAATATCGTGAAGTAAAAAGACTGTATAAGGATAAATAAATTTTTCATGAATGGAAATTTACTTGCGGTTTATTGACGGTTCATATTCAAGAGCAATGAAAAAAACTAGCGGTTTGTGAAATCTTCAAAGTGGATGTTCAAAAGGATTTCAAAGGGGTGATAACAAAACAAAAAAGCACAAGGACTTTAAAATTATAATCGTTTATCCTAACATCTTATGACATCATCTCTGTGGATAGATTATGTCATTTTGGCGAATTTGTATAATACGGAAAGGTCGTTGTATCATGTTCCAATGAAGACGACTTTCCACTTATCAGATCGAATTCTATTTTGTTCGCGACATCGTGTGTCACAAGGAAAACGCAAATCATTTTCTTTAATATTCCAAGTTAAATATAAAACGGGATCTAAATTACAACAATCTAGGAAGTTCTACAGTTTCCATATGCAAGTACCACTTGCTTTTGGTACAATTGGCTTGCCTCGCTCTGTTCCGTTTAATAGAAACAGGCGGCATATGTACGTGAATTACAAGTAGACGAGGCAAACTAGACACAATATTCATATCTGTTATGAAAAAGATGGATATTGGGGTATAGATAGTCGATGAGAATTTGTCCATCATTATCTTTGGTCCATTATGCAGAGATTTCCGTTTTCCGTTATGTTTTTAGTATTTCATAAGTGATTCAAATGCCACAGTGTTACATTTCTTTCATAAAATCTGAGGATATCCAACGGTTTCCTTTATGCTACAAAGGAACACCAGCTAAACATGTAATGGCACTCGTCACCTATTTCGATATTGGAAAATGTACATATTTGTTCAGATGTATCAGTCTCATTTTGAAATGTCACTTAAACTTCTACCGATTTGCGCCGGTCTTAAAGTAAAACGTCATGGTACCACATTTAAGTACAGGAGAATGCTATCCATTTGACTTTCAGGTAAAAAATGAACAGAATATTTTTTGCTTCTCATTGAGGTAAGAGTCACACTGTATTCATAGTTGTGATTAAGTTTTTGAAGTGTTCAAACTCAACAAAAACAAAAGTATTTACTTAATTTCTTATGATTTAATGCAATTAGGCAAAACAAAGCGAACATTTGATTAGTCTTGAGTAAAATTTAATGAATCTATTTTGTGCGTAAGTATACAAAATAGTTGCGTGCTCAAAATTTGTTCACGGGAGTATTAGAAATTTTAAGCCATTCAAAATGCTTGAATCTTGACAGTGACATTCAAACTATAAGTTTAATGAAAAAAAAAATAATATTGATAATAAATACAAAACGAACAAAAAGCAAAATGAGAAAAAAGCATATTTTTAGCATTTTTCATGATTCACAAAGGACATTGCAATAGGATTGTTCAATTTTTCAGTCATATCGCGGCAGCTGGAGCACCTAACAATGGATTCCTGGTTCATTTGCGCCAGTTTATCTCGCTTTCTTATCTTTCAGCTGCTATCCCACTTAGGTTTACGATTACCGACCCATTGATGAGAAGACAAATGTCGAAAATGTCGGATCGAACCCATGACACACAATGATTGACGATTGGGAGTCTGAAAAGCTATCAAATGCGCTGTGACGGCATTGAAATAGGCTGAATCCTTGTGTTTTTTACATTCACTTAATCTTTTTCTAAGAAAAGGGAAGCGTGACAAAGAACTGTTTGACGGATGTATGTTTGGTCATTAATGGATTTGGGAGTTTCGCTATTATTTGTTTTCGGATGAAAAAATCAAAACAGCCGCTTATATAACAACCCGTAGAATTGGCTTCATTATTCACAGTCAATATTGGCCACAAGTTATTCTCCCAAATCAAATATGTGACCCTACCTTTAACATTGATGATGTAAGGAGTGCCCTTCGAAATTTTTAACCTTGACAAACAACAAGATTTTTTTTCAGTTTTTCACATATAAAGTCGTTGGGCTATAATTCCTACCCTAAACCCCATCCCCCAACCCAAAAGAAACAATACAAATAAGTAACACATAAAGGTAGGTTAATCAAGCCCATGTTTGGATAATTTAGTCGCCTGTCGTAAAAATCAAGCTGGTTCTGTAGATAGTATGGGGTTAGACCTATTTCCAAACGACCAAAGGTTAGATTGGATTAGATTGAGAGAGGTTGCAAACGACAAACCAAAGTATATCTAAATTGAATAAAATAAAGGCATACCGCGGTAGAAAACATAGTGAGAAATTAAGAAATTGCTTGTTTCAAGCAATTTCTTCTTTTCTCCCAATGTTTTCCACACGTATATCACTACGGATGTTAAAAACTCTTGAATGAGGTAGAATGGTGTAATGCCACTTTCTGTTGTCGAAGCAGTGGTTATGTGTGCATCTTACTGCATAAGCCAGTCGTTCCTCACTCGTGGGTGTTGGGCATTTCTACAAGCCTTTCTCGATGGCCAGAAGTAGGGTGGGAGGGGATAAAGTCAGGGTCAAACGAAAGATTGCATTTATTGTAACTCGGTAATTGACCAGTTGCGATTATCAATCAAGGAATATTTCGACCAATCAAATTATTCATTCAGCCCGCAATTGAGATTAAAACTCCGACAGTGGCCGCCATTTTTGCGAAACATGTTTGTTGTTTGGCGACTTAAACATCGTAACTACGGCTTATTCTGTCTGCCAAACCTTTAAATTTGGATAAGTCTAAAATTTTGCAATATAGTAAAGGGTTAAGGGATGGTCTAATTATACAATCTGATATAGAAGGAGGACGTGTTGAAGTGGGTGGGGAGAATGGTCATTATTTTCTGATTCCTCACGGTTAAGTACCTTGAAGATTAAAAGGACTAGGAAATTAGGAGTAAAATATTCTTGGTGACGTTATTAAATGATCGATGTTTGTGGGTGTGGGTATGTAAATGAATATTTCGTCGATGGGCGACTAAAATGTTGTAAATGCAGCTTTATATCAGATGTAGTCACGACATTTCGTTCGGCTATATCGACGATTTGACAATGATAAACATTTCTTAGGTATAGCATAACACTTTTCTCCAATGAAACATTTGATGCCAATGCCCGTAGGCGACTAAAACACCGAATATTCAGTTTTTAAAAACTGTAGGATCGAAGTTTGGATACCCAACGGCGATTTCTTATTCATAAACCAACACATCTATGTTTTGTAAGAAAGTCTCCTTCATTTGAAAAAAGTGACTATATCTGAATCCCTGTTATTATACCAAAGCAATCCATAAAAGAAATAATTTGTTAAGCAAAACATTCCAATCGTGCGTAAAACAAACAGCTTCGCTTACCAGCTTTATACGGCAATTTCGTCTAACCGGACCGTTTTAACATTGTTACTCTAGAATAAGTAATATCATTTTGGTATATAACAAACACCTTATTTTTTCTTAACAATTTGATATGATTATATATGATTAACAATTTCCGATGTATCATTTATCTCCTTTATTTCTGTCCATTTACTCATAAAGTTTTGATAATTTTGCCAAATTCAGAACACTCACACGAAAGTACTGTACATCAAGCCGACAGCTTTCAACGAATCATATATCGCCTTCGTCCTTCTCGCCTCAATTGGGCATATTATTTTATACTCGCAGTCATTTAGTTCGCTCCGATCTACTTTCCATGTGGCAGAATATTATATCTATTGCGTTAGATGTTTTTACATTATTACATTAAACTCTGCGTGGGTTGAAATTTTACCGTGATACTTTAGCCGCAGATTGCTACGCAATCTCAGGCTAAAAAAGACTTGAACATTGTTACCAACTGACACTCCTTCTTTAATCTAGCCTATGATGATTTATTTTTACAGCTTTTGATGTACTCTATCTATTAGGACTCTTTCTTCTTCATTATTTCCACATTTTACCCCTTACTTATTTTTCAAAAATCTGTCCGTACCCATGCATGTGATTTATTATTTTTGTATCTTGACGATGAACCACATGTGTTCGAGACACAATGTTAAATCAATAATCTGTTCTGTTCTGTTCTATATCACCATGCATCCTTGCACGCAAGACATTTAATTGGATAATCCATTACTAGACAACAAAATTATAGACTGGTCCAAATTGAAAGGGGTTGCACGAGACAATTAACAGTATATGAAAATTAAGATTTTTTTTTCATCTTTCAGGTTGAAAAAACATCGTGGAAAATAAAGAAATTGCTTGTCACAAGCAATTTCTTCATTTTGCACTATGTTTTCCTAATTTCTTTTTTCCTCGACAGGCGTCCAAAAGCGTCACTGTGTGGGAATTGGTTAGTTGATTAATCACTTGTTTGCGTGTGAAAATGTTTAATGCGAAAATAACCCTGCATAGAAAAAATGAATGAAATTTCACGTCGTTGTGAGCACTTTTTTTAAGTTATGTCATGCAATGGTTCACATATGATATGTTATCCAGGGAAGCTTGCTTAAATGACGAAGAATTGATTTCTTCATTTTTTTGCAAAATTTTAAGTTAAATAACCACACTATCATTCTGATTCACAAACACATATAAAAATGCAACATTTTAGATGTAAAATTGAGAAGGTTCAAATTTGTAAATTATCTCATTTCCAGATCAAAAAAAAGGGGGGGGGGGAAATCAGACTCGTTTAATTTCAAAGAAGTTGCAGGCGACAATATATGATAGACGTTTTTTTTAATTTGTATTCTTGGGGTAGAAATCATTTGCGTATAATGAAAAAATTGCTTGTTACACGCATCATTTTCACGTTTCACTATGTTCTTTCAAGCCATTTTACCTAGCAAAGCGTCAGCTTTGATAGCTTAAGTTAACAGACAAAAATTTGAGGACTTCGCAAAGTTAACAATAGAAATTTTTAGGTCGTCTCAAAGTGCAAACCACCAAATCCACGGAATGCCTACGCCATACAAATAGTTCTTATATATTTCAGGAACATTGCCAACTCTATTAAAATTGTAGAGAACTCTGTCAAAAGCATGCTGTTTAACCCATTCCCACTCAATTCCGCTTTTTAAGCTTCTCAAGAAAAAAGCTTTGGAAAACATTGTGGACAATGAAGATATTGCTTGTAATAAGCAATATCTTCAAAGTCCACAATGTTTTCTATCCAACAAGGGAAATATTTTCTAAATTCAACCATGCTTTGCTAGCTTACAGTACTTTCAGTACTTTGATTTTTCTTAGGGATTTTTCTTACCGTCCTTTATTTCTTATGTTAACTTGTTTGTTTTTAATCTTTCAAAATTTGAATCAAACAATCGACATTCATTTAGGCAAGAGCTGAATTTTTTAACGCCGACATTAGTTGGCATTTTACGTTAAGCATTTGTATTGGGTTGAAGAATTAAACGTCATAACTACAGCTTATTCAAGCTGTAGTTACGACGTTAAGGCTGCCAAAAACCGATTTGTCCCTGGTCACATATTGAACAACCTAATATCGTTTGTTAGCTCGGTATAACTGTAGTATCGGAGTTGAGTGGGCGTGGCCAGCGAGCCTTTCATTTTGTCTGCCTCTCTTGAGACGTCTTTGGGAAAATAGTATTGAAGATTGTTGAAAGTGTACTTGCAACACGGTCTTGCTTTCGGCTCCTGCTTGTCGTTTTTAATCGCGACCTTTTGGGAGCGATTAGTGTCCGCGTTTTCGAAATTGAGTCGGTGACCCTATTTCCCAAATGTTCCTTTACCTCAACTGGACGAATACAATACTGAACGTTTTTGGTAATAAGCAGTTCTAATAATAGCTGTCGATAAAGGAGCATCTGAATTTCTTTGAATGTTGAGTCTGGAACATCTTTTTCCGAGCATGCCATGGAAAAACCGTTATAAGCTAAATATAAGGACGCTTTGATTGAATAGTCTACTTTAATACGCGTAACTCTCAGTAACTGTTCCTGAACTTTGAACATCTTGGACGGAGAATTATGTAATAAATCGGTGCATCATGCTAGTGGTAAATTAGAGCTAGGCGCTCCTATATCGGTTTGACAAATGAATTCAAGCAGAATTTAACGACTTCTATTTTGCTTAAAATTGAAGCAGCCTAAATTGGGAAAATTGAAATCAGGGAATTCAACAAAAGTATCATAACGCCCCCCCTCTCTCTCCATTTTTCTCTGTGTCTGTCTGTCTGTCTGTCTCTCCCCTCTCTCTCTCTCTCTCTCTCTCTCTCTCTCTCTCAGCGCGCGCTCTTTCTCTTTCTCGCTGTCCATTTCTCTCTTTCCATTCTTTCCTCTCTTTCTCTCTTTCTCTTTCTCTTTCTCTCTCTCTCTCTCTCTCTCTCCCTCTCTCTCTCTCTCTCTCTCCTCTCTCTCTCTCTCTCTCTCCCTCTCTCTTCCTTTTTTATTCTCATAAATATGTACAATAAAATCAGTAAACTATCAGGTAAATGGAAAAGGTAAAATCCAAATTCATTCCTTCCCCTCTCAAAAGATCGGGACATATTGTTTAACAGTTGTCCATCTATTAAAAACTTTACTCATAGACACATTTAATATTACTCAATGATACTATGATCAAATCTGGTATGTAGGTGTGCATCGGATTACAAGCTTAACCCATTCTCACACAACAAGTTTTTAGACCAGTCCGAATTGAAAGATGTTGTAGGCAACAATTTCAAGTTGATGGAATGTATTCGTCTTTTGGGGTCGAAAGCATCGGATATTGAAGAATCTGCTTGATATAAGGAATTGCTTAATTTTTCACAATGCTTTTCAAAACTTTTTTCAAAAGAAGCGTAAAAAGGCAGTATTGTGTAGGTAAAGATTAAGGTGCATTATTATGGGCAACATATATTTATCATAATATATTTGTCTACTGGGGTTGAACGTATTGTGGATATTGAAGAAATCGCGTGATACAAGCAATTTCTTCATTTTCCCCAATGTCTTTCAAAGCTTTTTCCCAAGAGGTGCGTAAATACGGGATTCTGTGGACATAGATCAAGGTCCATTATTACGAGCCGCCGTCATAGCGCAGTTGGTAGCGCGTCGGACTGTCAATCTACAGGTCCCGGGTTCGATCCCCGACGGCGGCACTCATCCTTTCCGACTAATTGTCTCTCACCAATGGGTCGATAATCGTAGACCTATGTGGGATAGCTAGCTGGAGGCTAGGAAAGGATGTAATGGTAGTACTGGTGTGAGAAATACCAGGATTCCATTGTTAGGTGCTCCAGCCGCCGCGATATAACTGAAAGATTGTTGAAAGCGGCGTAAAACCCCATTCAAACAAACAAACAAACCATTATTACGGCCATAATACCTTATATTGACTCACTTTGGCCGTACGCGTTTTATTAACATCTTTGTTCAACAATATTGTCTTCAAAAAAAGCTGAAAACAATGGATTGTTTATTGTATGGTAAAATATTGATTTGACAAATTCTGATAAAGCAATCTTATTCCATCAAATGCATATTGCTTTAAGAAATTATTTCTAGGGCTGACTTGCATTGTGCTAGCCTGAAAGCACTGTATCTTCTTTTTTTTTTCAAAGAAATATACACTGCTAAAAGTCACGTCAACAACAACATTTCTCAATTAGTCAGTGGCGAGCGATTGCAGTGCTTGCGGCACTTTGATTATTTAACGGAACAAAGCTTAACCCTTTCCTGTACAATCACTGGTTTTTACGTCCTTGTGATTTTATACTTGAGAAAACATTGTGGGAAAAGAAGAAATTGCTTGTAACAAGCAATTTCATCCTTTTCCACAATATTTTCTATCCTACTGAATGGTTATTTTTCAAATTAAATCCGCTCTAAATTTTCGTCTGCAAAACCTTTGAATTTGGACAGGTCTAAAAATATTTAAAACAGGAAAGGGTTAAAGATGGACAAAACGCAATATTTTTTACAAAATCATTGTCGACTTCATAGAAGAAGGCATGCGTCATGAATGTCACTCTGGTTCCCCATTGTCCTCGGTTTCATTACGGCACTGTGTATTTATTAGTTAAGCATGATAGAAACCAGTCCCTCGAGAAAACGGCGGATTTACAAAGTTGGTGACGCCCGCTCAAAACAAACTGGATTTATAATAGAACTTGAAGATAGTGTTTGATATGGCCACCGAGTCAATATTTACATTCGCCGCGAGTCTTCAGTCGTAGCCTAGTCTTGATGACTTGATGTAAAAAAAAAATCCGACACATGCAGATGCATCTAATTGACCAATCGAGGCTGTCAATCAAATGATCTGTCAACCAATGAAATTGGTCATCAATCCATTACCAGACAGCAAAATTTTAGACTGGTCCGAATCGAAGGGAGTTGCAAAAGACGATTTTAATATTATGAAATTTTAGATTTCTTAAACTTTCTTGGCTGGAGACATTGTGTGAAATGCAGAAATTACAAGCAATTTCTTCATTTTACACAATGGTTTCCCCATTTTTTCTTAAGTGGCGTCCAAAAGGGCCATTTTGTGGGAATGGGTTAAGACTGGAAGTTTATTAAGACCTGCTATTCAATGCAATATTGGTGAATTGGAAATCTAATGTCGTGACATAAGTTGGCGTAATTCCAAAAATCCTTGTATTCTAAGACAGAAATATTGAAGGTAATGAATTTCTTTTTGTCACTAGCAATTTTTACACTTTCCGTAATGTTTACAAAAGTTTTTTCTATTGGGATTAAAAGTTGGATTTTGTGGGAATAGATGAAATGATACGGGAAGCAATATTGTTACAGTTCATTTTCAACTTTTAATAATTAACAAGGCTAGGGTTTGGACCTTTTTTTCAATGGAAATCAATAACGCTTTCGTCGATATCTCGATATCGATTCCCGTAAATTTAATTGAAATGTTAAAAGCTTTCGCCGAGTTGATTTAGATACATTAACTTTCACGCATTCAGGACAACCGCAATTGAAATAAATTAAATGGATTGCTAGCGGTCAACAGTAAATCAAGTTAAATTGGTGCATCATTAGATAGTGGCAAGGATCGGATATTGAACAGATAACCCATGTAGTAATGCGTTTGCTGTATAATTGATTGGTTGAATGGGGTTTAACGCCGCTTTTAACAGTATTTCAGTCATATCGCGGCGGCTGGATCACCTAACAATGGATTCCTGGTATTTCTCACACCAGTACTACCACTACATCCTTTCCTATAGCCTCCAACTGCTATCCCACTTAGGTTTGCGATTATCCACCTATTGGTGAGAGACAAATGTCGGAAGGAATATGTGCCGCGGCTGGGGATCGAACCCAGCGGCGGCACATATTCTTTCCGACATTTGTCTCTCACCAACGGGTGGATAATCGTAAACCTAAGTGGGATAGCAGTTGGAGGCTTTAGGAAAGGATGTAGTGGTAGTGTGATAATAACCTTCGAGCTAAGTATTGTTATAAGCGACCACTCAAAGAACGACCAAATTGTGGTCGTTTAAGAGAATGGTCGCTTGATACACGTTTTGTGTCATATATAAGGGATCGGTTCGACTGTAAACATAAATTATTGCGGGTGTCTCACTTAATCCTCAATGAGGCGATTTTAATGAGATCCAACAACATAGGATTTTGTTTTGCTACTATGAAGATATTGCGTTTTAGGAAAGGGAATTTTGCTATTGTCGCTTAACGAAAGTGATCGCTTTATAGGGGTGGACGCTTGAGGAAAATTGATTATACTTTAAAGTACAGACAAAATTCAACTGACGCAAACGTTTCTAAGAGACTTTGTGTCTAACAAACAAGCAAACAAAAATTAAATAAACAAATACACAGAGTAAAATCTGAAGAATGCTAAGATATTTGTTGTAATAAGCACAGCGTTTTCAGAGAAACATATTTACAAAATACTGTTAATCAAATTTAGAAACTTTTTTCCAAGAATTACTTGGAGCCCCAATCTGCCATAAACTCATAAATAGGGTGTATTCAGCAATGATTTAGAAAAAAGTTCCCTTCTTAGAAAAAAATAAGGTAGTTGCTTTTTAATTGAATCAAAATGTGTAGAGTTATACAAATCAAAGTACAGAAAGTTCTGTACGCTAGCCAATCGTGATTTTGTTAAGTAATCCTCTTTGTCAAAGGTTATCATGATAGATTCTCACAAGATCCCTCCGTTTTACATCCCTTAAGAAATTAGTTCTTGAAAACAATGCGGAAAATGGAGAAATTGCTTGTTACAAGCAATTTCTTCTTTTACCACATTGTTTACACCCAGAAAGACAATATCTTTGAAATTCCATCAACAAAATATTGTCGTCTGCAACTTCTTTGAAGACTCTGATCAAAGTAATTTTGAAAACGATGTGGTCAAGCAAAGTTTGCAATATTCCTGAAATACATAAGAATGATATTTTATGGCGTATGGATTTAGTGGTTAAGCCTCCAGTGGCAGTTTGCACTCAATGAACTCTGAGAAGACCGCAAAATGTTGTCTATTTGCTTATGCTATCAAAGCTAACGCTTTGCTAGCTAAAAAGAAAAAAAATAAAAATTGTGTTGAAATTGGTTCAGTATCATAATAATTTAAATTTAGTATCGTCCATCAAGTTTCAAGAATATATTGGCTTATTTATTTTTTATTCTTCCATGAACAAAGTTTTGACTTCGCAACTATTTTGTTTATTTGGGGCACAAAGAAGATAAAAACAAAAGGACCATGATGTTCCTAAATCGCTAACCTGAGGCACCTGCGAATTATAGTACTTTTTTGTATAAAAAAAGACAGACCATGGGCCAAATGAATAAAAAAGATATAAGATTTTTGGTATAGCACAAAACTATCAAGTAATGCTGTACAACAAACATGAATGCCTATGACTTTAAGTATAGTTTAATCCATTACCAAACTATCCCATGTTGTGATTCCCTCTAGGAAAAACTTTGAAAATACATTGTGAGAAAGGGAGAACTTACTAGTTACAAGCAATTTCTCCATTTCTCACAATGTTTTCTATACCTGTATTTAGATTTCAATCAAACTTTAATTACCGTCTGCAACTTCTTTTAATGATGACCAGTGTTAAATTGAGAATCATTTGATTTTGCTCCAATTGAACATTTTTCCAAACTTGGGGCCTCTGGGGCGGGTCCATTTTGACCCACAGGGTTGATCAACCTAAGTAGAGAACAATCTGGATGTACTATAAACAAAATATGAATGCATTACGATTTATACATGTGGAGAGGAAGATATTTGAACATGCTCTTATTGAGCGTATTTCATAACTTCTGATGCCTTGGGAAGGACCCTTTTTGTCCAAGGGATATAAACATGGTAGATAATAATTACGTTATGCCATGTTATTATAAATCCTCTTGGCCCTATATCTAAGAAGGAGAATTCTTTCAAATTAAGCGATTTACGCAATTTTAGACCCCTGGAACAGAGACGTTTTTTGATCTGAAGGGCATATTTTCCAGTACCATAGTACAAAATTATGTAGAAGTGCTACACACCAAATATGAATGTCATTCACCTTATATTTCAGAAGGTGATGACTTTTGAAGTTGCTTTAATTGGGAATTTTCCCAAGGTTTGGACCTCTGGGGAAAGGCCATGTTTTATCCCGGAGCTATGTTTTTCGCTAACGTGGTAGAGAACCATCTGATTATTTTATCTACCATTAGACTTCGTAGATTGGGAGGAGAAGAATGTTGAACGTTGTCTAATTTACATTTTGACGAACTTTGGACACCCAGGGTAGTGGTGTTTTTTAATCAAAATTGATAGATAACAACAAGGCTATGCTACATTCCAAATATAAATGCCCTTGGTCTTAAGGTGAAGAATTACTTACAATAATTTTGCGTTTTTTCCCTATTTTGGATCCCTAGTGCAGGCCTGTTTTGACCATAAGAGAACAATTTAAGCTATATACATGTACATGTAGTACAAAATCATGTAGTAATGCTTCATACCAAAGAAGAATGTCCTAGACCTCATAGTTTATTAGGAGAAGTCTTTTGAACGTGCTCTAATAAAGCACTTTTCAAAACTTCAGACCTCAGGGGTGGGGCTATTTAAGACCCCAGAAAAGAAAAATCAAAGATACCCATTTTCGAATGCCGTGGCAACCACAGTTTTCTACGGAATGAAATTCTTTTAATAAATTTTGTAGAGCTTCGACCAAAGAACACTCCTGCAAAGTTTCAGTTTGATTGGCCCAATGGTTTAGGAGGAGAAGAGTTTTTAAAGATTTGCTAAAATTTCCCATTTTCAAATGCCGCGACATCCAGAGATTTTTCACGGAATGAATTTCTTTTTATAACCTTTGTAGATCTTCACACAAGTAACTTCTCTGCAAAGTTTCAGCTTGATTAGCCAACTTGTTTAGGAGGAGAATATTTTTAAAGAGTGGACAGACGGCTGACCTAACGACGGACAATGACCGATCATACTAGCTCACCTCGCAATATGTGCTCAGGTGAGCTAAAAATACCAGGAACTAGTAATAATATGTTTTGTTTTGCTTTATGGTAAAGTTATAAAAAATAGAGAATTTTTGCTTTATTTGTTTTCATTGAAGTATGAGCTTAAAAACTTAATCATACTGATCTATGAAAACACGAAGAAATGTGAAAAAGCGTTTAGGTTCATATCTCAATATTTTTAAGTTCATACGTCACTAAAACATAATCTTTTTTTTTTCATTTCTTAATAAATGACACAGAACTGAACTTTATAGAAAATGAAATCATTGATCACCAAGGATATGTAATGCATTAAAGTTAATGAAAATGAATTACTTCTCAGGCTTCGAGCTCTTAAGTTAATAATATTTGCTTTCAGAGTTCCTGCGTATAGGTTAACTATGTTGTGTGTCTATAAAATTTACCCCGGTCACATAAAGTCGTTCACTTTCTATCATTTATAGCGGTTACATGAATGGTTACTATAATTCACATTATACATATACTCTTTTATTAAATACCTATAAACATTTCAACTAAAATATCTATTTTCACATTATACATATACTCTTTTATTAAATACCTATAAACATTTCTATTAAAATAGCTATTTCCACATTATACATATACTCTTTTATTAAATACCTATAAACATTTCTATTAAAATAGCTATTTCCACATTATACATATACTCTTTTATTAAATACCTATAAACATTTCTACTAAAATAGCTATTTCCACATTATACATATACTCTTTTATTAAATACCTATAAACATTTCTACTAAAATAGCTATTTCCACATTATACATATACTCTTTTATTGAATACCTATAAACATTTCTACTAAAATAGCTATTTCCACATTATACATATACTCTTTTATTAAATACCTATAAACATTTCTACTAAAATAGCCATCCCACATTATACATATACCTATAAACATTTCTATTAAAATATATTCATTCCACCCAGACAAAATCGGACACGTCAGAAAAATACAGTTCAAAAACCGTTCAATATAAGATGGCGTCATAAACGTAATCAGAATAGTAGAGGCGAAGGGAAATACTTGTAAATATACAGTTGGTTTTTTTGCATTTCATCTTATTTATCTATTTCTATTAGATAAATTTGATTAAACAATAAATAAAATCTGCATTTCTACAAGTATTTACCTTATCCTTTACTGTTCTGATTACGTTTATTTGCAATAAGACGCCAGCGTTTTTCTATAGAATTAAATGAAAGGGAATCAAAAGCTTTCTCAAAGTCAATAAGCATTAGTACTCCTGGAATATTATTAACCTCACAGTATTTCATGATATCGCATAAAAGTCGAGTGTTTTCTCCGATATATCTTCCTTTAAGGAATCCAGTTTGATCTTTTGCAGGAGGTATAAATAAAGATCAGTCATCACATGTGTACAGTTTGATCGTTGTCTTCACCACCTGCTTATCCATTTTTTTTCAACCAGAGCTGTTTATATATTAAAATTTCAAAATGAACTTTAACTCACAGTTGTGCTTCCAGTGATTTTAATTTTGATTTTAATGTTATTTTGCAGAAGATTTTATTCAGCATGACAAGGGTTAAAACTGTAGTAAATTATGGGAAATTCTAAAAGAAAACGGGACCTGAACGATAACATTTTACGCGTGATGTCTTAAAATTAGCGAGTGGTTTATAAAGATTTCTACGAGACCTAGCAGTCATTGCGTGATGGGACAAGATTCATGCGTGATTATAAAAAAAAATTGAGGCGGGGCAAAATAAATGCGTTATTAATCTAGATTTCTATGAGTGTAGTCACTGATCAAGGATTTTTCGATTCGGGTCTCAATCGATTCGTGATAAATAAAATTCATTTGAAAGGGGTTGCAATGCGCAACTGATCAATATTTCTATGAAACAGACTACAATGCGAGACTATTGAAAAAAGCTACGAGAAAAGACATGGTTAAAAATTTCTGCGGAACAGTTTACATGCGGTTAATACGTGATTGGTCTAAATTATTGAGAATACCACGAGATTTAACGCACTTAATGCGTGAAAGATCGAGTGTTATGCGAGATGGGATACAATTAATGCGTGGCTTATAAAGATTTGTCTGAGACGGAGCTAAATAATGCGTGATTAGTCTAGATTTATATGAGAGGAGTCACGATGTTTAAGCGATCAAGATTCCATCGATACGAGACACAAACGATTCATATTAAATGAAAGTTATGTGAGAGGGCTTAAAATGAGAAATAGATCAACATTTTTGAGAAAGGGATTACAATGCGAGATTAATAAAAAGACATGGTTAATGAGCGACTGAGAGGGGACACACTCATGATTAATTTAGATTTCTGTGAAAGGGGTCACAATGCGTTATTGATCTAGATTTTGAGAAAGGGGTCAAAATGCGTTATTGATTTAGATTTCTGTGAAAGGGGTCACAATGCGTTATTGATCTAGATTTCTGTGAAAGGAGTCACAATACGTGATTGATCTATATTTCTGTGAAAGGGGTCACAATGCGAGATTGATCTAGATTTCTGTGAAAGGGGTCACAATGCGAGATTGATCTAGATTTCTGTGAAAAAGGGTCACAATGCGTTATTGATCTAGATTTGTGTGAAAAAGGGGTCACAATTCGTTATTGATCTAGATTTTTGTGAAAGGGGTCACAATGCGTTATTGATCTAGATTTCGGTGAAAGGGTCACAATGCGTGATTGATGTAGATTTCTGTGAAAGGAGTCACAATGCGTGATTGATCTTTTTTCTGTGAAAGGGGTCACAATGCGTTATTGATCTAGATTTCTGTGAAAGGGGTCACAATGCGTGATTGATCTAGATTTCTGTGAAAGGGGTCACAATGCGTGATTGATCTAGATTTCTGTGAAAGGGGTCACAATGCGTGATTGATCTAGATTTCTGTGAAAGGAGTCACAATGCGTGATTGATCTAGATTTCTTTGAAAGGGTCAAAATGCCTGAATGATTAAGGTTGTTTCGTACTTTTAGGACTTGGCAAAATTGACCAATCGCTGGTCCAGCCCTTTTAGGTCTTTAGCCCCGCCCATTGACTTCAACAGCGTTATTTTGCCAAATTTATGACCAGTAGTATGTTACAAATAAAAAGAATGGTTGATTGGCGACCTAAACGTCGTAACTACAGCTTAAATAAGCTGCAGTGACGACGTTTAAATCGCCAAACCAACAAAAAACGTGAACAAAAATGGCGGCCAATGACGGACATCAAACTCATTTCTGGTCTCAATGAATGATTTCATAGTTCAACTAGTTATTTGATTGACAGCCGTGACTGGTCAATTATACGGTATTATACGATCGAGATTTCTACGCAACAGTTAACACGAAAAACAGATTAATTCACTTACCGTCTCCGTCTTCTCGTTTTGATAAATGGTGCCAGAGTGTTTTTAATCGTCTGAGATGAGGGACAGCGTTCTCACAACGTTTCTCGCATAACGTTGACGTCACGTCGACGGGGTTTAAAACGATCATCAGTAAGGCGCCGTACAAAAATGAAATAGAGGATGGTAGACCTTTTGTGGACATAACCTGAAGTTAAAAATAAATACGTTTTTAAAATGATTATCCCTTGTGACATTTAAGAAACACCCAACAGTGATAGATGACGTTATATCATTGTTTTACGAACAAAACGTCTTTACAAAACGTCTGTAGCATGAAATATCATGTGTTAAAGAATTGTATGTACCTTTGAAGTTCGAGGGTAAAGTTCCTAATCGGAGAATAAATAAATGAATATGGAATTAAACGAATAAATAAATACAACAATAAAAAAACAAGTAAACCAAGAGTAAAATTTGAATCAGGCATCTTTTTTTTATATGTATGCGCACAGAGTAGAACCATAGAATTTTACTCAAATGTTGCTTGGCTTTTCTTGGTAGCATTAGATCATAAGAAATGAAGAGGATATTTTTTTGCGTTTTTGCGCTTCGCGTATTCTTACAGCGTAATAAAATTTTCATCTTCATAACTCAATGAAAACAAAAATAGTTTCTTCATTTCTATATGAATTGTCGAATTAAATATATGTCCCCGATTTCTCTTGACAGGTCTTATATTGTATATAAGCACAATGTGCAGAATGTTAAGAGTAAAAAAACAAAGTGCTGAATGTACTGTAAGCTAGCAAAGCATAGTTTTGTTAAGCAATCTTCTTTGTCAAATGTTATCCTGATAAATAAACGGATAAAAGTAACATAGGAGTTAACCAATTACAACCTGCAAAATCTTAGACGGGTTAAAATTGAAAGAAGTTGCAGACGACAATTTAAAGTTAATTGAATTTAGAAAGACTTTCCCTCGTTGGATAGAAAACATTGTATACTACAAAGAAATTGGTTGTTACAAGCAATTTCTTCATTGTCTACAATGTTTTCCAAAAGCTATTTTCTTAAGATGGAAAAAAGCCGAATTGAGTGGGAATGGGTTACAAAGCATGCTTTTGAAAGAGTTATCTAAAATTTGAATAGAGTTTGCAATATTCCTAAAATACATAAGAACTACTTTTCGTGGCGTAGACATTCAGTGAATTTAGTGGTTAAGCCTCCAGCGGCAGTTTGCACTCATTGAACTCTCAGAAGACCTCAAAATTTTGTCTGTTAACTTAAGATTTCAAAGCTGACACTTTGCTAGCTAAAATGATAAAAGGGTCAAGGGTATTACACTCGGGTGCCACGTCCAATGCGGGTTCTGGATTACGTGGGAAAAAGAAAAGGAGCATAACTCTTACCAAAATGCACTGCCTCGGAGATTATTCTCCAATTTTAAGTATATCGTTGGTTGACGAAAAAAATATCGTAACATTCCATTACTGCGACGGAAACGAAATTGCGTGTAAGTCTGGGGTGGAAATGAAATTAGCGTTACGGTAGTACACAGTTACGTATAACCCTTATCAAAAATTGGGTAGACGAGTTTGAATAGCCATATGATTCTAGGAATTGATTTTCAAACAATATATGATTTTCAAAAAACATATTAATTTCGTAATAATTTAACACATTATCATAAGACACAATTTAAGACTTGTTTAACTGAAACAAAATTGAAAACATTGAGAGAAATGGAGAAAGTTTTTGTGACAAGCAATTCCTCTTTTTCACAAAAAGTTTTTAGCTATCGTTTTTTCTCCAGGTTCGTATAAAAGCGGTAGTGTAATGTTATGGGGTTAATTATGACATTATTATCATGTTACTTAAGAAAGTCCTACGTTAAAGTACAAGAATCCAAGATACCAAAAAATTTACCTTTTCCTGTACAATACCCCGATTTTACTTTGCCGAGATTTTGTATTTGAAAAAAATTGTGGAAAAAGAAGAAATTGCTTGTAATAAGCAATGTCTCCTTATCCCACAATATTTTCTACGCCAAAGGATGGTTTCATTTCAAGCTACACGCTATTTTCATTACCGTCTGCAGCCTCTTGCGATTTGGACTAGTCTAAAATTTTATAAAACGCACACACTTAAAATTAAAACAACAACAACAACAAAAAAAAAACACAGGAAATGGTTAAAGGAAATAAAATACAAAAAAGGGGGGTGAAAAGAAGATGACACAACAATGTAAAAATAATCAAAATTTAGTTACATGTAAAATTTCGGATAAATCCAATCGTATTTAGTCGAGTGATAAAAGAACTCCGAGATTCTCTGCGGTTAATTCAACAATGATCATAATCAACTATTGATTTGGCCTCCACCTACGACAGAAACTCTTCTAGAATTTCACAGAATATTGTAAGTACAGCTCATATCTTTGTCAATAGTACACTCCCCCAAGGGCCCCCGCATACCATTTCATTAATACTTAAATCAAAGTACTGAAAGGTACCGTAAGCTAGTAAAGCATTGCTTTATTCAATAATCTTCTTTGTTAAACGCATATCATTATAAGAAACGAGGTTAAAGTAACCAAGGCGTTAACCCATCATTACACAATCCCTCCTTTTTACACCCCGTAAGAAAATAGTTGTTGAAAACATTGTGGAAAATGAAGAAATTGCTTGTTTCAGGCAATTTCTCCACTTCCACATTGTTTTTAACCTAGAGAGATAAGTATTTTTGAAATTTCAACAATTTGAAATTGTCGTCTGCAACTTCTTTTAAGACTCTGATCAGTATCATTTTGAACACGATGGGCTCAAGTGAGCTAAAAATACCTAGAAGATGAACATGCAGGCAGAGTTTGCAAAATTCCTGAAATTCATGTACATTACAACTACTTTCTATGGCGTAGGCACTTAACGGATTTAGTGGTTAAGCCTCCAGTGGCAGTTTGCACTCGTTGAACTTTGAGACGACCTCAAAATTGTGTCGATTAACTTAAGGTATCAAAGCTGACGCTTTGCTACCTAAAAATACGTAAATTGAAAAGCTCATAATATTTGTTTAATCCAAACCATTGTTTCGAAAATTATGTGGAAATTCGGTTTTTAGTTAGTACATTTACATGTTTTGTCAAACAACAACAACAAAATCGACAAACAAATCAAAGCATACACTTTGACCGGAATTGAACTTCGGACTGACCAGAGATCAAAAGGGAAGAGTATCTCGCCAAAGAATGTATAATACGGTAGAATGACCTTTTCATATTTAGAAAATGTAGCAAATACGATCCGCCCGGCCTAACCAGTATCAATGTTTTTCGGACTTACTACAGAGTTCACGAATAAGGAAAAAAAGAGAGACGTGATTTTCGACCTGATTTTGATACTGGTAATATAGATCTTAATTGCACCCCTGATAATATCGGTCCACTTCTTAACCCATTCCCAATCAAACCCTCCTTTTTACGCCCCTCAATATGAAAGCTTTTGAAAAACGTTGTGGATAATGAAGAAATTGCTTGTATCAAGCAATTTCTTCATTATCCACAATGTTTTCTATCCAAAAATACAAACAATGTTTAAAATTCCATCAATTTGAAAGTGTCGTCTGCAGCTTTTCTCACTTTGGACCAGTCTAAAATCATATTGTGGGGAAATGGGTTAACTGCTCCTGACTTTATCAACAAATATTATTTCTCCTTTTATTAGCAACTTCAGATTGATTGCAACAAAAGTGGTGACACGTTGTTGTTGCGATTATCAGGATTCCGATTTTATACCAATGACGTGCTGATTGATTGAATGATTGATTGAATTGGGTTTAACGCCGCTTTTAGCAGTATTTCAGGCATATCGCGGCGGCCGGAGCACGCAACAATCGATTTCTGGTATTTCTCACACCAGTACTACCACTACATCCTTTCCTAGCCTCCAGCTGCTATCCAACTCAGGTTTACGATTATCCACCTATCCATAAGTGAGAGAAAAATGTCGGAAAGGATATGTGCCGCCGCCGAGGATCGAACCCATGACATCCTATGATCAAAAACGTGCTGAACAACAGAGGTGTTGTCCGTAGTCATAAGGTAGAGTGTCCGCCTCGTGTTCGATAGGTGCCGAGTTTATTTCCTTGGAGAGACTATCGGTCTTTGGTCTTAGAATTATCCTTATATTCTGCGCGGGTAATGGTGTATTCTCCTGGTAACAGAATCGAAAACGGATTTATCTAAGTTAAAAAAACCTGTTTCCAAATGGATTTAAAAATGCATAGCTTTAAACCAAACAAGCTGGTTAAACCAATGCCCACACAGTGACGCTTTTTCACGCCCTTTGAGAAAACAGCTTTAGAAAACATTATGGATAATGAAGAAATTGCTTGTTACAAGCAATTTCTTCATTATCGACAGTGTTTTCCACCCTGAAAGACAAAGTTTTTTAAAATCCAACCGACTCCAAGTTGTCGACTGCAACTTCTTTGAATTTGGACCAGTCTTAAAATTTTGTCGTCTGGAAATAGTTTGATGAAATCGACGATTCTAACGTGTCAACTTCACTCTGTAGAACAAACATCTCTGATATAAGCTCAAGAAAACAACATAATTAATTCCCATAAAATCGGGATATTCGATTTCAAATTAGATGTTAGAGGAGATTCTTGTTCTTTCAAACGACTTGTTGTGTTGATCACGGGAATGTGTTTAAACACGACAGTTCCTTGTTCTATAAAGAGCAATGTATGGATCTTAAAAGTTTGTTTGTTTGTTTGTTGGAATGGGGTTTTACGCCGCTTTCAACAATCTTTCAGTTATATCGCGGCGGCTTGAGCACCTAACAATGGGTTCCTGGTATTTCTCACACCACTTATTAAAGCTGTAGTTACGACGTTTAGGTCGCCATCCAACCGTTTTACTTTTCTTGTTACACGTTACTGGTCATACGAGCTGTAGTTACGAAGTTTAGGTCGCCAAACCAACCGTTTTACTTTTCTTGCTACACGTTACTGGCCAAACAAGCTGTATTTACAAAGTTTAGGTCGCCAACCAACCGTTTTACTTTTCTTGCTACACGTTACTGGCCAAACAAGCTGTATTGTCAATGTTTAGGTCGCCAATCAACCGTTTTACTTTTCTTGCCACATGTTCTTGACCAAACGAGCTGCAGTTAGGACGTTTAGGTCGCCAACCAGCTGTATTACCTTTCTTGCCACATGTAACTAGCCAAACGAGCTGCAGTTAGGACGTTTAGGTCGCCGAACCAATTGTTTTACTTTTCTTTCCACATGTTACTGGCAAAACGAGCTGCAGTTAGAACGTTTAGGTCGCCAACCAACCGTTTTATTTTTCTTGTTACATGTTACTGGCCATACAGTTTGGAAAATAACGCCGTTAGATATCGAAGAGAAACTTCCTGTCGGAGTCAGTTGATGTAGCCAGCGGAGTCAGTGGGCGGGGCCAGCGGAGTCAGTGGGCGGGGCCAGCGACCCGTTAATTATCAATTAGCATCTACCTCGATTTTATATGTTTTTAGAAGACTCCTTTAATAAATAATGGGTTTTTGGAACACGAATTTCATCTTAATTTTTTCAGTAAATCACTAAAAATGGATGAAGTTCCTCGAAATATGATATCGCTAAAAATAGATAAAGTTCAACGAGATATGATATGTCGTGAACACATAGCGCCGTTTGTAATATGACGTCATTTCATACGTTGATACTTTGAATTTGCGGTAACAAAAACGTGTTAACATAGTCTTCGAATTTATTTGCGTAGTTAATACACTAGTGTTGTATGACCCATACATGCGTTATCAAAAATATTTGACGGGTTTATTTCTCTCTGTAGGTAATATTATAAATGGTATTTTTCCCTTCTTGTGTAAGATTGACATGTTGATGCTCCAGAAAGGCAATAAACGTTACGTCAATAAAGAAGAAATTTCAAGTCTATTATGACTGACAACACTTTTTTGAAATGCATGTGTTCTTCATGTTTGTTTATTTCATATAAAAAGAGTAATAACTACAATCATTTCTAAATACATTTCTTGGACTTGTGTCCTTTTTGGTGGACGTCTCAACGTAAACATGTTAGCATGTTTCGAAAATCAAGTAGAATCCAAATTGGTGTGCGAAAAGTAGCGCCCAATTAAAATCCATTTAATAATTTTCAAAGCTTCGCTTTCGCAAACCATCTAGACGTGTTGTGAGAATGCAATTTATACATTGAGTAAAAACACCTTTTGTTTCATAAAAACATCTTCTCAAATCACGCGATATCCAGCTTCGGCATAGTGCACAATATAGAATTGAGTATTTTTCCGGCCGTTCGGATCGCTACTACTCACTTCGCTTCGCAGATCTGATCCAAGAAGTTGTGATTTGCTTCGCTTACCAATTGTATGATTCTATAATTCCTATTTATAGAACTCGGTGTTCCATCAGCATACCGCGGAGGGGATTAATAGACAAGTGTATAGACAATCGGACAAAATATCAGTATGTTCTACCTATTTTCAAAAAGTTTCCTGGGATGTGTTTTTCTTGAGTAGAAGGTTCACAGCTATATAGAATCTTCATTTATTTCTAGTAACTTGTAAATTTGAATGAATTGCCAACCCAATATTGTCCAAATTTGTAAAATGACACCATAATTATTTGAGAACTGCCACGGTGAAAAGATCATTTCGAAAAGAAGTAAAAAGTATTAATCTAGAAAACTAGATAGACTGTGATTTGTTTGCTCGTGACACTAGAATAGAAGACTATTAAGCTATACGGACTAGGCGAGACATTTTGATTTAACCAGAATATATGACAAATGCCATATTCTACAGCAAAATGAGCATATCAACCTACTATGCCAAATGGAAGTCCACCATCAGTACTTTCAGTGCCTTGATTAAGATAGCTTAGGTTAATTTATGATTTTAGCATACCTGTCCGTAAACGTCACTACTTAAACCGCGTTGTTTCTGATAATCGAAATCTTGAAGGGCAACTTAGGTGTTGATGCTTCATAAAACGCATATTTATTCAGATATTCATTCATTCGTTCATTCATTTTTTATTCTTTCATTCATTCATTTATTCTTCTATTCATTCATTTATTCATTCATTCGTTCGTTCACTATTTAATAATATTTATTAGTTTCGACTACCAAGAACAAGCGTCCTGAGTTGCCGAGAAAAAAATACCTCCATGAAGAAATTTTTGAGCACGCAGCTAATTTTTGTGCATCCGCACAAAATATTTCCTTACAAAAAAGAATAGAAAATTGTAAAATATTTGCTTTTCCACTTGATGCATCAAATAATAAGAAATAAAGACAATATTTTGTTTGTTTTCATGGAGGTATGTATCTAATTCAATTAATAGATGAAGAGAATGATTTATTTGTTTTCATAGAGATTTGAAAAAGAAAAACCTAATCACTTTTATTTTTTCGTTTCATATCTCCATGAAACAAAAAAAAATATTCTCTTCATCTCTTAACCCTTTCCCGTTTTTCAAAATTTTAGACCTGTCCAATTTCAAAGGATTAGCAGACAAAAAATTAAATTGGATTTAATTAGGAAAATAACCATTGAGTTGGGTAGAAAATATTGTAGAAAAAGAAGAAATTGCTTGTTACAAGCAATTTCTTCTTTTTCTACAATTTTTTCTCAATTATAAAATCACAGGGACGTAAAAAGCAGTGATTGTACAGGAAAGGGTTAAATGAATAAAATTATTAAATCGATAATTTCTTTATTCATTCATTCATTCATTCAAGGAACGAAAGAATGCAGCTGCAGTCACTGATTAGCAAATTTTTTGGTATCGATAGTTTTAAAGTGGTAAGTTTGTTAAGATGTCTGATCAATTTGCATAATTTGCAGTTAAAGTCCACTTAACAGTTTATCGCCGACAGAATCATTCGAAAGATAACAGAAAAATAAACATTTTACTCTTATCAACAAAAACAAATCGATTTTTATAAACCGTTAAACATTGAAGAAATCGGTTGATCTATACCCATATTACAAATATAATTTTTAAAGTTCACATCGAACACTTAGTTTTAAGGTTTAAAAATTACATACAACACCGAAATAGCGGTCACTTACATAAATTACCATCTGCAGGCCACAGCTTTTTTTTGTGTGTGTGTCTTATTGCCCAGTGGTTCTGAAACTTTAAAATAACGACTTGCAAAAATTGTCCCGGTTGGTTTCTAGTCTTCAGGCTAAACGAAGGGCCCTTTTTTCATAAATAAGCCTACTCTTGGAGGGTTAGGCGTTTAAACCATTCCCATGCAATGATGATTTTTGACACCTCTCAAGAAAATTGAATAGGCAAACATCGTGCAAAATGAAGAAATTGCTTGTAACAAGCAATTTCTTCATTTTACACAATGTTTTCAAAATTTGAAAAAATCTAAAGTATTATAAACTTCAACTTGTCCTCTGTCACATTCTTTCAATTTGGACCAGTCTAAAACTTTGTCGACTTGTAATGGGTTAAAACAACAACAACAACAACAACAGTGTTTATCGTCGATGGACGTACAAAATGTTATAGTACAGTTTATTCAAGCTGTATTTACGACATTTTGGTCGCTCATTGAAGATATCATCTTTTGGAGACAATTATGTCGTAACCACGGGTTAAATAAAGCTGTTGTTACAACATTTAAGTCTCCTACCGACGAATGTATGTCTTTCCATTTTGAGGAATAATAGTACACGGTCAAATCTGTCTTAATGGCCACCTCTATTAAGCAATCAACTTGTGGTAAGCAAGCGGTCATACAGTTTCCAAATAAAGCCAATTAATAGAAATTAACCTGTATTTAGCACGAACCTGTGCTAAAAAAAAAAGATTTGTCCAAATTGAAAGAAGTTGCAAACAATACTTTCAACATGCATGGTAAATTTGAAAAAGAACTTTTCCATCTTCCAGGATTGAAAATATTGTAGACAATGAAGAAATAGCTTGTTACAAGTAATTTCTTCATTTCCTAACCTTTTTCCCAAGCTTTTTGTTGCGGAGCGTAAAAAAGGAATTGTGTGGGAACATGATCAAGCAAATATCCTTGCATGTCCTAAGAGCTCTTGCTTAATGCAGTCTCGACTGTAAAAAGTTTTTAAAAGTCGTCTACAACTTGTCTCTACATGGACCAATTTATTGTTCTCTTGTCTTTTAAAACATGCCAATTTAAGATATTCCATATTTATCTTATTGAAGCTGTAGTTTCACGGTTTGGGTGGAATATCGACGATTAAAATATGTGTCAATATCGAGCAGATTATTAAGAGTACGTTTATATAAACCAAAGGCTGTAAACATGTCAATGTTCTTGTAAATGATGGAATAAACCACAAGAATTCAATAATTATAATTAGATTAGAATCTGTAGTAATTCTAATTAGGTCATTAGAGACCAGTGTCTTTTTTTTTTTTTTTTTTTTTTTTTTTAAGGACACCAAAAGACACACAGTCTATATCAACCATTACCGGATAACTACATTTTAAACTGGGACAAATGGAAACGACATGGAGACGACATTTCAAATTGCGTTCACAATAAGCTCCAAAACGGATAGAAAACATTGTGTTATTGGCAGATCCGATCCGGCAGAACTGGTAAGGCGAATCTGAACCAAGATAATGTTCCTGAAAGCATCCAAAAATAGCATAGTACTTTTTGAGTGTCCGATTTTCATTTGATGTATCAATTATAAACTTGGTTGGCCATGAAAGTATTTTTTACAATTTAATAAACGTTATAAGATGGTATTTAGAAAGTTTAGCATGATATCCTGATTATAGTTGAATTATAGGAATATATTTACCTCGTATAGATAATTTACTGGACGCATCTTTTAATCGAAAAATCGATTGGTAACCAAACCAAGTAAACGATTAAGACCGGAGGGCATTGTTGACATCCGACTTTTATTTCGAGCAATTTTGTTGGTTTTGGCGAATTTAAACACCGTAAGTACGGCTTTGTCTAAAGCTGTAGTTACAGAGCTTGGATAGCGAACCAAAGATTTGCTGTATTTTATAGTCCCTACCATTAATTATGAACAGCAAAGCCGTTCGCTATCTCAGTCAAATTGACATGTTGGAGGTCAGTGGGCGTGGCTGGCTATCAATTAAATATATGTGCACATATTTATCATTCAAAGCACTCGACAATTTTGAATGAATTACACGTTTTAATAGGAATGTTATTGGGTTTTTTTGTTGTTATAATTGTTATTGTTTTATTCAGGTTTTTCTCGTAAAGATTGAATTTGCTGTTTTTGACATGTTAGTTTAAAATATAACGAGGTCAGTGAACCAAATATTTTTTGAGGTTTCGTCATCGAGCTACCAAATTATCATAAATACAGCTTTCTACGTGGCACTTGTAGTTACAATATTCACATTGGTCAAATACGGCTAAACCTTCTTATTCGACATCGCGTATCTTTAAAGATCTAAGAATGAAGAGATTTTATTTTCATTGAGGTATTAACTTTAAAACTAAACCACACTTATGTATAAATCCTGCCCGCGGTCATGGCAACATGCAAAACTATACCAATCAAAACGCTTGTATCTTGATAGGCGAAACTTAAATCAAATTATTCCTCGCTAAACAGTTGACTCACACAATTTGTTGTTATTGTTGTTGCTGTTCTTGGATGTTTTGTTTGTTTGTTGATGTTTTATGAGAGAGAAATATGTTTTCTCCGTTGACCGTTCATTAATCTGATTATTAAGGAAGATGATATTTTCTTTCACGAGGCAAATCGAATTATTTTATCCTTCACGTCACCCATTAACCCAATAACCTAATTCAAGCCATTGACAAATGATTAACGTTAAGTAAGGATGCCTTTTATTTGTATCAGGGTTGTATACTTCACTTGAGATAATTGAGCCTATGCGCGACGAGTGCGTGACTCGCACACATTGAGCACCCTGGACAGCCATTCGGGGCAATTAGAATATTCGCTGATTGTTTAAAGAAGCTTTGGGTCAGTATCTATCTACAGAGCGCAGAGTGAAGACTCTGGTCAGACTGTGCGAATGCACAGGCTTATCTGAGTCTTTACTTGGCGCACATGTGTAATGGTTGGAAATGTCACGCATGTGCTCAATTACGAAAAAATAAACCTTTAAACTTACAACATAGGTGTCTCTTCTGTTCAAAGCAATAAGTGTGCATCGGTCACTTATTGAGTCATTTCTTGAGTGTCTCGATATACAAACTATCAAACTATTTTTTACCTGCATCATATAAGCGTAGATAAAGTCCATCTTCGTCAAGTAATGCGTTATCGCCGTTGGGTTATATTGCCAATTAAGTACGATTGACGCGCGCGTGATTATTGTTAATACATATCGTTTTTTTGGTGACCAAACACGATATTTTGCCCAACCACCATTGATTTACTATCGGGGGGGGGGGGTTCTCCAATGAGGGGGATTTTCACCCTACGTGTCTTCCCCCTCGCGCCTTTGTGGCTTAAGTGCGCGTCATACGTGTGTATCATGTTAAAAAAATCTGGACACGTCCTGCAATCAGTAATGGAAATTGTGCACTGTTAAATTAATTCTTATACCGAGTAAGATAGTGAGCCTCATAAACCTCGTCATAAACCTCGTTATCGCAGCTTGTATGATATCCCACAGACAAATTGGTTTTACATTAGTCAAGTGTATGTTGTTGCGAATTCCATCCTGGCACGTGTATTATGAAAGAATTTTGCAACTGGTTGAAATGAATTATTCAAAAAGTCAGGGCTCGTTTCCCATATACCAATATCATAGACTGTAAACTTTATGTGAGAGTTGAATGCCTGATCCGAAATTTAATTTGCAAAACGCCTTATTCTATGGTATTTACGTTAGTAATTGTAACAGAACTTTACAGATACAACTGTATATGCCCTGTATGTTACGCAAGAAACACACCACCCATAAAGTGTTTTTAGCTAGCAAAGCTTAAGTGAACAGACAAAAAATTGAGGTCTTCTCAAAGTTCAACGAGTGTAAACTGCCACTGGAAGCTTAACCACTAGATCCATTGAATGCCTACGCCATATAAAGTAGTTCTTATGTATTTCAGGAATATTACCAACTTTGTCTGCATGTTTATCCCCAAGGTATGTATGTCTAGCTCACTTTGCATATTGTGTTCAAAATGAGTCTGATCGGAATCTTCACTGTGCATACTGCTTTGTATGGCAAAATGAATTAACTTATTCAAATTGTAGAGAACTCCTTCAAAAGCATGCTATTTAGCCCATTTCAACCTAATCCCGGGAAAAAAAAGCTTTGAAAAACACTGTGGACAAAGGAGCAATTGCTTGTAGTAATAATTTCTACAATGTTCACATGGTTTTTTCTAACCTACAAAGCAATTATTTTCTGAATTCCATCAACTTGAAATTGTCGTGAGCAACTTCTAACAATTTGAACCAGCTTTAGATTTGATGTTGTAATGGGTTAAGTCCCGGGTTACTTTAACCTTGTTTATTTGTCATGATAACCTTTAATTAACAAAACCATGCTTTGCTAACTTACAGTACTTTCAGTACTTTGATTATGGTTCTCTGTAATCTTTCCATTTTTATGTATTTAGCCATTAAATTCGCAATACGTTTGAAATTCGTCAAAATGTTAAAATTGGAATGTTAACTTTTTAAAAGCAGTGCGTGACAAAGGAACTTACAACAGGTTCGCCCTTACTCCTTGATATAACGTATTTGTTGCCCTTGACACTTTGTTTTCTTCCATTGATTTTTTTTTCATATATAAATGAGGACATGGAATATTGTGAATTCTAACAATGATGCGTGATTCCACTGAACTAATGCTGGGTACTTACAAATAGACACTTTCGTCGATCAAATATCAAATAACTACAAAGACAATATCTTGTTTCTATTTAAGTATGTGGTGTTTTATTTGTTTGGTTATTTTGGGTTTAGTATAGTGCACTTTTTTGTGGGAGAGATGAAATTTTTGAGAATACCTTTCATAGGGTTGAGAAATACCGATACCTCCCTGTACACTGCGAATAAATACTTGATTTGGCATCAAAACGAGTCTTTAACAAAAGTCTATTACATTCTGCTAATGTTGAGTACTTTCGTGAAGCAAGATGAAATCTAAGAAGAAAGACTTTTGTCAAATATCTGATGTCAAACCATTACTAAACGACATGATTTCAGACTAGTCCAGTTTGACAGGAGTTGCAGAATACATTTACAATTACGCTAAAATTAAAATCAAAGTACTGAAAGAACTGTAAGCTAGCTAGCAAAGCATGGCTTTGTTAAGTAGAAAACACTGTGGACATTGTCCATAATGTTTTCAATAGCCTTTTCGTGGGATTTTTTAAAAAGCGGGATTGAGTGGGAATGGGTTTAACAGCATGCTTTTGAAGAACTACTTTTTATTGCGTAAACATTCAATGAATTTAGTGGTTTAGCCTCCAGTGGCAGTTTGCACTCATTCAACTCTGAGAAGACCTCAAAATGTTGTCTGTTAACTTGACGCTTTGCTACCTAAAAAATGTCAAATAGGGTAAAACATGTTGCCACAAGCGATTTCTCCTTTTTTTCCCACAGACGTTTCCATGCTTGCATTTCTTGAGGGCGTTAGAAAGCGGCATTGTTCGGTAATGGGAGAATTTAAGGGTATTTCGAATCATGGCTTTCCGTTAATTATTCGGTTTATTTTCCGTCCGCATGTCCTCCTAAAGAATCAGTGTAAGAGAAAACGACAACTTTATATTTAATGTGGCCGTAAAAGGATACTAAAACTCATGTATTTGCAGTGAAAACGTGTATTCAATTACAGAAACTAATGCCTATATAGGAACAGCTCACTTTTTGGTACACGAACTTTTCTTCTTCTCTTACATCCTTAGTCTAATTACTCATTCCTACACATCAAAGTTTTAAACTGGTCCAAATTTAAAGAAGCTGAAGACATGTACAAGGTGACGGAATTTTATCTTTTATATATAGAAGACATTGTGGATAATAAAGAAATTGCTTGATACAAGCAATTTCTTTATTTCCTCAATTTTTTCCGGACCTTCTTTCTTGAGGGGCGTAAAAAGGAGGGGTTTTGTGGGAATGGGTTAAACGTTGCAAGTGCGCTCTGTTAGTTCACGATTATTCGCTGCGGCCGTGGATCGAACCCGGGCGCTCTGGTAGTTAAACTCACCACTATCAACATTTTAGACGGGTCTAAACTAAAAGGAAATGTAGATGAAAACTTCAAGTTTTTTTAAAATTACCTTGCTTCTCGGGAGAAAACATTGTGGGAATTGAAGAATTTGCTTTACCCTCTTGCAGTCTGATAGGCACCGTAACGTTTTTCTTGTGGGGATGGGAGTTCGAGAGGTTACATAATAAATTATTATCTTCGCCCTATATTGAAATTAAAGCGATTTTACGTCTGAAAAAAGCAGTACAAATGAAAGAAGAATATTCACATTTTTTATCTATTCGCATTCAACATATCAACAAGAACTCACTTAAATCTTCTTTCAAATTAAGGTTTCGATTTTTTATGGTGTTCAAATCTTGCAAGGGCTCTATTAATGGACCACTTTGATTAACCGACCAGGATAAAAAGCCATTTCAAAGCCAAAGGACTTAAGTTCCTCGGTGATGCCCTGATCCTGTTGAGAATGTGATTTTAACAGATGTGTCATTCTCATAGTGTTTAAGCCTCTAGACTTTACGTCTCGGTGATTTGATTCTAGAGAAAAATGTGGGAAAGGAAAAAAATGCTTGTTACATTTTTTTCTTTTATAGATAAAGTTTGCGTTTTAGTCTTTTCTACGCCTTGCTTATTCAAACGACTTGACAATCAAATCATTGAATCGCAAGTCGGCTGTTAACATACAGCTCACATGACAGCCACAGGGTATTGGCTTACAACCCTTAGTGGAGAGGAGCAATGTGGAATAAGTTATTGCTAAGAATAATTTCCCAAGGTCCGGGCGGGTTTCGAACCCGGGACCTTCCGGTCCCGAGGTCCGTGTCCTACCACCAGACCACGGAGCTCCACTTCTTTTTGCCACGATTATTTTTACCACAAAGGATGTCTTCTTTTCTAATTATCCCCTCTTTTCCATTGTCACCTCCAAAAATATTTATCTTATTAGGTTTGGGTTTAATTAAAACTTTTTTAAAGTGTCGCCAATTTATAAATGCATACAAACAAATGTGTACATATACAATAAGTACAATGAAAATGTTTAATAAAGAGATAATGAAACTTCGGATTAAAATATTCAAATATAGCAATTCCTCATAAAGTGTCGTCAAGTAAAGAACGATATTTCTTAGAAATCTAAATAAGAATCTTAGGAATCTCGACGAAAGAATGCACCTCTGGATAATGGATGATAAATATACAATGTGACGTCATCAAGACATCGGAGTTGTCCAACTTCACAAAGTAACGACTTTTAGACAGTCTTTCTAGCTGCCGCCATAGCGCAGTCGGTAGCGCATCAGACTTATAATCTTCAATCATGGGACGTCATGGGTTCGATCCCCGGTGGCGGTACATATCCTTTCCGACATTTGTCTCTCACCAATGGGTGGATAATCTTAAACATAAGAGAGATATTGGCTGGAGGCTAGGAAAGGATGTAGTGGTAGTACTGGTGTGAGAAATACCAGGAATCCATTGTTAGGTGCTCCAGCCGCCGCGATATGACTGACATACTGTTAAAAGTGGCGTTAAACCCCAATCAATCAATCAACCAACTAGATAATGGATTAAAAAAAAAAAAAAAAAAAAAAAGATGACTTCATCAGAGTATAGAATGTTCCAACTTCATAAAGTAACATTATTTAGGCATAGTTTTCATATAGCGGAACATACTCGTAAAAAATATTTATAACACTATTTCATTATGTGAATCAAAATACTGAAAGTACTGTTAGCTAGCAAAGCATGATTTTATGTATAAATCTTCTTTTTAAAGGTTACCATGATTAGTTGAATGTAGAAAACATTTCTCTTGTAGGATAGAAAACAGTGTGGACAATGAAGAAATTGCTTATTACAAGCAATTTCTTCATTGTGCATAATTTGTCCAAAGCTTTTTTCTTGGGGTGATTCTAAAATGCGATTGGATGGGATCGGGTTAAATAACATGCTTCTGAAGGAGTTTTCTACGATTTGAATAAAGTTAATCATGTGGCCATAAAAAGCTGTGGCAGAGGTTGCAATATTCCTGAAATAAGAACTACTTTTTGTTGCGTAGGCATTCAATGGATTTCGTTGTTAAGCCTACAGTGGCAGTTTGCACTCGTTGAAGCCTGAGTAGGCCATAAAAATTTTAATGTTAACTTAATCTATCAAAGCTGATGCTTTGCTAGCTAAAAACCTAATTGACCAATCTCTGATTCTACCCACTTAGTTCGTCGGCCATGCCCACTTACTCCGACAGGAAGTCCCGCTTCGGTTTTAAAAGGCGTTATTTTCCCAAATCTATGCAACAAAAAAGAAGAATATTTAGTTGGCGACCTAATCGTCCTAACTGCAGATTAAAGAAAAAACTGTAGTTACAACGTTTAAGTCGCCAAACCTACAAAAGAGGTAAAAAAATATGGCAACCAATGTCAGAGTTCAAAATTGAATTCTAACCTACACAAATTATTTCAATGGTCGTCTGGTTATTTGATTGACAGCCGCGACTGATCAATTCTGCAGATATTCCAATTATGGGAAGTAACATGTATCAAAATTACAAGATCAACGCCACTGGATTTCGATCCTTGAGTTATATATGAACAAATCATTTTTCGATTTTCCTTACTCTTTAACGCAGTATGACTCTATTATGTAAGAAATGCACCGTTAACCCTAGGAAAATCATATATTTTTGCCCTAGTACGGACAAGAAAGAAGGTTTCAAAAATATATCATCGTTGTCGTTCTAAAACGTCGTAACTGCAGCTTGATTCAAGCTGTAGTTACGACGTTTGAGAATGACATCGACGATGTATATAAATAACAAGATCAAAACCAATGGAATTCGATCCTTGAGTTGAAAATGAACTAATCATTTTCAAAATCCCTCTCTCTATAACGTAATATCACTCTGTTACATGAAGTGCACCGTTAACCCTTGGAAAATCATTTATTTTTTCCTAGTACTGAAAAGAAAGAAGGGCTTAAAGATATAAATAACAAGATTAAAACCACCGGATTCGATCATTTCCGATTTCCCTTACCGTATAGAATAGCACCGATAACCCTAGGAAAATCATTTATTTTCCAGTACGTAAAGGAACGAGTAGTTCAAAGATATATATAAATAACAAAATCAAAACCACCGGAATTCGATCCTTGAGTTGAAAATTAACTAAGCATTTTAAAATCCGTTTTTCTATAACGTAATATCACTCTGCTACGTGAAAATGCACCGTTAATCATTGGAAAATCATTTATCATTTCTTAGTCCTGGAAGGAAAGAAGGGTTTAAATATATATAAATAACAAGATCAAAACCACCGGAATCGATCCTTAAGTTGAAATGAACAAATAATTTTCAATTTCCCTTATTCTATAACATGATATCAATATTGCACCGATAACCCTTTAAAAATCATTTATTTTTGTCCTAGTACTGAAAGGAAAGAAGGATTTAAAGATATTTAAAAAATGATAGAATTGAAATAGGATATCAGATGATATAAAAAAGATACTAATTGTAAGATTTATTTCTCAGAAAATTTCTCAATTTACTGATTTCATTTAAAAATATTTTGTTTTATTAAACTGCGCCCTAGTTTCCTTTTACCTCTGAAGTCATAATTATCACGGCCACAATTCACTACCAAGCACGTTTTGCTTGAGAAGAAACGATAAAAGGTTACGGGGCTATTCCATTTTCCATAGGCGACCATTATAAGAAAATTGCACATAGCTCATCCCCAGAAATTGCAAGGGGGTCAAACCATGTGTCAAATTCAAGAACAATCATTCATCCGTCAATATAAAGACATGATTCCTTTTATCAATGACTTATGGCGTCATTTTTAAGATAACCCTCTTCGCGCAGTTATTTTTACCTTATATCCCGAAAAATACCTCAGGGTATAGAAACCGCCCCTCAAGAGGCGAAATACATTAAAATGTTATCCTTTTCGCTCCTAAGTTATTAACAGAGTATCAATTTATCGGATCATATCGTTAGATTTCGTTTTGATATTATATGGACCAATCAGAGGTCACTTTGATCTTTGTTTACATCACCGTCGTATCCCTAGACAAAATGTGACAGATGGCGGGAAACTATATTAGTTCCCTGTACCCTAAAACATCTCTCAGAAAATCGGTGATTGTAACTACAGCTTTATCCGAGCTCTCGTCCTCCCTACGACGTATTATTTTAGGGAATCAAAGTAGATCTTGCAGTTAACTGACCTATCGCTGGCTCCGCAATCTTTCTTCGTTAGCTCCGCCCATTGTCTCAAACAGGAAGTCCCGCTTCGGTTTTAAACCACGTTATTTTGACAAGTTTATGGCCAGTAGAATGTAACAAGAATTTAGTATAGTTGGTTTGACGACCTAAACGTCGTAATTACAGCTTGCACTTTATTTCTCTTTTTTTATAACTGAAAATGTTTAGAGGTTGGCATGGTATAGACCCTTGGTCTAGGCATCCTCTTCTTCAATCACCTTTCTTCTATTTTTATTTGTTTCTACCTTGGTAAGGAAAATCATATTCATATGATATTGAATGGGTGATCGTGAGTTATCCGCATTTATTAAACTTTAATGCTTTCAGATGGATTATCGAGAAATAACGGTAGATTATGATTCGATAAACTCACCGCCAATCCAGTGAAATTATCAAAAACTTATGCCCCGCTTTCGATCATTTCACCCTATCTGACGTGATCTAAGCAGAGCCAAATAGGTGACGTCATCATAAGCGTTGCATAGCAGTCAAGTGCAAAATGACGCGCTTTAAGAAAATTTGTCATAAAATTTTCGCATTTTGTCTAATTTTTGCATTTAAAGAAATAGAACAATCGTTTGTTTCAGTGTAAGATCGATTTATATTTCATTTCGTGAACAACCAAAGCTTTATTTTCACTCGTGGCTTCGCAACTCATGAAAATAAAGCTTTTGTTGTTCACGAAATGAAATATAAATCGATCTTACACTTGAGCAAACGACTATCCTCTATATAAACAGATAGTACGAGGATTGGTCGAGTTTTTATCTGTATTAGTTGACGAGTTTAAACAGCGGGATTTATTAATGTAAATTTGATACTCTTTTAACAATATGGACTTATTTCTAAAATAAATCATTACAAAAATAGAATAAATCGATATTGTTCATGGTATTCCGCGAAACATATAATGCCATGTGTAAACTGACGTCATTCCATAGATTATGACGTCTTTTAGAGGTAACAAAAAGCTTCGAATTTATTTACATATCTTGTTTATAGTTATTACAGTATTCTTAAATCACCCGTTAATACAAAAAATATTCGGTGGGTTTATTTCTCTGGGCCGTAGATCACATTGTAATTCTTTCCACTGAACAGCAAATACACACACCAAGACATCAAAACCGCGGATTGTTTGATCATTTTGATTGGGACAGAACTGTCACTCACATCCTGTCAAAGACTGTGCCCAATACGCTATTATCGGAATACAGATTGTCAACAGGCGTGCTCTAATCAGCGGTTAGGTAGGTGTATTTTGTCGTCAGAGTCCGCGTATTGGGATTAATTAGACCTCATATGGAAGTGATTGCTTGGAATTTGTTGCTATGCCTTTGACCTGTCTTTTTAGTATCCTTCTGTTCCACGAATTAAACCTGTCAAGATTTGTTAGCTTCTATATATACATGCATAAATATACAAGCACTTTACCTCCATAAATCTAATTCTTAAGAATATGACAACCTGTAAATTTACATGCATACGTGTACAAACTATTAACCTCCACAAATTAATCTTTACAGTATGTGTCAGACCCTATACATACAAGTATAAATTACAAGCTCTTTACCTCTATAAATTAAATTTCCAGGAGTTATCAGTCCCTAAATATGCTTGCATAAATATACAAGCTCTTTACCTCTACAAATTTATTTTTTCAGGATGTATAAGTCCCTAAATGTTCTTGCATAAATATACAAGCCCTTCACTGCCACCAAAGTTAACATTTCATAATGCGTTAATCCCTAAATGTACATACGTAAGTATACAAGTTCATCTCTATTTCAAGTTGAATTTAAAGATATGTCGTAACAAAACCATGCTTTGCTAATTTACAGTACTTTCAATACTTTGAATAAGTTTTAATGCACATTTATTCGATCCTGAACCCTAATTATTATGCCCCTAACGTTTTTGTCTTTCTTTCGAGAAACATCAGAAAAATAATATTTCTTCCATTTCTTGGTTTGTCAGGAATCTTGTCATTTAGCCAATTGCAGATATGTAGGGTGAGAGATTGTTGGCTTGCTTGAACGGGGTTTAACGCCAAATTTAATATATAACAATTTTTCTGTCATATCGCGGCGACTGGATCACGGAACAATCGCGGCGGCTGGAGCACGAATCAATGGATTACTGGTATATCTCGTACCAGTACCACCATTACATTATTTTCTAGTCTCCACCAGCTATCCAACTTCGGTTTACGATTTTCCTACCATTGGTGAGAGAAAAATGTCGACAAGGATATTGGCCGCCACCGGGGATCGAACCCATGATACCCCTTGATTGAATATTAAGAGTCTGATGCGCTACCGACTGCACTACGACGGTGGCGTAAGGTGAGAGTAAAGAGCAAGAACTCTGGTTGGAGATTGTGGCCGCGGCTTTAAACAGGTAGAAGGAGAAAGTTTGTTTGTTTGTTTGTTTGATTGGGGTTTTACGCCGCTTTCAACATTCTTTCAGGTATATCGCGGCGGCTGGAGCACCTAACAATGGAATCCTTGTATTTCTCACACCAGTACTACCATTACATCCTTTCCTAGCCTCCAACTGCTATCCCACATAGGTCTACGATTATCGACCCATTGGTGAGAGACAAATAGTCGGAAAGGATGAGTGCCGCCGTCGGGGATCGAACCCGGGACCTCTAGATTGACATTCCGACGCGCTACCAACTGCGCTATGACGGCGGCTAGAAGGAGAAAGAAAGCCGGATTGTTAAAAGACTTGGACAACTGTAAGGGAAATAGAATGAGAGCGGAAAACCTCCCTACTTAATACTGTTGTATTCATGCCTGACCTGTTTTCCGACATTGATAGAAGGTGATTATGTTCAATAAAGCACGGTTCATTCTTTTCGCCTTTTTACACAACGGATCGATGTTATTATTATAATCCGTATGCGGTATGTGCGACATCTTCTAGTTTCTCGCAACCCATCCCCGTCCATTACATTTACCCATTACCAAACCGGAAATTTTCAGACTGGTCCAAATTGAAAGGAGTTGCAGACGATAATTTAAAGTTTTATGGAATTTTAGATGTTGTCAACTTTGTGGGTAGAAACATTGTGTGAAATGAAGACATTGCTTGATACAATTGTTTTTCTTGAAGGGCGTCAAAAAGCGTTAGTGTGTAGAAATGGGTTAAAGTTAGATATTTTACATTTCATCGTAAGAACTGTTATATGGTCTATGCCAATAAAAGGTGGTATAAACCATGACCAGACGACAAAAATTTGGACTGATCCAAATATGAAGAGGCTGCAGACGATGATTCATACTTTGAGGAAATTTATAAATCTTATCATTGTCTTATTATTAAAATCATAGTATTTTTGGATAGAAGCCTTAAGTATATCTTGATTGGCAGTGCCGATCCTTCAAATAGCATGCAAAGTTGAACGAAAATCGTTTAATTTGGTGCAAACAATTTCTTCAATTTACGTTCATTCAATAAAATGGTAATTGTCACGTTAAATTTCTCCCTAAGGATTTCAAAAAATCATTATTCAAGCTGTTGACATCAACAAATGTGCGTCACGAAACCGGCTTTACCCCATTAATATCACAATTGACAAATCGCGGCTGTGAATCAAGAAATCAATTGACCTATCAAATCATTCATTCAGCCCGAATTCAACTCCGACATTAGCCGCCATTTTTGTAAAACCTTTTTGTTTGTTTAGCGACTTAAACGTCGTAACTACAGCTTACCCAACCAACCATTCTACGTATTTGTAGCAGGCTACTGTCATTACATTTTCCAAAATAACGACGTAAAAATCGAAGCGGAACTTCCTGTCGGAGTCAATGGGTTGGGCCAAAGTAGTAAGTTGGCGTGGCCAGCGATTGGTCAAATGATATGACCTGTATCGTAAGGGAGGGGGAATTTGTTGACAGCATATTTAGTAAATGGTTATACTTGCTTGCGTCTTTGCTCTGTTTAGTGATTAATTACCATTTTTAACGGTATTTTAGTCATATCGCGACTTGAGCATGGATTCCTGGTATTCCTCACACATATACTATCACTACATCCTTTCCGAGCCTCCAGCTGCTCACCCCACTTAGATTCACGATTATCCACTCATTGGTGGGAAAAAAATTTCGGAAAGGGTATTCGCCGCGGCAGGGTATCGAGCCCGGGATCCCATGACCAGGAGTCCTTCCACAGCGCTATGTCCGCGGCCTTTGCTCTGAATTAAAGGTGATTTAAAATGCTATTGCATTTTGTAATCAAGTGACGGATCGTGTTTGTCAATCAAAGAAACAATCGACGAATCAAATCATTTATTATATACCTATAAAAGATATGGAGTAAAACCTGGCTGTCAAATACAACTCGAAAGAAAAAAAATCGATATTCGGCGTGTAGCAAAAAACCGTATTCGTCGAGTACCGTTAAACACTGACTTCTTTTTTGTGTATTGACGTTCCGGGTTTTTCGGAAAGTTGGTTATTTCTTAGCCATTTAAGAGAATTTTCTTAATGTCATTTCCTAAAAGGTATATAATAAAAGGAATATTACAACAGTGTGTTTTTCTATTTGTTGTTATCGTGATCTCGAATCGTGTGTAGGTATTTTTATTGGATTCGACCTTCGGTCTCATCCAATAAAAAATACCTACACACGATTCTCGAACACGATAACAACGCATAGAAAAAGACACTGTGGTAATATTCCCTATTTATTTAGACCGGAAGAGAACTTTGGGCTCCGTTATTGACATTTATGTAAAGTATTTTATTGGTTTGGAAGCTTAAAAAATGTAGTAACTACAGCTTGTACCATGTGGTCAGTAAAAGGACGTAATTGCGGTTTAATTTTAAAGTCCTCGGTAACGCACCGACAACTAAGTAATCAAAATGGGAGGGGTCGGTACTCTCAAAATTAAATCAAGTTTTACTGAACCCGGAATATTCCTGTTTCGGCAAAAGATATAGGCAAGGATCAGACTGCACATATGTGTAGCCTGATCTTGATCTGCACCACCTGTTTTCCCCCCTTAAGCAAAAGTTGTTTATAAAACAATTTTTCAAAATAGATATATATCCACAGAACTTTCAATCTTAAGAATTTCATAAAATTCTGTAAAGCATTCACTTCAATCTGACAAGAGTTAAGAACCTTTATACCGAATGTCTATTTGTTAATCGAACCATACACCACATGGTTCTTCATGTCCTTGATTTCTAATTATAATAGTTTAATTTTTAGTTTCGTCTATCAATATCGGACGTTCTGATTGGTCGAAAAATTTAATTCATACCTCCACGAACAAAATTTTGAGCACAAAGTGATTTTGTATGCTTCCGCACAAAATAGTCCCATACAAAAAGGTATCTAAATTTGTAAAGCTTTTGCTTTTTTCGCTCGATGCTATTAAGAAATGAAGAGAATGTTTTTTTGTTTTCATGGAGGTATGAACCGAAAAAAAAAATATCACACAATGTATGAATCCGGTTCGCGTATTCATACAGTGTGATAAGTTTTGTTGGTTCAAACTTCCATGAAAACAAAAAATTATTCTCATCATCTCTTAAATGTTTGTTGAACAGATTTAACCCTTTCCTGTTCAACTCCTGGTTTTTACCTCCGTGATTTCATAATTGAGATGACATTGAAGAAAAAGAAGAAATTGCTTGGGACAAGCAATTTCTTCATTTTCCACAATATTTTCTACTCTACTGAATGGTTATTTTCAAAATTTAATCCGCTTTAAAGCTTCGTCTGCAAAACCTTTGAATTTGGACAGGTCTAAAACTTAAAAATAAAATAAATGAATAAAAACAGGAAAGGGTAAAAATATGACGTTTTACTTGTTTTAACCCCCAACATAACCCCACTTCTCTAGAAAAGAATATTGCAGAAAATGAAAAACCTTCATACAAGTAATTTCATTATAATCAACAATATTTATAAGGTATAAAAGATAACCACATTTTTTAAAAGTTCAGCAACTACAAATTATCGTCTGCAACATGTTTGAATTCAGACCAGTCTATGATTTTGTCCTCTGGAAATGGGTTAGAGAGGAGTAAGTAAAAAAAAAAAAAACAAACGTGTTGCATTTCACCTAGTTTTAGTAAAAGATTCAATAGAAATCATATCTCTCACCTACATGTTATAATTCTGCAGACAATATCGCGTTAAGTTTCAAATTTGATGCTTCAAAATCTATAACTGGTAAGATTTACCTCATAGATAACAATAAGAAGAAGCAGTTAGATTCTCATAATTTTCAACGCTATGCATGTTGGCAGTTTTCATTAATTTACTGTAACATATACCAATGTTTCAAATTTCGATTGCGATGACAACTTCATTTATTCATTTAATCTAAATGGAAATATAACATGTAATTTTTTTCTTGTACGAGGTTTAACGCCGCTAAAAGCAGATTTTCAGTCATATCGCGACGGCTGGAGCACCTAACCAAGGATTCCTGGTTTTTCTCATACCAGTACTACCACTACAGCCTTTCCAAGTCTCTATCTCCAGCTGCTCACCCCACGTAGATTTACGTAATGCACTCATTGTCGGAAGACAACGTCGGAAAGGATATGTGTCGCAACCAGGGATCGAACCCTGAACCCCATGATTGAGAGTCCTGCGCACTTACAACAGCGTCATGACCGCGGCTTAATATGCAAGTAAGTAAATAAATATTCAAGTATAGATAAGACTACAATACATTAAAATCAAAACATTCTGGAACATTTAGATATAAACCTTTGTAATGCTCAATAAAATCCCTTCCCAAATTGCATTAATGTCAAAGGACAGATAGCACAGCAGATCTGGTTTCTAGTGTCAATATACAGTTTGAGAACTGATCTTATGAACGATTCTAGCTGTTTATTTGTTGAATGGAGTTAAACGCCACTTTTAACAGAATTTCATTCATATCGCGAAGGCGAGAGTACGCAACAAGGGATTCCTAGTATTTCCAATACCATTTCTACCACTACATTTTTTCCGAGCCCCCAGTTGCTCATTCCCACTTAGGTTTGCGATTATCCACTGATTGGTGGGAGACAATGTCGGAAAGGATATGTGTCGCAACCGGGGATCGAACCCTGAGCCTCATGATTGAGAGTGCATGCGCACTAACAACAGCGTTAGGACCGCGGCTTAACATGCAAGTAAGTAAGAATGTATAAGTATACATATGACTAAAAGACAAAAAAGTCCAAACAATCTGGAACGTTTAGATATTAACCCCTGTAATTAAGAGATGAAGAGAATTTTTTTTGTTTTCATGGAGGTATGAACCGAAAAACCTAATCACACTATATGAATACGCGAAGCCGATTCATACATTGTGTGATTAGGTTTTTCGGTTCATACCTACATGAAAACAAAAAATTCTCTTCATTTCTTATAATTTAATAGTATCGAGCGAAAAAAAAAGCTTTACATATGTTGATACCTTTTTGTATGGGACTATTTTGTGCGGAAGCATACAAAATCGCTGCGTGCTCAAAATTTTGTTCTTGGAGTTATGAATAATAATTTTTGACCAACCAGAACGCTCGACTTTGATAGACGACACTAAAAATTAAATTATTGCAGAATAAACAAGTATCACAAAAATTGCATTAATGTCAAAAGGCAGATTCGGTTTTCAGTGTCTATATTTTGTTTGAGAATTGATATTAAGAAGAATTCTGGCTAAAAAGGGAAGAGTAGGTTGTGTAGATTAAGATCATAGAGCGCGTATGCGCAGGCTGATTTTTTTCTATGCCTCTAATATAGAAGAGACATTCCGAATTCAGCATGACAAGGGCTATTGTCTCAGGAGCAGTTAGACAATTAACACAAAATTAAAACTGAAGTCTCAAATTGACGATAGATATTTGAATGATACCCCTCTTTTAATTTTAAATTCAACTTATCAATTTATCAATAAATTACGCGTTTGGCCCGAACACTTAGTCCTAGTCAGTATTTGTCATTAAGACAAAGATAGAATGATAGTTCTCATGATTTTATATCCATTAGACGTAAGGATGTGAAGGAATTTAAGGCTGGTGTCTATCGAATCGCGAATGCCAATTAAGGAATAAACCGATCAATCTAAAAAGTTATTCAGCCCAGACCTGAGCTTAACAACTCCGACATTTGGTGCCATTTGGTTTACCTTTATTGTTGGTTTGGCGAGTTAAACGTTGTAACTACAGCTTATTCAAGCTTTAGTTACAACGTTTCGGTCACCAACCAACCATTTCACTTTTTTGTTACATGCTACTGGCCCTAGATTTTGCAAAATAACCTTGTTTAAAATCGAAGCGGAACTTCCTGTCGGAGTCAATGGGAGGGGCAAAATAAGTAAGTGGGCGGGGCCAGCGATTAGTCAATCATTTTATCGTAGTTAAAGTGATTCCTATACATTTGGTTTAAACCCATTCCCACACATCCCTGCTTTCTCACGACCTTGAAATAAAACAACTTTGGAAAACTGTGTGAACAATAAGGAGATTGCTTGCAACAAACAATTTCTTCATTGTCCACAATGCTTTTTGACCATAAAAGGCAGTTGTTTTCTAAATTCCACCAGCTTGAAGTTGCTGTCTGCCACTTCTTTCAATTTGGACAAGTCTAAATTTTTTCTGTGTGGTTGATGGGCTAAATGAGCATAATGACAACCTGTTTTTGGAGATACGGCACTAATAAAGTGGCAGCATTTAATCATATAACGTCTTGATAAACAATTGTTTCGAGTTATGTGCGATGTTTCCAAGGTACTTTTTATACCCTTCAACCCTGTATCAAACTATCTTTATACGGAGTGTGCTGTAGTACCAGGTGGCTTTATATGCGTTATGTAATAAGCTTAAGTGGGGGATGTTCCAGTAGCGCAGAGGTTAAGGGCGCCAGACATTGTAGCGCTAGGGGGCTTGCCGTATCCGCGTAGATTCGAATCCCGTATATGTCAACAATGATATTAATTCTCCACCAGGGGTTGAATAGACAAGAGTCACTGCCATAGGTGAGAGAGTTCAATAAATAGAATATCTTATGTTTATTTGAAATAATCTTGAAAAGCTGACTCCTATAATTATACTCTCCCAAACAGAAATAGTAGCCTGTAGCTACATATCGGTGCTGGAATACGGGGTATATGCAAAGTCCTATGTCTGAGTCAAGCATTTGGTCTCATGCAGTCAGAATTCCAAACAATACTAAATACCAGTACTAAACTTGATATCATGGTGACCGGCATCTGACAACAAGAGCAGATGTCCACCAAAAACAATCCGACCTTTAGTAGTAACGCCACGAGTCATTATTTCTGACAATAACTCTATCCGGCTAAAAAAATGACGGAGGACCCGTGGTTTTATGCTCTTACTTAACTTTAGATAGATCACAGATGATCCAAGTCTTCCTCTTATTGACCAACCGCTGGGCCCTCCCACTTTCTCCGTTTGCCCCGCCCACTGACTTCGACAGGAAGTTCCACTTCAATTTCAAACGGAGATATTTTTCATAATTTATGGCAAGTAGCTTCGTTGGTTGGCGACCTGAAAGTCGTAACTTCAGTTTGAAAAAGCTGTATTTACGACGTTTAAGTCGACGAATCAACAAAATTGCTTCACATAATTGATCGCAAATGTTGGAGTTCAAAATCCAATTCTAATCAAAACAAATGATTTGATTGGCTGATTTTTTTCTATGATTGACAGCCGCGATTGGTCAATTAAGCACAAGAACCGGAAGTCAGCTTAAAAATCCGGAGTTTAGCAGAAACGTCACAAGACATGATTTCTGGCAGAAACTGTCATCGGCTGGGACCTGTAAAGATATGGCGAAATATCCGTGGTGTTTTTGCTCTTACCTGATTAAGGACAGGACACAGATAGTCCCAGTCTATTTCCAATTGTGCATAAAAGGTTCTTGTAATCAAATGCCGTGGATGAAAATAACTGTCTGACTTGTTTTTAAATAGATCTCGTTGTGAAAAATAAGTCAAGTCATTGGTTGGCGATAATTTTACTTAACAAGGTAAAAAAAGGAAATGAGATCTATGGAGCGGAAGTGTAGAGTACAACTGCGATTTTAAATTGAGGAAAAACCGCCAAAAATGAAACATTTCTACCGAAAACAATCTTTTTAATATGACAGGTGTCAAAAAGTTCGCACTTCCCCCGCAACTCTTAAAAAAATTCTCTTCCCACACAGTAAATTTGGTCCTAAAATATGTTCACGAATAGAATACAATATATGTTCGTTTATTTATCTCCGATGCCGTAGCATCTGTCCATCTGTTCATATGAGGTACGCCTACAGAAGACGGTAAGTTGTTACGGGAGATAGGTGAAATGATACATGACGAAACTACTAGGAGCCCGACCTGATTTTTTGTTGCTGTTATTTGTTTGTTTGGTTGGTTGGTTGTTTGGTTTTTTGCGTGGTCCATAGAACCGTCCCTAGGGGCTTCAGCTCTATGTTTCATCCGAAAGACACGCAGTTTTTCAGTCGAGTCAGCCAGGATCTCGCACCCGTGAACTCGTGTTTTGAAGTCGAGTGCTCTACCAACTGAGTTAATGGGGCTTTCATAGAACCCAAAATTAGATAGTTTTACCTGATATACACGGTAAAATGTTGGATTTGGTAAGTTGATTACGGAAATCGATCTATAGAATTTTCTTGGCATACCCAAATCGGATTGGGGTAAGCGCATACGTATTAGGTGCTAATCACTCAGCTTGAACTGAACAAGTTAAAACAAGACAATTTTTTTGATACAGAGCATCAAAGAAGCCGGCAAATTCTTTGGGTTTCATCAGTGATAATTTTTTTATTTAATTGTATAAATTATGTTTGCACAAATGATTGATAATCTTTTTTATGAATGTCCATCGATTAAAAAATAACATGTTCTCATGTACCAATGGTGGAAATCTCGGCATAGTTAAAAGGTTCATTTTCCAGACCACACTAGCTGCCTGATGATCACGGTTTCGAGACCTTCTGTTCCTGGCATGTGCTTATTTGTAAGACACTTAAAAGCCAGTTTCAAATTAGCGGTGGGTTGAAGGAATTGCGGTTTTCTTTTTTTTATACCAGAGCACCTTGATATAAACGAGGTTGAACAGGGCCGTTTATCCAATGAATTCAACACAAATTTGCGAAATTGAACGTTATTCCATTACTTCGTGCGGTTAAAGACTTCATAAAATACAATTGATACGAGCCCTTAAAAATCTTCATTAAATACCATTAGTTCTATTTCGTACTGTTAAAGACTTCAGGAAATGCTTGGGAGACAAACTGAATCAAAATGAAATATCGGAATAATTTTTATAAACTATTCTTACGATTATCTTTATTGAACATGATTAGTGAATAATTTAATATTTTGTTTAGTCTATCAAAATCGGGCGTTCTGATTTGTCGAAATAAAATATTCATAACTCCATGAACAAAAATTTTGAGCACGTACCTATTTTTTATGCTTCAGCACAAAATAGTCCCATACAAAATGGTATCAAAAGATGTAAGGTTTTTGCTTTTTTCGCTCGAAACCATTAAATTATAAGAAATGAAGAGAATATTTTTTGTTTTCATGGAGGTATGATCCGAAAAACCTAATCACACCTTGTATGAATCCGCTTCGCATATTTATACAGTGTGATTAGGTTTTTCGGTTCATACCTCCATGAAAACAAAAAAAGATCTCTTCATTTCTTAAACTATAAAACTATAACTATAAAATATCTTTTATTATGTCCTTCAAACGCTTTTTGTTTTGTTTTTCTATAGAGGTTATTGAATGAATTGTCATGAAATACCGAGTTTATCAGACGAGTCACCTATAAACATATAACAACGAGGCTTTTTGTGATTTTATGCATAAATCGATTTAGATATTCCGCGAAACATATACAACGGCGTTTGGAAATGACGTCATTGCGTGCTTTACATGACATCATTTTCTGCTCGTATGCGTAGCTATTACTCAAGGGTAACATCAAGCATGTAATATAAGAAATATTCAATGGGCTTATTTCTCTTCCGCACTGTAGATCATATAATATCATTTTCTTAACATATAGACAAAAACTTTACTCATTGTTCGAAATCGACGAAAATAACAATAGGATAACTGACAGAAAAGTATAATATCATACCCTTTTATATAATGTATCCGTATGACTAAGTGAAGCACAAGTCGTATATGTGTTGGTTGATAGGAATTGTGCCTTACATCAATCTAAATACAAAGTTATAAAGTAGGTTCGGAATGAAATATTGAACCTTATATTTCAAAGCCCTTCCTCTCTAGTATACTTCGTACAGAATATCACATTCTAATTTTCAATTTTTTTATTCGAGAACACGGAAACATCGTTCATTGAAATATGAGAGTTCCTTTCCAGCCGAAGACATGCATTTGTAAATTTGTCCTCCTTAAATATGTGTAGTAGAGGGAAAAAATGGTAAAAAAGAACGCCGTCCACAAAATAGGAGGAGGAAATAAAACAAGTTTTCTTTATTTATTAGATGATTACACCCCGTAACCAGACAACAAAATATAAACTGGTCCAAATAAAAAGGAGTTGCAGGCCACAATTTTAAGTTTATGAAATTTTAATTGTTTCAAGTTTCTGAGTAGAAAATGTTATGTAAAATGACGAAATGAAGAAATTGCTTGTAACAAGCAATTTCTTCATTTTACACATTGTTTTTCCTATTGTTTATCTTGAGGGGCGTCCAAATGCGTCATTGTATGGGAATGGATTAAACTGAATGTCATTATATGGGAATGGTTTAAACTGAGTGGCCGTTGAACATCCTGGAAAAAGAAAGGCAAATTTTCACACTTTGGTCCATACTTTATACTTTTAGATCAAGGCTTTGAGCTTAAATTATCAACGACCGCACCGAAGTTTATACTGAAATGTAAACTTATTTAGTTTTGTGATTCCTTCTTAAAGTCATATATTGATGTTTCTGAAACTAGGAACAGAAAAGAAACACATCCAAACGTCCCCAAAATACGCTAAAGAGAATTTAATAAGAGTCAGATGTCGTCTTCATTGTCATCGGATGAGTTAAAAGTGGCCTTTTGTTGTTATCGAGTAAGGTTCAGCGGAATCACGAGTTATGCTTAGATTTCATTGCAATCGGTTGTCCACACCGCATGGCCTCATTTGCGTATGACCTAAATTCAATAGCAAAAGACAAAAAGGCAATTGAAACGTCCTAGTGGTAACCTCACGTTGACGTTGGTTTGAGAGAGTTCAAAAGCGCGACTTCAAAGATTAAATGCACTTCGTGACGTCTCAAATTAGATTAACAGCCTGTGTAGGCTATTAAGGAAATACCCTAGTTTATTTGATAAACGATCTCTGGTTTTTTGCAAAACCAGTTTTAAAAATATTGTATTAAACAATAAATGAGTGAAATATTAAAAAAAATTGCTTCTTGACCCCCCCTCTTCTCCTCTGATTGTTGCAATGAATATTTATTTTGATGAAAAAGTATTTTGTTGGTAGGTACACTTACTCAGATGACGCTACTATATGACGTTGGAAAATTCCGATGTTTGGGTTTTGATGGCTTTTGTTTGAATGGAGTTTTATGCCGCTTTCAACAATCTTTCAGTTATATCGCGGCTGCTGGAGCACCTAACAATGGATTCCTGGTATTTCTCCCACCAGTACTAGCATTACATCCTTTCCTATCTCCAGCTGCTATCTCACATAGGTCTACGATTATCGACCAATTGGTGAGAGACAAGTAATCGGAAAGGATGGGTGCCGCCGTCGGGGATCGAACTGCGTCATCAAATGTATTTGATCCGTTGCATGCATGAATGACGTTGAAAATTTTCAAGGTTTAGATGACGTCACAATTTTCTGAATATAGTTAAGCTAACCAAAGAAGAGGCTTTTGAAAACAATGTTGAATATGTTAAAAGCAAGTTCTTCTTTATCCGCAATAATTTCTACTCAAAAAATGCAGATCTATAAAATTTCACCAAATAAAAATTGTCGTTTGCCCCTTATTTAAATTTGGATCATTCTAAAATTGTGTCGTCTAGTAATGGGTTAATTAGCAAAGTACAATTTTTTCCTGATTGCAGACAAAATACATGAAAAACCCTATCGCTTCTGTCAGTGGAGTCAAAGTGCTGAAAGTACTATAAGCTAGCAAAGCATGGTTTTGTTAAGTAATCCTCTTTGTAAAAAGTTATCATGATAAATAAGCATGGTTAAAGTAACCCAGGGCTTAAACCATTACAACATGACACAATATTTATTTCCAACTAAATATCTACTCAATAAAGTCCAAAGAAAAAGTTATATTTCTCACGTTCATGACCATCTACGACTTTTGTTCCGCAATATTATTGTTGTTTAGTTCGCATAGTATTTAACCTTTCTTAAATATTTACGCCGCCGTCATAGCGCAGTTGGTAGCGCGTCGGGCTGTCAATCTAGAGGTCCCGGGATCGATCACCGACGGCGGCACTCATCCTTTCCGACTATTTGTCTCCCACCAATGGGTCGATAATCCTAGACTTATGTGGGATAGCAGCTGGAGATAGGAAAGGATGTAATGGCGGTACTGATGTGAGAAATACGAGGAATCAATTGTTAGGTGCTCCAGCCGCCGCGATATAACTGATAGATTGTTGAAAGCGGCGTAAAACCGCATTCAAACAAACAAATATTTAATGTTAACGATAGATTATCGAAATTTCGTAGTTGATTATCGCTGGATAATTTCGCCGAAATCAAGAGAAAATATATTTATAAAAAAAAAAATAATAAAATGATCGACCAATCTATTATTACATGAACAACACACCATCTTTGGAAATATAGCCTGTCTTGTTCACCCAAAGAAAGATATATCGATCTTCCACTGAAATAAACAACCATCCTCTATCTCTCAACGCATTAACAGACGACAAAGTTTAAGACAGCTCAAAATGCAAAGAATAAGTAGACGATAAGTTTTAGTTGATAATTTTCAAAAAATCTTTGTCTTTTGGATGCAAAACATTGTGGATAATGAAGGAATTGCTTGCAACAAGCAATTTCTTCATTTTCCACATGTTTTCGAAAAGCCCTGGAGGGGATTAAAAAGTCGGGCTTGTACAGGAATGGGTTCAATAATGATATTCTTAATTCTAATATTTAACTGGTTTACCATGACCCTAGAATTTTTTATAATAAACTAAAAAAATTCAAAGCCTTTATTTAAAATAAATCAAAAGTAAACACACTGAATGAGGGCGCAGAACCGTATTCCCTGTTTATAATGAGGAACTGGTTATTTCAGTTAAGACATTTGCACACCTCCAATCTATGTAAAACAGACATAAACTTCTAAGATTTTCTGTAACAGTAAGGTTTCCATTATCTTTAGTAATGAAAATGCTGTCGTTGAGCAAATATAAATGATCCATTATTTAAAAAAACGTATCTAGACGGTAACTACGGTTCGTTTTAGGAGGTTTTTTTTTTTTTTTTTTTTTTTTCATGTAAGATATGAACCGAAAAAACTAATCACACTGTATGGATACGCGAAGCGGATTCATACATAAGTATGATTAGGTTTTCCGGTTCATACCTCCATGAAAACAAAAACTATTCTCTTCAGTTCTTATAATTTAATGACATCGAGCGAAAAAAGGAAATGTTTTTACATATTTTGATACATTTTTTATGGAACTATTTTGTGCGGAAGCATACAAAATAGCTGCGTGCTCAAAATTTTGTTCACGGAGTTATGAATAATTTAATTTCGACCAATCAGATCGCTCGTTTTTGGTAGACGCAACTAAACATTAAATTATTAAATCATATTTGCATTTTAGTTCCGAGCTTCGATTTTGATACATCAGTATTTCAGTTTGATAATACAGTAAACCATTTTAACAACCAAGTTAACATTTTGATAAGCCAGTAAAATGTTTTCTTAAACCAGTAAACCGATTTTACCCAGTAAGCTAGATTAATAAAAAAAAAGGGGGGGAAGTAATCAAGTTTGAAAAACCTGAATCACTAGTAAACACTTTTCGCCATGTAATTTTCAATATTTCAAGGAGACAAACATACTATACTTTGTCGGCAAATGAAAATACAAAACTCATTACACTGAATGAAGCTTAGAACTTGATTTACGTTTCGACGGCTTTGTGCAAAAAACATCATAAATTTCGTTATCGTTTCTTTACATTTGTCATCGTCAACTCTCATATGAATACATATCACATAAGTAAGGATTTTACCAGTTTTAGTTGACTGTTTTGTGTATATTGAAAAAAACTGGCTCTATATTCAACAACACAATTTCGAATTTTGGAGAACCTTGTGTTAAATATAGTCAACGATCTTGCTGAAAAATCAAGGAAAACCCAATCAGAATGTGTGTCTTAAACCAAAAAAAAAAAGTTCGGTATTAATGTCGAAGATTAACATTCACTTCAGTCAAACGACCTTTTGATAAAAAGCGACTATCCGCCAACTGCACTATACTGCCCACATTTCGGAAATCAGGAAGTATCAAAAAGCCCATAACATTATTTCTCGTGAATGCAACTGAATCAAGAAGATGCCAAGTCTTAATTATTTTCGAACGTCTGGAAGCACTTCTGTGACCAATATAAATTAAAGGCAGGAGGATGGTTAAACCTCATTGTCTGTGAAATACGATATTTCATGTATTTAATCATCACCTCAGGTGTCAACGTTTCAACGCTTCATATTAAATATATTACGTTATTCGAAATAGAGCTATCCGGGAAACTGTGAAAATCGTCGACCTCTCGTAAGCTTGTCCCAACTGCAAGGGCTTACCTTAGTCAAATAATTCGGCTACTTTTTTAGTTTCCAGATAAAGGCTTATTCGCCTGCTCTAGTAAATATTCATTTTTAAAGAATCAAAATCAACCTTCATTGAGAAATATAGTTGACCCATTGTATGAACTTTACTTATTCATAGACTTTGTGAATTGTCGCCTTTTTTTCTATGACAAAGTTCCCATTATCAAATGAATATCCTATTACTTTATTAATTTCAACTTTCGAATTTTATGAAATATGATAAACAAACTAAAGATATATGCAAGTCATGATTATGACTGAAAATCCTCTGCTCTTTTTTTTTTTTTTTTTTTTTTTTATTTTCATTATTTTCATTTTCTATTTTTATCAAAAAGTAACTTAATAAATTATCAAACTCTAGGTATATCTAATTCACGATTATAACTAAAATTCAACCCCTCTTTTTAGCTAGCAAAGCGTCAGCTTTGAAAGCTTAAGTTAACAAACAAAATGTTGAGGTCTTCTCAGAGTTCAACGAGTGCAAACTGCCACTGGAGGCTTAACCACTAAACCCATTGAATGCCTACGCCATAAATAGTAGTTCTCATATTGCAAACTTAGACAGGCGAGCCTGTCCTTATCTGACGATACAAGCCAATATCGGAGAGCAGCGTAGATGGGACATGTTCACTAGTCTAATTGCAAACTCTGCCACTGCTTTTTGTGGCCTCGCGAATTAACTTTATTCAAATTGTAGACAACACCTTCAAAAGCAAGCTATTTAACACAATCCCACTTAATAGCGCCTTTGAAGCATCTAAAGAAAGTAGCTTTTAAAACATTGTGGACAATGATGAAATTTGCTTGTAACAAGCAGTTTCTTCATTGTCGACAATGCTTTTTTTACCCTACAAGAACAGGTTCTTTCAGTACTTTGATTTGTAATTATATAATTGTTGTTATTTTCATCAAACAAGTAACTAAGGATAAATAATAAGGAAGGTTCGCATATCAGAGAAATCTGTTACCAATATAAAAAAATCGTGTAAAAAGGAGGAAGTTAACCAATACAAGTGCATATTGTTAACTTTTGATGATATTATAATAAACTAATTATATTTTTTTAATTTGTCACTTATACAAATGGTTCAAATTTAAGGATATAACGTTGACATCAAGTTTTTTAAATTACTAACGAAGGATAAAAATAATCCGCTAGAAAACTTTGAAATGTCGCTTATCTTGGTTTTTCTATTGAAGACATTCCTTGATTATCAAATGTCTTGCTCTTATTCTTTGAAAACACACTTATAGAATAAATAAATATACGTAGGAAGATGATTTTAATACCATGACATTATGTCAGTACTTTTGTTCGCTGTTTTTTAATTGTTCTGTAGTCACATTAAGTTCAAACTTTTTAACCCATGTCATGCTGAATCTGGAATATTCCTGTTTTGACAGAGGTATAGACAAAGATTAGCCTGCACATATGTGCAGTCTGATCCTAGTCTAGACCTCTTGTTTGTTTCTTATAAGCAAGAATTTGTAATAGAATTTTTATTTATTTATTTTTTTTTTTCAAAAAAAGATATTAAGCCACAATTAGTGCATCCAGCGCTCTTGGCCCTTTGAATTTAATGCAATTCTGTACATGATTTAATTCAGCATGACTAGGGTTAATTCGCAACCCAAAAATGCGGATATTAATGGATTCTCACGAGTAAAGTGTATTTATACACTTCTTTCCAAATTCAAAATATTCTAGTCTTCAGGGATGCATTTATCTCATTTACAGAGTTTCTGCCTTGCAAGTCAACATAACTCAGACCAAAGATAAAACAATTATTTTTTAAAGGAGAAAGGTCCGTAGAACCGTTGACAAAAGTCTGAATGCAAAGAAAATTGTCATCATTTCAAATTACCAATGTATCAAATTTTACTAATTGTCCACCAAAAACTATGTTGTGAGGTCTCATTTGAATCGTCTCGTTGATATTCATTTCGGCTTTCCGAAATCAACGTATTATAAATAAAGTTTTAAGGCAGAGAGGGGAAGTGTTTTTTTTTAAAATTGCAATGTTATATTTTTTCAAGGGCAGAAAGGTCCATAGGCCTACATATATAAAATAGATAGTTGTCCCAGGACAACTGTTGTTAAGCCCACAAAGTTTTGTAGACACCATGTTTCCGACATGCACAATTTCAGTGTTTGACCCTGAGCTTTGACTTTAAACTTGAAGCTATCCAAAAAATTCTTTCAAATGGCAAATCTACTCATGATGGAGAATAATTGTGCCAATTTATTTTGAAACCCATCCATAATTGTAGGAGAAATGCTCTTGACACTTACAATTTTAGTGTTTGACCTTGAGCTGTGACCTTGACATTAGAACTATCCCTAAAACTCTTTTAAATGGCACATCTTCAAATGATGGAGAATAATTGTGCAAAGTTATTTTGAAATCCATCCATAAATGTAGGATAATTGTCCGGACAAATTCGGGCGGACTAACGCACATACACCGACTTTTCATAGTGACAACTATGTCTTGCTCATCGCAAGCGGGCTCGACAAAAATCATCATTGTTTCATAATGTAAGCTTTTATTAATTGTGCGCCAAAACTCTACACGTTGAGTACCCGCTGGAGTCATTGTCTTGAGTTCCGTGGTAGGGTTAGTGGGACAGAGCTACTTATAGCTCGGTTCTCTGTCCAATTTCTGTCAAATTCAGACAGTCTGTAGTGTCTATCCTTTTGACATTTGTCAAGTCCAGTCTGCAGTCGAGAGGCCATTTAATGATTAACCTACTTATTCTATGAGTATCGTGAGACTAAAGTACATTGGTCAAATTTTGAATAGAAAAGGTTTTTTCGCAGTCCGTGACAGACATATGAAATTATAAACAAAATTGTATTCCAGTAACTCCTTATCTGCAATAAACTAGTTTGAAAGATAGAAGACTCCAAAACCTATAATTGTTTGGCCTTATATTTGTTGTATTTTTATTCAAAACACGAAACTACCCTTAAATCTGTGATCGAAAGGCAAAAAGATTGTTTGATTGAATGGGGTTTAACGCCACTTTTAACAGTGTTTCAGTCATATCGCAGCGGATGGAGCACCTAACAATGGAGTCCTGGTATTTCTTACACCAGTGATACGACTTTATCTTTTCCTAGCCTCCATCTGCTATCCAACATAGGTTTACGATTATCCACCAATTGGTAAGAGACAAATGTCGGAAAGGATATGTGCCCCGCCGGATATCGAACCCATGAAAACTCATGATTTGAGATTAGATGTCTGACGCGCTATGACGGCGGCCGAAAGGCAAAAAGACACTAATTGTTGGCGTCGACCACTTTACTAGACACCAATTGTTGGAGTCGACCACTTTACTAAAAAAGTTGATAAAATTGAATTTCAAGAAGGCATGTCACACAAATAAATCGTCATTTTGAATCTGTAGTTACTGCAGTTACTCGTTTTGTGTTAACTTGTTTTAATATCTCTTTATCCTATTATAAGTCGACAACAATTTGGACAAGTTCAAATTCAAAGAAGCTGTAGATGACGATTCGATGGCTCAGCGCGAAACAGTTGTAACTGCCTATAAACATATAGGCAGTTACAACTGTTTCGCGCTGAACCATCGAATTGTAAGTTGCTATCGTTTTAATTTCTTTGTTTTTTACTGTTTTTTTTAGTAGAAAACATTAGGGATAATGAAGAAATTGCTTGCGACATACAATGTCTTCATTTCTCACAAAGCTTCTCAAAGTTTTCAGGGGGAGTCTAAAAGCGGGATTGTGCGGGAATAGGTTACATTATAATTTGGACAAGAGGATCTTTTTCTTGGATACACCGGGGTCTAGTCTCTGTGCGTGCAGGGAGTCTTACAAGGAAAGCATCTCTTTTTTTATTCATTTCGAGAAAAAGAGCCTCTCTTCTCTAGACAGCACTCGTTTGTAGTCTCTTTTAGGCGAGGACAATAATTAGAAAACAGGAAACTTATTGTGTTACTTAACACTATCGTATATGTTACAATATCATCTAAAGAGTCCATTGCACAGAAACAGATAACTAGTGGGATTGGTGATTGGTTGAACAGGGTTTAACCCATTCCCACACGACAAAATTTTAGACCAGTCCAAATTCAATGAAGTTGCAGATTACAATTTTAAGTTGATTCAATTTTTAAAATCTTTGTCTTTTAGGGTAGAAAACATTGTGGATAATGAAGAAATTGTTTGTAACAAGCAATTTCTTCATTTTCCACAATTTTTTCCAAAGCTTTTATATTGAGGGGTGTTTAAAATCGTATCAAACAGTATTTTAGTCATATCGTGGTGGCTGGAGCACCTAGCTTTTGATTCAACCGCCACTACCATTACATCCTTTTCGAGCCCTCAGCTGCTCATCCTACCTGGGTTGGAGACAAATGTGGGTGCTTCAGCCACCGCGCAATGGTTGAAATAATGTTAAACCTGGGGGTTAAACCCAATTCTAACAAATCATTACTTAACTATTTCCCGTTCAACCCTGATTTCTACTTTCGTGTGATATATTTGAGAAAACATATGTGCAAGTAAGAAGAAATTGTTTGTAACAATTAATTACTTCTTTTCCCACAATATTATCTATTATATGGGATAGTTGTATTTTTTAATTGTACTTACCTAATAATGTCGTCTGCTACCCCTTTGAGTATGGACAAGTCTAAAATTTTGTAAAAAAAAAAAAAATCAAAAACATTAAAAGTTGAGTCCAGCTCAAAACGAATATATGGTTTCTTTCAGAGACAGTTCTAGTTACTCATTTCTTTTCACCCACTAACCCTACAGAGACTTTGTCCTTGAGTTTACCAGAGGCAATGAATTCATCATTGTTCGTGCAAATACATATAATTTGATTGATATACTTATAAATATTTCAAGTAAAATAAATACATTCTACATAGACAAAATCGGACACGTCAGAAAAAATCCATATCTACGATGTTTAAGATGGCGCCATTTTCATTCTGTACATGACGTCATCACGCAAATAAACGTAATCAGAATGGTAATAGAGAAGGGAAATACTTTTATTATATACCTATAAAAGATATGGAGTAAAACCTGGCTGTCAAATACAACTCGACAGAAAAAAATCAATATTCGGCATGTAGCAAAAAACCGAATTCGTCGAGTACCGTTAAACACTGACTTCTTTTTTGTGTATTGACGTTCCGGGTTTTTTTGGAAAGTTGGTTATTTCTTAGCCATTTAAGAGAATTTTCTTAATGTCATTTCCTAAAAGGTATATAATAAAAGGAATATTACAACAGTGTGTTTTTATATTTGTTGTTATCGTGTTCTCGAATCGTGTGTAGGTATTTTTTATTGAATTCGACCTTCGGTCTCATCCAATAAAAAATACCTACACACGATTCTCGAACACGATAACAACGCATAGAAAAAGACACTTTGGTAATATTCCCTATATATTTTTTTACTATTTCATCGAATTTATTTAACACCAAAATAGGTATATAACAAATGGAATATTATATTACCATTGCGATACAACAACTTGTATTTGCTTCTCGCTGCGAAGGAAAATTTGATATTCCAACCGATCTTCGGTCTCGTGAAATATTGATATTTTCCTGTGCACTTCAAAAGCAGATGTGCCGCCGTCATAGCGCAGTTAGTAGCGCGTCGGACTTTCAATCTAGAGGTCCCGGGTTCGATTCCCGACGGCGGCACTCATCCTTTCCGACTATCAATGGGTCGATAATCGTAGACCTATGTGGGATAGCAGCTGGAGGCTAGGAAAGGATGTAATGGTAGTACAGGTGTGAGAAATACCAGGATTCCATTGTTAGGCGCTCCAGCCGCCGCGATATAACTGAAAGATTGTTGAAAGCGGCGTAAAACCCCATTCAAACAAACTATAAATCAAAAGCAGATGTTGTATCTCTATCGTAACACTATATCCGTATATTTAGAACATCACGTGTCAGAGGGCCACAGTGTTCCATTTTCGCTCAAATTTCGGCGTTTCACAGGGACGCTTAACTTTTCACATCGTAGGCCAATGGCGTTATTTGTCTGATTTGGTTAAAATTGACATGGCAGTTACTGAGGAGACATCTATCAAAGAGTTGATTATCTCTTACATGGTCTGTAAAGCGAACAGCCACAACGATAATCCGAGTCGTGCACATGTGTAGACTCATTCTTTAATTAACCCATTACCACACGAAAATATTTAAAATGGTCCAAATTCAAAGATGTTGCAGACGCAATTTCCGGTTGATAATTTTTAAAAAGTATTAGTCTTTCTGGGTAGAAAACATTGCGGATAATGCATGTAACAAGCAACTTCTTCTTTTTCCAAAATATTATCTAGAGCATTTCCATAGATGAAGAGCGTAAAAGAACGAGAAATGGGTTAAATGACGGGATCGTGACATTATCTAAGCATAAATGCTGGGTTGTTAAAAATCAGCTAAGATCAGCTTAAATTTCAGAGAAAAACTCGCAAGCGAGCCTGTATAGGCCAGGTTGTTTCCCTGGAGATCTTTTCACAGCCATTTTAGTAACTTTTCTAGAATCACGTAATCGAGATCTCGGTCGTATTAATTAATAAGTCAAATTATCCAAGTAATAATTTCATTTCGAGGGCTGTGATTGGATGAGACGTTTCTCTTGGCCAAAAAGGGCCCTCACGACAAAACTGTATCCAGAATGGTTTGTTTATGTCAAATACAGTGGTTGAGTTCCCTCGAGCTTGCGCTTCTCGAGCTCATGCGACGGCTTGAGCTCACCTCTCGGTCCCGGTCTGTCTAATTTCTTATTGGTTATTGCTGTACTAACTCGAGCTCGATGGCTCGAGTGGAAAACCCCGCGATATTACTGATTTCACTCGAGCTAAGGGGTTCGCATCTTTCTGATATGTATTGAATTAACTTACAGTGCGTGCTTTGTTATTTTAGCACATCGTAACAGCGGTAACTTAATGCCGTGTGATTTTTCACGTTCACCGGCTTTTTACATCGCTGATAAAATTGATTTAAGTATTCAAATAATTTTTGAAATTATATTCAGTTTTCTGGACTATTCATCACGAATGAAGTAACAGACATAATTACTGCATATTATGTGATATTACTAATAAAACGCATTTAAGCGTCTGCATAAAAGCCAATTTTGATTATTTGCGCCAACTTGAGTCATGCGACGACAGGAGTAATTTGGTCGGTCCGGCGCATGCTTGGGCCATTTGAGATCACTGTTAAGTTATAGTTCTTTGTCTATTTAGTCTGCGGGAAAAAAATCAACACTGTTCTAACTCACCACGCTTTCCTCATGGCAAAAGAAGTTTTATGTATGTCGATCTGATAGCAATTCCAAGATCCTAAAGAACGTTTAAGTAAAATTTGGTTCAAATTTGACAATCGGTTTTGGAGAAGTGTTTTAAAGAAACCTTTTGTTAATGTCTATTTACCTCCGACATAGGCCGACATTTAAACTAAAAGTTGTAATCCGAAACTCCTTTGAATTAGGACCAGTCTTAAATTTTGTCGTCTGTTATTGGGTTAAACCAACCCGGTCTTTTACATCTTTATCATGTACTTATGCAGCGGTGGAAGTTCTCGTCGGCACCAATGAAATGTCAACGAAGACCACATGGCCATGTAATTAACCTGTCCAACCCTTCAGTTTATGGTCCAATGACCCGCATAGAATTGTGAAAGAGCGAATTAATTCCGCTACTAAATAAGGCTCCTAATTAGAGTTTATTATGCCAATCAAGCATGCAATATTGATGATGTATAGCTACTTTTCGTGAAATCATTCCTAACTTTGTTTCGCTTATACGATTCTTTATTACCCTTGACCGTTATGGTTAGCTTTATGAAATTATTGTTTTATTATCGTTAAAAGTTAAAAACGGTGATTGATTTAGATATGATCAGTTAAGCAGGAATATATGTTTAAATGACGTTTCTTAATGACGTTTGAAATGTAAATGGTTTGACGACGTCGCCGTTAATTGTCTCATTATTGCTTGTTGAAAAGGCTCTGGAAAACATGTAAGAAATTGAAGATTTTGCTTGTTAATAGCAATTTTTTCGTCATCCACAATGTTTCCTGGCCAAGATTTTAAGATTTCAACCAATTAAAAATGGACGCTCTCATTTTCCTTAAATTTGAACTTGTCAGAAATTATGTTTTTTGGTAATAGGTTAATGTACGAAAACAGTTGTCTCTTTGTTAGAATTCGATATGTATTTGTATCTTCTTTATTTTTGTTAATCAGATGGATAGTTCATTCTAAAAATGATAAATAATAATGGTAAACATCGTTGAAAATGAAGAAATTGCTCGTTACATTATCCACAATGTTTTCTACTTAAATAGACGAATAATTTCTTTGAAAATTTGGACCAGTCAAAAATTTGATTTAACTGATAATCTGTGAAGGGCGTTGTGTTTACATTGCGTTTGAGTATACAGTACAATAAAGTTGCAATTCAATATTTAATTAGATTTGGTACCCTACATATTAGCGTATCATCAAAAACGTGACATACTTTTTAGGAGTAAACCCCAGTGTATATTCCGTTATGCGGTATTTCATTTTCTTTTTCAGAACTATCCTCTACGGAGCCTTATATGGTGGTATAACTATAAAAGTATTCCGGATCTACTTTATTACATGTATTTGAATCTGTTCACTCAAATGCGAGTAATCAGCACTCATTTTCCAATTTTAGTGAAATCTAAAATGTTGTGTGGAACTTCTTTCAATTTGGACTAGTCTAAAATATGTCGTCTAGTTATGGGTATTCGCCATGATCAGTTCATTCGATGCGGTAGGTGTACCTAACCATTGTTTCAGCCAACTCTAACACCAGTAAAACCACAATGTTCTATCCGAGAGAGCACCTGCCCATCTAACTTAACCCTTTACTATTTTTTTTCAAAAAATTAGAAAGGGGCAGCAGACAACATTGTAAAGGTTGTACATTTAAAAAGTGGCCATCATTTATGATAGAAAATATTGCGGAAAAAGAAGAAATTCCTTGTTACAAGCATTTTTTTTTTCTTTTTTCACAATGTTTTCCCAAGTAAAAAATAACCGGGACGTAAAAACAGGGATTGTTCAGGAAAGGGTTAAATACACTAATCATTCGCCCTTTGATGAGAGACAAATACGACGTACGTCGTTTGCCGTATGGCGTATAACGTTTGTCAAATGCCGAAAAGAGCGTTGACCCCACTGGGGATCGAAACCACAATTCCGTAATTGACGGATCGCGGTGTCAATTAATAAATCAATAAACCAATCTAATTATTCATTTAAACCGAAAGAGAACGTTGAACTTCAACATTCGTCGACATCTATGTGAATCATTTTTTGTCGGTTTGGCGACATAAACGTTGTAACTGCAGCTCATTTAATCTACAGTAAAGACATTTAGGTCTCAATCCAACCATTTTAATTTTTTGTTACATATATATATATATATATATATATATATATATATATATATATATATATATAATACTTTTTTTTTTCAAAATAACGTCGTATAATATCGGAGTAGAACTTCCTGCCATTGTTCAGTGGACGTGCCCAGCGATCCGGATCCGTCGGTGGAGAGCACAGAGCATCACCAGTTTACCGGAGTCGGTATCTTGTGCTGGGAAGAGATGATTAGCAATTGAGATTTTGCTTGCATCTCCATCCACTTTAACCCTTTCCCGTTCAATCCCTTGTTTTTACGTACATGTGATTTTGTAATTGAGAAATCATTGTAGAAAAAAAAAGAGGAAATTGCTTGTAACATCTGGCCTTGAAAATGGATGGCAGAAGTGCGTCCAGCTTATACCCGACCGTCGCACTACTTATATTTTACACACGATGCCTGGAGGCTAGAGCATGAGCGCGGTTGGAGCCGCCTCGAGTGCAGATCTTGGTGGTAGTAGCATAAACGATCATATTTTCCTATTTTGAAAGATGTTGTCCAGCTTCTGTCTATTTCGAGCGTCATCAAGCGGGTATCAACAGTATCAACTTTTTTAACCTTTTCACTTCCTTAGAAATCGGCGACTAGTCGTCGACGTTTCGCCGGCGTATCGACTGCATGCTATGTTTAATCAACCATACAAGTGATGCATCATCGCTGGCCCAGTATCAATTACCGATTTAATCCATTACAAGACGACAACAATTTAAGCGGGTCGGAAATGAAAGAGGCTGCAGACGACACCTCATAGTTAGTTTAAATTGAAAATTAAGTATGACATACGGGAGTAAAAAATGCGAGAGAAGAGCAAGTGCTTGTCACAAACAATTTCTGTCTTTTTTGTACGTGTATATATAAGATTGTTTCCAAGGTTAAAGATTCTTCAAGAATCAAAATGTAGGATTGCTTAAGAGATGAATATCATTTTGTTGTTGTTGTTGTTGTTTTTTTCATTGAGGTATGAAACGAAAAACCTAATCCCACTGTATGAATATATGATGCGGATTGATACATTAGCGTGATTAGTTTTTTCATTGCATACCTCGATGAAATTAAAAAAAATCTTTTCATTTTTCATAATTTAATGACATTAAGCGAAAAAATCAAATATTTTACAAATTTTGATGCATTTTTATGGAACTATTTTTGTACGGAAGCATACAAAATAGCTGCGTGCTCAAAATATTGTTCATGGAGGTATGAGTATTTGAAGGCAAATCAAAACACTCGTTTATGATTGACAAATCTAAAAAGTGAATTATGTAGTAATGGTTTAGACGAATTCTATTCGATAGACAAATAGAACGCAAATGAATAGTCAATATAGAATGGACGATAAAGTCTGTGACACGAGAAACAGAAGAATTGATAGACGTCTACTGTTGATATGTTGAAACGATGCGGAAACTCCCCTAAGGAACAAAACATATTAAAAACATGCCGTCCAATAAAATCCTATGTATATGTCTATGTATAGACCTCGGGGGTTAAAGACAAATTTCCTATGAACATTCAGATGAATGGATAAATGATAGATGTCTTAAAGCGGCTCTTGAATAGATTTGTATGAAGGTTTCATAAAGGAAAACAATCTACATTTCCATCATTAACGTCATTTTCATGACAAATCTTCTCTCCTCTTGTTAGGCCTACTAAATTCGCTATTACTAATTTTAATGTAAAATATACCCTATGTCCTACTTTGAAACATCGGAATTTATCGTGTGAGGTCGTTCGTCTTATGGTAACGTCGATAACGACTGAATTGCTAGCAGAATCCATAGAGGATAATCGTTTGTTTCAGTATAAGATCCATTTATATTTCATTGAGTGAACAACAAAAACTTAATTTTCACGAGTGGCGAAGCCACGAGTGAAAATATAGCTTTTGTTGTTCCTGAAATGAAATATCAATCGATCTTACTCGAAAAACAAACGATTGTTCTATTTCTTTAATGCAAAAATAAGACAAAATGCGAAAATTATATGACAAATTTTCTTAAAGCTCGTCATTTTGCACGTGACTGCTATGCAACGCTTATGATGACGTCAGATAGGGTGAAATGAACGAAACGGGCATAAGTTTTCGATAATTTCACTGGATAGGCGGTGAGTTAATCAAATGATAATCTACCGTTATTTCTCGATAATCCACCTGAAAGCATTAAAGAAAATGTTGAAATTGATAAGTCATGGAAACCACACTTTTCGGTTACTCGATGCTTTCCGATTCGATTTATGCTGTAATTCGTAGACTACTTTGGCGTCTCGTAACACGAATTCTTTTTTCCCTTCTTTCTTTCTTCGTTTCTTTCTGTTTTAAAGTTATGAACAGCCATTTTCATCACAAAATCAGCTTAATCACATAATTTTATTGGCTGAAAGTATTTGTTTGTAGCTTGAAAATCGATGGTCAAAGTTTTCTTCCATTTTTTGTTCAATAGCCGCTTTAAGACCACGAAGACAATCGAACACTTGACACTGCCTTAATCAGCGTATTTTACGCTTTCAAATGTTCAAACGGCGGGACCAGAGCTACACATCTTTTGTTTGGTATTCAGAACCGATGCAAAACATGCCAAACCCAAATAGAACTGATAAACTTGTGTTAGATGGCGTATTGAAATTAAAGTGAGGTCATCTGTTTCGCCTATAAGTATTGAAAGGTATCACAAATTCGTTTTGCCTGCAATTGTTATAAAGCAATGTTATAATTCACTATTGTTATAAATATATGCAAACGTTCTGAAGATTTTGTTCTTATTGCTTCATGTACACATAAATAATCCCGTCAGCAACAGAATCGGGTTTAAGAATTGTACAAGCAATTTATTCATTTGAACTGTTTCTTGTTTTTCATACATTTTCTTGATAGACATAAAAATGGGATTACATGGAAATTGGTTAAAGGAAGGAATTGATTAATTCTGTATCGTAGGGGTGTTGAAAACTGTTTTATCTATATATAATTTAATTTTCAGTTTCGTCTATCAAAACCGAGCGATCTGATTGGTCGAAAAATTTAATTCATACCTCCATGAACAAAATTTTGAGTACGCAGCCATTTTGAATGCTTCCGCACAAAATAGTTCACTACCAAAAGGTATCAAAATTTGTTAAGTTGTTGCATTTTTCGATTCGCGTATTCATACATAAGTGTGACTAGGTTTTTCGGTTCATACCTCCATGAAAACAAAAAATATTCTCTTCATCTCTTATTGAACTGCTCTTGCTTCTTAAGTATTCTTTAATAAGAGACATTACTTACAGACTGTAGAAGGGTTTCGAAAATCTAATTTGTCAGTGAAAATTATTTAGTAAAAACTAATGAGTTTCTTAATTGATTGTGATTACCTACGAACATTCTTATTCCCTTGACAAACATGATGCTATATTTTTGAAAGAAAGAAAAACAATTAGCCCATTCCCACACAATCATTCTTTTTGGCGCCATCAAGAAAAATAATTAGCCAAACATTGTGTAAAATGAAGAAATTGCTTTCAGCAAGCATTTTTTTATTTCATTTTCGCCAATGTTTGCTACACAGGAAGTTGAAAAAATCTAAATTTTGATAAATTTTAAGTTGTCGTGTATAATCCCTTTCAACTTGGACTAGTCTAAAATCTTGCTGTCTGGTAATGGGTTAAATTTGGACCAGTCTAAAAGTTCTCACGTGGGAATGGGTTAAGGCGCGAATATCAATTTTCTAATAGAAAGTGTGACGACAACTGGTTCCCTTTTTAAACAGTGTCATTGTAAGGACTCCTCCACTTAAAAAAGAGAATAGAACAGAATATATATCGTCCGGGTAAAATAAAGACAATAAACACAGTAAACATGAATGAAAGTAGATAAGATAATTCAAGTGAAACAAATAGTTGAAAGTTGTTAAGTCTGGCAATATTTTCAGACAATTCGGGGATAGATGCGTTCTTGAGATGGTGCAAAAAAGAATAGAAGTGTTTGAAATATAAATGAGCGCATCGATGTTATACAGCATTACATTGGTAATATGTCGGTGGGTGACCAAAACACCGCATGTCACAGCTTAAATAAGCCCTAGTTACAATGTTTTGGTCGCCCGTGAGCGCGCGAGCAGTTTAAATTATTGTGTGGATCTTTATAAACACAAAATAAATGATATGTACAATTATAGGTTTAGCAGTGAAAGCTGTATTCCCATCTTTCCCGACTTTTTTCGAAACTAAAAAGTCAAGGGCGGAATATGAGGAAAATATTGACCAATCGTTGGCCCATAAGCTGACTCCAACAGGAAACTTTGCCTTGATATTTAAAAGATATTTATTCATCATTAGTAATGTCATGAAATGGTAAAGAAGAAGTAGCCTGTAGTCCCCCCATAATCGATCACCTTAAGCTATAAATTTGCGCATGCACACTTACAAAATGACAATTAGACTTCTTGAACTAAACTGAAAGTAACATAAATTCGATTAGAATATTGCAGTAAGAATGAAAAACAGATTTGTACAAAAAATGCAATAAAAATTACACTCTTTTTGTATCCATTCATTGATCATTGAGATCCAAGCTCAGTCTCCCATAATCGAGCACCTTATAGCAATATACACCCAAGGATCAATGTCACACTTGAAGCATTGGCGAAACGACTTGAAATTGTATTTTGAGTTATTTCCCATCTATCTACCAAAATTTAAAAAAGTATCGACACAGCAACAGCATTTGCAAGAAGAAATAAACATGAACCCCAAAATATTTGTAAGGAATTACACACAAAAAATAGTATAAACCAGGTAACACAGGCATTTTAATGAATAATTTATATTTCTTTGATAAACTGCATACATTAACATTTACTCATCTTGATTTCTCACAACTCGTACATTGTTTGTCATAGACAAGTTAACTGCAAGTGCGCAGAAATGAAACTGATCGAATCTTGGAGACTGCTCGAATACGGGAAACTAAAGACCACACTTAAGAGATGAAGAGAATATTTTTGTTTTCATGGAGGTATGAACCGAAAAAATTAATCACACTGTATGAATAAGCGAAAACATTAATCACACTGTATGAATACGCGAAGTGTATTCATACAGTGTGATTAGTTTTTCGGTTCATACCTCCATGAAAACAAAAATATTCTCTTCATTTCATATAAATTAATAGCATCGGGCGAAAAAAGCAAACACTTTACAAATTTTGACCCCTTTTTATATGGGATTTTTTTAGTGCGGAAGCATACACAATCGCTGCGTGCTCAAATTTTTGTTCATGGAATTATGAATATATTTTTTTTCGATCATTCAGAAACGCCCGTTTTTGATAGACGAAACTAGAAATTAAATTATTATTTCATGAACATCATGGATTGCGTAACATGTAATTATAAATTTGTATTTATCAAACTATACTTTTTCATTCAACAAAAAATGTTTCATCTCAAATATCTGACAGAAGAGCGCGCCACGTAAACTCAGTCGGAAGTGGGCTTTGCTCTCAATCCTTGGGTTATGGGTACGAATATCGGCTAGGTCGACATTCATTCTAACAAAAATCGATGCTTAATGCTTCATTTGTGCTTCACCAACAGAAAAATTATAATTGATCAATCGCCGGCCCGGCTCACTGACTCCATTTGCCAAGCGCACTGATTCCTACAGGTTGTGGTACTTCTGTTCAAACGGCGTTATGTTGCATAAACTATGGCCAGTGACATGCACAAAAAACAACATGGTTCCATGGTTGGCGACCTAACTGTCGTAACTACAGCTTGAATTAGCTGTAGTTACGACGTTTAGTGATGTGGGAAATGAGGGGAAGCCATAAGCAGGTAAACCAGCCTTTGTGATATAACAGACTTGCCCAGTCGCGGGTGTAAATAAGATAGTAAGTCGACCACTGAAATCGTTCATGTTATCTTTTAACTCCAACATAGCCAGCCATTTATGTGAAGTATTTTTGTCGGTGTGGCGACTTGAATAAGCCGTATTTACGACGTTATACTTTTTTCTTACATATTACTTGCCATAAATTTTGCAAAATAAATCGAGGTGGAATTAATTGGCGGGACCAACGGAGTAAGTAGGCTGGGCCAGCAATTGACCAGTTACTGTTGAAAGTGGCGAAAGCCAAACTCTTTTTCATGGAGTTTTTCTGAAATGTTAGTTAATCGGATCCGAATGTCAGTGTTATTTTCTGTTATTTTTCAAACTATTTCTGAAAGTTTTGTTTGTTGTTTGTTTGTTTAACAATCCAAACATAATTGTCAAGGGAAGGCCGAGCCCTATTAAGTAGAATCTTGTATCTCTTCATTCGGAATAAAGTGGATACGAGCGCGTCAGACTCCGAATCACAGGGAATATTCTCTCTGACATTTTCTCCTACCAATGGGGAATAATGGTAAATCTTAGTTGGGTGAGCAGCTAGAGGCCCGGAAAGGATGTTGTGGTAGAATATGTGTAAGAAATACCAGGAATGCATTGTTAGGTGTTCCAGCCGCCGCGATGCGACTGAGATACTGTTAAAAGTGGTGTCAAATCCAATCAATCTATCGTTCAAATGACCACCAATGTAATCATAACCACGGCACAAACGGGCTGAATTAACAACATACAGGTAGTCAATCGCAGACTATGCTTCATGATGTAAGACTGGTTATATTGACACAACCACGTAATTTAATGTAGAGATTCTTGTATCTCTTCATCCAGATTCCAATGGATACGAGGAGGGGGGTAGGTAGAAAATATGTTAAAGTATCTTATTGAACTATTTGATATAAGAACTTAAGACGATATACTTTGTTTTCACCGAAATTTGAAAAGAAGAAATTAATCATAGAATTTCTTGCTTATAGTGTGATTAGGTATAAAAAGAAATATTAAGACAATATACTTTGTTTTCATGGACATGTGAAACTGAAATCTCACATTAAAATCTTCATATATACAGTGTGATTAGGTATCCCAATAAAAAGAAATATTAAGACAATATACTTTGTTTTCATGGACATGTGAAACTGAAATATCACATTAACACCTTCATACATACAGTGTGATTAGGTATCCCAATAAAAAGAAATATAAAGACAAAATACTTTGTTTTCATGGACATGTGAAACTGAAATCTCACATTAACACCTTCATACATACAGTGTGATTAGTAATCCCAAATAAAAAGAAATATTAAGACAATATTCTTTGTTTTCATGGACATGTGAAACTGAAATCTCAGATTAACACCTTCATACATACAGTGTGATTAGGTATCCCAATAAAAAGAAATATTAAGACAATATTCTTTGTTTTCATGGACATGTGAAACTGAAATCTCACATTTACATCTTCATATATACAGTGTGATTAAGTATCCCAATAAAAAGAAATATTAAGACAATATACTTTGTTTTCATGGACATGTGAAACTGAAATCTCACATTAACATCTTCATACATACAGTGTGATTAGGTATCCCAATAAAAAGAAATAATAAGACAAAATACTTTGTTTTCATGGACATGTGAAACTGAAATCTCACATTAACATCTTCATACATACAGTGTGATTAGGTATCCGAATAAAAAGAAATAATAAGATAATATATTTTGTTTTCATGAACATGTGAAACTGAAATCTCATATTAACATCTTCATACATACAGTGTGATTAGGTATCCCAATAAAAAGAAATATTAAGACAATATACTTTGTTTTCATGGACATGTGAAACTGAAATCTCACATTAACATCTTCATATATACAGTGTGATTAGGTATCCCAAAAAAAAGAAATATTAAGACAATATACTTTGTTTTTATGGACATGTGAAACTGAAATCTCACATTAACATCTTCATATATACAGTGTGATTAGGTATCCCAATAAAAAGAAATATTAAGACAATATACTTTGTTTTCATGGACATGTGAAACTGAAATCTCACATTAACATCTTCATATATACAGTGTGATTAGGTATCCCAATAAAAAGAAATATTAAGACAATATACTTTGTTTTCATGGACATGTGAAACTGAAATCTCACATTAAAATCTTCATATATACAGTGTGATTAGGTATCCCAATAAAAAAAAATATTAAGACAATATACTTTGTTTTCATGAACATGTGGAACTGAAATCTCACATTAACACCTTCATATATACAGTGTGATTAGGTATCCCAATAAAAAGAAATATTACGACAATATACTTTGTTTTCATGGACATGTGAAACTGAAATCTCACATTAACACCTTCATATATACATTGTGATTAGGTATCCCAATAAAAAGAAATATTAAGACAATATACTTTGTTTTCATGGACATGTGAAACTGAAATCTCACATTAACATCTTCATATATACAGTGTGATTAGGTATCCCAATAAAAAGAAATATTTAGACAATATTCTTTGTTTTCATGGACATGTGAAACTGAAATCTCACATTAACATCTTCATATATACAGTGTGATTAGGTATCCCAATAAAAAGAAATATTAAGACAATATACTTTGTTTTCATGGACATGTGAAACTGAAATCTCACATTAAAATCTTCATATATACAGTGTGATTAGGTATCCCAATAAAAAGAAATATTAAGACAATATACTTTGTTTTCATGAACATGTGAAACTGAAATCTCACATTAACACCTTCATGTATACAGTGTGATTAGGTATCCCAATAAAAAGAAATATTAAGACAATATACTTTGTTTTCATGAACATGTGGAACTGAAATCTCAAATTAACACCTTCATATATACAGTGTGATTAGGTATCCCAATAAAAAGAAATATTACGACAATATACTTTGTTTTCATGGACATGTGAAACTGAAATCTCAAATTAACACCTTCATATATACATTGTGATTAGGTATCCCAATAAAAAGAAATATTAAGACAATATACTTTGTTTTCAAAGACATGTGAAACTGAAATCTCACATTAACATCTTCATATATACAGTGTGATTAGGTATCCCAATAAAAAGAAATATTTAGACAATATTCTTTGTTTTCATGGACATGTGAAACTGAAATCTCACATTAACATCTTCATATATACAGTGTGATTAGGTATCCCAATAAAAAGAAATATTAAGACAATATACTTTGTTTTCATGGACATGTGAAACTGAAATCTCACATTAAAATCTTCATATATACAGTGTGATTAGGTATCCAATTAAAAAGAAATATTAAGACAATATACTTTGTTTTCATGAACATGTGAAACTGAAATCTCACATTAACACCTTCATGTATACAGTGTGATTAGGTATCCCAATAAAAAGAAATATTAAGACAATATACTTTGTTTTCATGGACATGTGAAACTGAAATCTCACATTAACATCTTCATACATACAGTGTGATTAGGTATCCCAATAAAAAGAAATATTAAGACAATATACTTTGTTTTCATGGACATGTGAAACTGAAATCTCACATTAACATCTTCATACATACAGTGTGATTAGGTATCCCAATAAAAAGATATATTAAGACAATATACTTTGTTTTTCATGGACATGTGAAACTGAAATCTCACATTAACATCTTCATATATACAGTGTGATTAGGTATCCCAATAAAAAGAAATATTAAGACAATATACTTTGTTTTCATGGACATGTGAAACTGAAATCTCACATTAACATCTTCATATATACAGTGTGATTAGGTATCCCAATAAAAAGAAATATTAAGACAATATACTTTGTTTTCATGGACATGTGAAACTGAAATCTCACATTAACATCTTCATATATACAGTGTGATTAGGTATCCCAATAAAAAGAAATATTAAGACAATATACTTTGTTTTCATGGACATGTGAAACTGAAATATCACATTAACACCTCTATATATAGAGTGTGATTAGGTATCCCAATAAAAAGAAATATTAAGACAATATACTTTGTTTTCATGGACATGTGAAACTGAAATCTCACATTAACATCTTCATACATACAGTGTGATTAGGTATCCCAATAAAAAGAAATAATAAGACAACATACTTTGTTTTCATGGACATGTGAAACTGAAATCTCACATTAACACCTTCATATATACAGTGTGATAAGGTATCCTAATAAAAAGAAATAATAAGACAACATACTTTGTTTTCATGGACATGTGAAACTGAAATCTCACATTAAAATCTTCATATATACAGTGTGATTAGGTATCCTAATAAAAAGAAATATTAAGACAATATACTTTGTTTTCATGGACATGTGAAACTGAAATCTCACATTAACATCTTCATATATACAGTTTGATTAGGTATCCCAATAAAAAGAAATATTAAGACAATATACTTTGTTTTCATGGACATGTGAAACTGAAATCTCACATTAACATCTTCATATATACAGTGTGATTAGGTATCCCAATAAAAAGAAATATTAAGACAATATTCTTTGTTTTCATGGACATGTGAAACTGAAATCTCACATTAACATCTTCATATATACAGTGTGATTAGGTATCCCAATAAAAAGAAATATTAAGACAATATACTTTGTTTTCATGGACATGTGAAACTGAAATCTCACATTAAAATCTTCATATATACAGTGTGATTAGGTATCCCATTAAAAAGAAATATTAAGACAATATACTTTGTTTTCATGAACATGTGAGACTGAAATCTCACATTAACACCTTCATGTATACCGTGTGATTAGGTATCCCAATAAAAAGAAATATTAAGACAATATACTTTGTTTTCATGGACATGTGAAACTGAAATCTCACATTAATACCTTCATACATACAGTGTGATTAGGTATCCCAATAAAAAGAAATATTAAGACAATATACTTTGTTTTCATGGACATGTGAAACTGAAATCTCACATTAACATCTTCATACATACAGTGTGATAAGGTATCCCAATAAAAAGAAATATTAAGACAATATACTTTGTTTTTCATGGACATGTGAAACTGAAATCTCACATTAACATCTTCATATATACAGTGTGATTAGGTATCCCAATAAAAAGAAATATTAAGACAATATACTTTGTTTTCATGGACATGTGAAACTGAAATCTCACATTAACATCTTCATATATACAGTGTGATTAGGTATCCCAATAAAAAGAAATATTACGACAATATACTTTGTTTTCATGGACATGTGAAACTGAAATCTCACATTAACATCTTCATATATACAGTGTGATTAGGTATCCCAATAAAAAGAAATATTAAGACAATATACTTTGTTTTCATGGACATGTGAAACTGAAATCTCACATTAACACCTCTATATATAGAGTGTGATTAGGTATCCCAATAAAAAGAAATATTAAGACAATATACTTTGTTTTCATGGACATGTGAAACTGAAATCTCACATTAACATCTTCATACATACAGTGTGATTAGGTATCCCAATAAAAAGAAATAATAAGACAACATACTTTGTTTTCATGGACATGTGAAACTGAAATCTCACATTAACACCTTCATATATACAGTGTGATAAGGTATCCCAATAAAAAGAATTAATAAGACAACATACTTTGTTTTCATGGACATGTGAAACTGAAATCTCACATTAAAATCTTCATATATACAGTGTGATTAGGTATCCCAATAAAAAGAAATATTAAGACAATATACTTTGTTTTCATGGACATGTGAAACTGAAATCTCACATTAAAATCTTCATATATACAGTGTGATTAGGTATCCCAATAAAAAGAAATATTAAGACAATATACTTTGTTTTCATGAACATGTGAAACTGAAATCTCACATTAACACCTTCATGTATACAGTGTGATTAGGTTTCCCAATAAAAAGAAATATTAAGACAATATACTTTGTTTTCATGAACATGTGAAACTGAAATCTCACATTAATACCTTCATACATACAGTGTGATTAGGTATCCCAATAAAAAGAAATATTAAGACAATATACTTTGTTTTCATGGACATGTGAAACTGAAATATCACATTAACATCTTCATACATACAGTGTGATTAGGTATCCCAATAAAAAGAAATATTAAGACAAAATACTTTGTTTTCATGGACATGTAAAACTGAAACCTCACATTAACATCTTCATACATGCAGTGTGATTAGGTATCCCAATAAAAAGAAATATTAAGACAATATACTTTGTTTTCATGGACATGTGAAACTGAAATCTCACATTAACATCTTCATACATACAGTGTGATTAGGTATCCCAATAAAAAGAAATATTAAGACAATATACTTTGTTTTCATGGACATGTGAAACTGAAATCTCACATTAACATCTTCATACATACAGTGTGATTAGGTATCCCAATAAAAAGAAATATTAAGACAATATACTTTGTTTTTCATGGACATGTGAAACTGAAATCTCACATTAACATCTTCATACATACAGTGTGATTAGGTATCCCAATAAAAAGAAATATTAAGACAATATACTTTGTTTTCATGGACATGTGAAACTGAAATCTCACATTAACTTCTTCATACATACAGTGTGATTAGGTTTTTAGTTTCAAGCCTCAATAAAAAAAAAAACCCCAAAGTTTTCGCCCCTTTAATCAATAAATCCAGACAATTGCGTTCACAAATACAACTTTTAAGGATGTAATAGACGACCTGATTAGGGCGGATGATTGTGACATCTGCCTTGCGATCTGTTAATATATTTAGAAGGCATAATTGCGTGGGATAGTCATGTTTCCAAATACAGACCGAAATCCATTTACATATTTTGTAATTTAATTCAGACTGAAGCATCATCGAAGAAAATCTAAATCTCTTTAGCACTCGTCACGTCAGATAGAAAGTTCTACTGTTTCACAAACGTCTTAAATATCGCTTCAACAGACAATATCTGATCCTGTTGGTGACGTTTCCAACCATTTGGCACGTGTGTGAATTGTAGACACGGATCAGCCTGGACAGTCAATCAGTGAGTTAAGATTATGATCTGATCGTTTATAGGAGCTTTTTTGTAAATATCTATCTATAGAGCGTATAGTGAAGACTCTGATCAGACTGTGTGGATGCACAGGCTGATCTGCGTCTTTACTTGGCGTACATCTGTAATATCATACCAGCAATAGACTCATTAGAGCTTATATATACTTCAGCTGGAATCCTGAAGTGGTTTTCAGTCACGCAGGGACCTTTAAAAATAAAAGCTGTAGTTACGACATTTTGCACACCCGAGGACTATTTAATATTTAGTTTCGTCTATCGCTATTTCTGACTGGCTCAAAATTTGTTTCGAACACTCTTCAAACACATTTCAGCACGGAGTATTTTTGTATGCATTCGTCTTAAATAGTTCCATAGAAATTACTTGAATACTTGATGGTTTGATGTATTTTTATTAGTATGAAACATGACTTGATAAAATTTAAGTGTGAGAGATGAAAAGACATTAGAGAGAGAAAGAGAGGCAGTGCCTTAAAACCCACTGCTACCCAATTCTACAGCTGGGTAGACTGGGACTGGCTATTAGGTGTCTTGCCCATGAACACATCCAGTTGACGGTGGGGCTCGAACCCGTGACCTTCAGATAACGAGTCAGGCACCTATACCACTCGGCCAGCGAGGCAGTCTTTGAGATTACAATTCGGGCTTGACTGGTTATGTAATCGAGTGACTCAAAAGTATTCTCAAAAATGTATATCATTAATTTACAAACGCCAATTGACTATTCGCGGCCGCCAATCAAATATTCAGTCTACTAATCAAATCACTCACTTATACTAGAAGTGATTTTTTAATTCCAACATTGGCCGCCATGTTTGTTAAAAAAAATTTCGGGGGTTGGGTACCTAAGCTGTAGTTACGACGTTCAGGTCGCCAACCAACCATTCTACTTTTTGTGACACGTTGCTGGCCATAAATTTTGAAAGACATTGCATTTAAATTTTGAGCGGAACTTCCTGTTGGAGTCAATGGGCGGAGCCAACAGAGTAAGTGGGCGGGGCCAGCGGTTAGTCAATTACATTAACCCCTGAAGAATCTTTGTATAAGATAAGGTATATTCCTGTTTGGTCAAGGTATATCAAACACGTACCCCTTATAAATGAGTGTTGTTAGATAGTGGGGTTTGCATATACAGCAAACTAATAAAAATCAAAGTACTGAAAGTACTGTACGTTAGCAAAGCATGGTTTGATTTAGAAAATCTTTCCCTTGTTGGATAGAAAACATTGTGGACAATGAAGAAATTGCTTGTTACAAGCAATTTCTTCATTGTCCACAAAGTTTTCCAAAGCTTTTTCTGGAGATGCTTAAAAAGCGGAATTGATTGGTAATGTAATAAATAGCATACTCTAGAAGAGTTCTCTGCATTTTGAATAGAGTTTGTAATTTTCCATAATTACATAAGAACTACTTTTTATGGCGCAGGCATTCAATGCATTTAGTGGTTAAGCCTCCAGTGGCAGTTTGCACTCGTTGAACTTTGAGACGACCTCAAAATTTTGTCTGTTAACTTAAGCTATCAAAGCTGACGCTTTGCTAGCTAAAAAGCTTGAAATGATCCTCATCTAGTTACCCTCTGACCAAATAGGTATTCTATTTATCATTTATGTACTGATTGAACGATTTTGTCAATCATGTCTTTACAATGACAATGAGGACTTATTATCAATGATTATAATAAATGATAAAATAAAAACAAAATACTTCTCTCGAAAAACCCGAAAAGATAATTTACCCTTTGAATAGAAAAGCATAAAAAGGCATTTTCTCTGATGAGTTCTCTTTTCATTCAAATTACTTTCAAAAATACCGGAAACAGATCAAAATACATTATACATACAACTTATTTAGAATTATCTAGGTCAAAAGTAAAAGTGAACGGTAGAAAATGGACCAAAGAAAAGGGATCGGTAGATTGAAATAAATCCATTTGTATCTGTACCCCAACAGTTTATAATACGGTTTCTTGGTTTCAGGAGTTCTAAGCGAAATACCATTACACGCCTCGAGGGACATAAAAACCGGATTGTGGCCATTAGTTCTCGGTGTCTTGTTTGGTGTGATAATTGTTATTATTTTCTCTGTGACAGGTGTTGATGAATCGATCAGATATAGTTCATAATGTCCTCTATAGACAGAGAATTCTGAATGCATTCGTGATTCTGTACTTACAGAAGACTTATAAATGTGTCACCTGACGAAATTCGACTTGCGGGTACACTCGCATAATGTTAGTTTTATTAAAAGATAAAGATAATATATTTTTTTTTTCATTGAGGTATGAATCCGCGAAGCTGATTCATACATAGGAGTGATTACGTTGCAAAATGGTTGCGTGCTCAAAATTTTGTTCATGGAGGTATGAATATTTTTTCGACCAAATAGAACAACCGTTTCCGATAGACGAAACTAAAAGTAAGACTATTAGCTTATAAACCGATAATCATTCGTAAGTGGCCGATACACGACAATTGTTGAGAACAACACTGTCGACAATGTTAGTTTTTTGTTTGTAAACATGTGACATTTTATCCCCGGCGAAGTATACTTCATTTTACATGTATAATTCAACGGCGATAATGTGTTACATGTCAAAGACTTACTTGCACCACACTCTCATTATGCAGGTTAAAAAAATATATGAGGGCATGCGTGACATCTCCAATCGTTACACATGTGCGCCAAGTAAAGACTCATATCAGCCTGTGCATCCGCACAGTCTGATTAGAGTCTTCACTCTGCACTCTGTAGATACATAATGACCCTAAGCTTCTTTAAACAATCAGCGAATATTCTAATTGCCCCGAATGGCTGTCCAGGGTGCTCAATGTGTGCTAGTCACGCACATTCGAAATGGTTGGAAATCTCACGCATAGGCTCATTTCTTATATACCGACATTCTCCAAGCAGAGTTATCATTCGTTACTCTCACCAGGCACCAAATGACAATATTCATGTCAAACCATGGAATGAAATATATATCACTTTTCTAAATCAAACGTTAAGAAAATAATAATTATGGTTCAAAATACATTTTATGAGTTTTAAAACTTTCATGTTTTACCTTTAAACCACCGAACTACTTTTGCTATAAGTCCGTTTGAAATGCTAACGGGAAAACATCTCAAATTTTAAATTGAATCTGTTACGAAATAATGACGTATGGGCGGACTGTTTACTGAGCCCATTACAGAGGTGAATTAAGAGATGAAGAAATATTTTTTGTTTTCATGGAGGGATGAACCGAAAAACCTAATCACACTGTATGAATACGCGAAGCGGATTCATACATTGTGTGATTAGGTTTTTCGGTTCATACCTCCATGAAAACAAAACTTATTCTCTTCATTTCTTATAATTTAATAACATCGAGCAAAAAATGCAACAACTATACAAATTTTGATACATTTTTGCATGGAACTATTTTGTGCGGAAGCATATAAAATGGTTGCGTGCTCAAAATTTTGTTCATGGAGGTATGAATTAAATTTTTCGACCAATCAGATCGCTGGTTTTTGATAGACGAAGCTAACAATTAAATTATTGGGGAATGAATCGAAGTGTAAGAGAGTGATATACCGAAAATACCTAATATGTGACCGATAGATCCTATTTGGTTGGAACAACAAAGTCGCAAACGTTATGATTTTAAAGAAACAAGTGACATTTTATCCGCGGTGAAATGTATTGTACACTTTATCTTTAATAAAACAGAAGAATGCAAAGACATGTTAGAATTAAAAAAAAAACAAAAAACGGAGACGAATCTATCAGTAAAATAAAAATTGAATATCGTCGATATTTTTTCAAAAATAGGTGAGTTTCATAAGGTTTATGATCTTTCAAGCAACAAAAAGGCCAAAACGAACATGCCACCGTCACAGCGCACCAAACTCCAAATATTTAATCACGGGATGTCATTGGTTCAATCCCCGGTCGCTGAAAATATCCTTTCCTAAATGTGTCTCTCACAAATGGGTTGATAATCATAAACTTAAGTGGGATGAGCAGCTAGAGGCTTGAAGGGATGTAGTGGTAGTACTGGTGTGAGAATTACAAGGTGTTTCAGCCGCAGCGATATGTTAAAAAACAAATCTTTAGTGTAACCTTTTTTTACTTGAAAATAACGTCATGGTGTATATTATGACTTCATTTTAAAGACGGCGTTATATGATTTGCGGAATATTTTACATTGATAAATTTCAAGATCTCTGTCGATTAATAACATATATATATAGACCATATTTTAAATTATAAGATATCATTTTCTTTAACTCCTTTTTTATTTGTTTATAGATGTGTCGTTATATGTTTTATGCATTATTTACCCATTTCAAAACAATGACGTTTTAAAACGCCCCTCAATACTAAAGTTTTAGAAGCAAAAGCCACGCCGGACATGTCCATCCCCGCCGTAAAAGCTTGATAGTAAACTGGGTTGTGATTCTTGTAAACTGCACATCTCCTTAATGAGATCTATATACCTATGAAGTTTCAAGTTGATAGCATTTATACTTTAGGAGATATGCCCCGGAGAAAATCTAAATCTTTAAATTAACAAAGAGCAATAACTCCAAACTTATGCAAGCAAGAGTTGTGGTTCTTGTGCACTGCACTTCTCCTCTATGAGATCTATCCACCTATGAAGTTTCAAGTTGATAGCATTTATACTTTAGGAGATATGCCCCGGACAAACTGAATGACGGAATGACGGACGGAGACCATTACTATATCCCAATCGCCGAAACGGCGGGGGATAACAACCAATTTCTTCATTTTACGTAATGTTTTTTACCCAGAGAGTTGAAAGAAATAAAAAAAAGTCATAACCTTTAAATTTGGACTGGTCTAAAAATTTATCACATGGGAATGGGTTAAGATTTGTTGGTACTTTAAGGAAAGCAACGAAAAATCAGATTAAGTTAATAGTTCAACTGAACTAGAGGTGATTCGACTTTCAATCTACACGTAAAAAATAACCAACTTATTTTCAAAATAGTACATTTCCTTTGAAATTTAAGAGATGAAGAGATTTTTTTAAAACTTTAATTGAATTTGCAACGAAAAACTTAATCTCATTGAATGCAGAGATGTATTCATACAGAAGTTATATTAGATTTTCCTTATTTAACACCATAAAAAAAAGAGAGAAAAAAATACTTTTTTCTTCATTTCTTATAATTTAATATCAAAACAACATGATAAAATAAGACACCACTTTTTAACAGATGTATTTTTGTTACTGCTTTGTGAACAAGAGTACAAAATGTGTTTGCTTTTTTTTCCATAGAGGTTTGAAACGAGTTTTCAAGCCAATCAGAGTGCAGTAATTTGGAAATTGAATCATCTTTATAATTCATGAATATGAACTTTGAAAAAGCAAGTGAAGATTTCCATCAATAAATATATTGTTTCGGATTTAATATTATGTTATCTCAAAACACATAAAAATTAAAGTACTGAAAGTACTGTAAGCTAGCAAAGCATGATTGAATTTAGAAAATATTTCCCTTTTTGGGTAGAAAACATTGTGGACATTGAAGAAATTGCTTGTTAAAAGCAATTTCTTCTTTGTCGACAATGTTTCCCAAAGCATTCCATGGTTTTGGTGGTTAAGCCCCCAGTGACAGTTTGCACTCGTTGAACTTTGAGAAGACCTGTTAACTTAAGCTATCAAAGCTGACGCTTTGCTATCTAAAAACTAGAGAGATAGGCTTCATTGTAAAGAGAACCCAAATTAATAGTTTGGCACGAGTGCAGCACGACTGTTCCTGTTTTGGCAGGTGATGTGGAAAAGATCAGCCTGCACATAGGTGCAGTCTGATCTTGGTCTACACCTCCTGCTTGTCCCCTTTCATCTAGAGCTGTTTGAATATTCAATTTTCAAAAGAAATATTGACCTTCATTAAGACCTTCCAGTGCTGTCAGTCCTTTGATTTTAGAGCAATTCTGTGTAGGATTTTAATTCAGTATGGCGTTGGTTAAGACACCGTAAAACGATTGGTTTTGATGTCGGAAAAAGTTCGTTCGTTTGTTAATCGAGTCATCACTGGTCCCGCCCACTCACTCCGTTAGCCCCCACCCATTGGTTCTGACAGGAAGTCCCGCTTCGATATTAAAAAGTGTTATTTTGCAAAGTATTTTCCGCCAGTAGCATATTACAAATGTAAAATGGTTTGTTAGCGACCAAACCGTCGGAACGGTACAAGCTGTACTTGAACAAGCTGTACTTACGACGTTAAACTTGCCAAAGTAACAAAAATGTTTCACATAAACGGCAGTCAACGTCGCGGTTCAAAGTTAGCTACCGGCCAAAAGGAATTACTTCATCGGTTAGATTCTTTGATTGACAGTCGAGATTGGTACATTCTCAAAAGAGGTTCTTTAAAGATCAAACAAGAACAAAAAGTCTTTCTCAAGAACCAGTAATATGGACATAATAATTGTCTCTCGCATCTGCAACAATTCTCAAAAGAGGTTCTTTAAAGATCAAACAAGAACAAAAAGTCTTTCTCAAGAACCAGTATTACGGAAACAATAATTGTCTCTCGCATCTGCAACAACTCTCAAAAAGGGTCTTTAAAGATCAGACAAGAACAAAAAGTCTTTCTCAAGAACCAGTAATATGGACATAATAATTGTCTCTCGCATCTGCAACAATTCTCAAAAGAGTTTCTTTAAAGATCAAACAAAAACAAAAAGTCTTTCTCAAGAACCAGAATTACGGACACAATAATTGTCTCTCGCATCTGCAACAATTCTCAAAAAGGTTCTTTAAAGATCAAACAAAAACAAACAGTCTTTCTCAAGAACCAGTAATATGGACATAATAATTGTCTCTCGCATCTGCAAAAATTCTCAAAAAGGGTCTTTAAAGATCAAACAAAAACAAAAAGTCTTTCTCAAGAACCAGTTATATGGACATAATAATTGTCTCTCGCATCTGCAACAATTCTCAAAAGAGGTTCTTTAAAGATCAAACAAGAACAAAAAGTCTTTCTCAAGAACCGGTAATACAGACACAATAATTGTCTCTCGCATCTGCAACAATTCTCAAAAAGGTTCTTTATAGATCAGACAAGAACAAAAAATCTTTCTCAAGAACCAGTAATATGGACATAATAATTAACTCTCGCAACTGCAACAATTCTCAAAAAGGTTCTTTAAAGATCTTACAAAGCAAAAAGTCTTTCTCAAGAACCAGTAATATGGACAAAATAATTGTCTCTCGCATCTGCAACGATTCTCAAAAAGGTTCTTTATAGATCAAACAAAAACAAAAAGTCTTTCTCAAGAACCAGTATTATGGACATAATAATTGTCTCTCGCATCTGCAACAATTCTCAAAAGAGGTTCTTTAAAGATCAAACAAAAACAAAAAGTCTTTCTCAAGAACCAGTAATATGGGCACAATAATTGTCTCTTGCATCTGCAACAATTCTCAAAAAGGTTCTTTAAAGATCAAACAAGAACAAAAAGTCTTTCTCAAGAACCAGTAATATGGACATAATAATTGTCTCTCGCATCTGCTACAATTCTCAAAAGAGGTTCTTTAAAGATCAAACAAGAACAAAAAGTCTTTCTCAAGAACCAGTTATACGGACACAATAATTGTCTCTCGCATCTGCAACAACTCTCAAAAGAAGTTCTTTAAAGATCAAACAAGAACAAAAAGTCTTTCTCAAGAACCAGTTATATGGACATAATAATTGTCTCTCGCATCTGCAACAATTCTCAAAAAGGTTCTTTAAAGATCAAACAAGAACAAAAAGTCTTTCTCAAGAACCAGTAATACAGACACAATAATTGTCTCTCGAATCTGCAACTTGCTGTGATTCCCTGTAAATGCTTGTTTAACCCATTCCCACTAAGCGACGCCTTTGGACGCCCCTCAAGAAAAACAATTAGGAAAACATTGTGTAAAATGAAGAAATTGTTTGTGACAAGCAATTTCTTCATTTGACACAATGTTGTCCACCCAGAATGTTGAAAAAATATTTCATGAAATTTAAATTTTCGTCTGCTACTCCTTTCAATTTCGACCAGTCTTAAAGTTGCCGTCAGGAAATGGGTTAATATGACCTTCAACACGGGCGTGAAATATACCCGTTTGATATTTTGTCTATTTCCGTTTATTTTATCGTCGCTACCGTAGCACATGCCCATAGTGACGCCCCCCCCCCCCTCCGAAGACGGTTAGTTGTTACGGGGGTTAGTGTAAGGAAACAGGACGAAACTGCCGAGAGTGGATATCACCGTCACACGAGGCCTCGGTTTAACGTCTCATCCGTAACACAATTAATTTGCTAATTGATTTTGTCAGCCAAGGGCCCGAACCCGTGAACTTAAGGTTTGAAGTCAAGTGCTCTACCATCTGAGTTAATCGAGCTGATATTTGATATTTTAATATCATATCGGCGATATTATACTAGTTTGATAATTATGCAAATGGGATGATGCGCACGATACCGGTTATTTTGTTGGATTGTTTTTTGCTGTTGTGGTGTTGTTGTTTGTTTGTTTCTTGGCATACCGTGAAATGACGTCAAAAGGCATAATTATTATGACGTCACATTATAAGCTGCGTTATTTTATTCGCGACATATTTTCACCCGATAATTGTCAACAGTTTTATCGGTATAAAGTATATATATGAATCATATTATAGATAGAATATATCGAATTGATGTATAGTATATCAATATTTTACCACCGTCGTATCAATATAATCTTTCGAAAACAACCTCACTTTTCCGATACCTTTCTAAGTAAACAAGGATGATAACGCATTTTGCTTGTTAACCCTTTCCTGGACAAAGCCGGGGTTTTACGTCACTGTGATTTTCTACTTGAGAAAACATTGTGGAAAAAGTAGAAATTGCTTGTGACAAGCAATTTCTCCTTTTTCCACCATATTTTCTACCACATAGAATGATCAGATTTCAAATTGCACGCAATTTTCATTGTCGTCTGCAACCTCTTTCTAATTGGACCAGTCAAAAAATTTCATAAAACAGGAAAGGGTTAAAGCTACATTTCACCATAAAGACTAATTCTTGACTCGGGAATCCTTACAAGTGCATAAACACGCCGAGTAACTTATTTCTAATTAAAGGGCTTCCACAAACTTAATTTTCCAGGAAGACAAGACTTTTATAAGATAAATTCTAAAAAACCCTTATAAAGACGATACCGTCTTGAAATCCAGAAACCCCCCTAGGCAATGAAAATTGTATACTGTTTTTGGAAATTTAAGACCCGTCCAAATTCAAGAGTATTACAGACGAAAATTTAAAGTGGATTTAATCTTAAAAAACCATTCAGTAGGATAGAAAACATCGTAGAAAAAGAAGAAATTGCTTGTTAGAAGCAATTTCTTCTTTTTCCGCAATGTTTTCTAAAGTATAAAATAACAGCAACGTAAAATCCCGGGTTTGTACAGGAAAGGTTTAACACAAATTCATTTTTGTTTTATGGGTCTGAAAATTTACCCCTGTCACGCTGAATAAAATCCTTGTGCAAAACAGCATGGAAATCAAAGGACTGAAAGCACTGGAATTACTATTTTTAGGTCTTTATCTTTTTTTGAAAATTGAATTTCATGAACAACCCTAACTTAAAAGGGACACGCAGGTGGTGTAGACAAAGATCAGACTACATTTATGTGCAGGCTGATCTTTGTCTATACCTCCAACAAAAGCAGGAATATTCCGGGTTCAGCATGACAATGGTTAAGGTAGGGTTTCTTTGTACGAGAAATGCATTTTCTAAGAGCCTGATTTCCTCGCTTTTCATAACGTAAATAGTACGTATGAAATGTATTTCTGTTCACTACTTTTTTCTATAAGGAGTTTTTTTGTTTGTTTGTTTGTTTTGGTTGTTTTTTTGTTTTTGTTTTTTTGTTTTTGTTGTTGTTGTTTGTTCTTTTTACGCTAATTCTGACGGTGAGTCGAATTTTCAAATACCGCACTTTCTTCAAAATTGATTTCGAGGGCTCTTTCTTTTTGAGGAAAAGTAAAAAGCCGGCTAGTGTAGAAATGGGCTAAGATCATCTTTGAATAGCTGTTACCCCCCTCCCCCAAAAAATTATAATTTCATTGGATGATTAATTCTTTAGACTGTCTGAGATGAAGTGTAGAGTCTATGAATGTTGGCGGCAATTTTGTCTTCCATTCAAACTGTTTCAAAAGGATTAATATTTGAGAGATCCCGATGTTTAGGGGAACGCGAATATTTTGACGGTTGGCGACCATACCGTCGTTACTACTGCTCCAAAAGAGCTGTGGTTACGACGTTATCATCGCCTACAAACCATATGAAATTGGTCCTTTTTAAACTACGGCATTTTGCAGAATAAGATTGCAAAGTTCTAATATTTCACGAGTAAGGGTGACCTTCATGATACGATATCGGACGGCCAAGTTTTAATTTGTTCGGATCCTCTGGGGTTTTCCACATCATTTCAACGAATCAACAGTAGACGTCTATCAAATCTTTCCTAAACTCATAATATGGTATTATCAACAATCTTTTATTGACATCTTTTTCTTTCTTTTTTCTTCGGGGGGGGGGGATTACAGCACGTCTTACTGTGTTTGATCCGTGATCCATGTAAACCTACCGAACTCGCCCCAAAAAACTTCTCTCTTTATTTTCTTTTTTTTTCTTTTCTTTTTCTTCTTTTTTCCATTTTTCTCTGAATTTTGATAAGTCAATTCTAGTTCCGTCTGTTCAGATTCCAGCGTTTTGTTTGGCTTATATTTAATTATCATACTTACTTGAACAAAATTTGAGCAAGCAAATATTGTGTATGCTTACGCAGATAGTAGTCCATAAACTTTCATTTAAAACTAGTCTAATATTTGCTTTATTTTCCTTAATAGCTTTAAATTATATTTCTCATATCCAAGGTACCGCAACACCTCATCCGGCCTTCCATCAGCTCATCAAACATCGGCCATTGTTCAGCCATTTAATGGAGAGGAAATGAATGACTTTGCCAAATGAGCGCATGCGTGACAATTCGAACCATTACACTTTTGCGCCAAGTAAAGACTCAGATCAGCCTGTGCATCCGCAAAGTCTGATCAGAGTCTTCACTCTGCGCCCTGTAGATAGACACTTACCCAAAGCTTCTTTACAGAAAATCAGCGAATATTTTAATAACTTCGAATGGCTGTCCAGGGTGCTCAATGTGTGCGAGTTACGCAAATGCGAAATGGTTGGAAATGTCACGCATAGACTGAAATGTCATTAATGATACTGGGCTTACTGGGTTTTGAATGATTGAATGGGGGTTAACGCCGCTTTTAATAGTATTGCAGTCATATCGTGGCGGCTGGAGCACCTAACAATGGATTCCTGGTATTTCTCACACCAGTACTACCACTACATCCTTTCCTAGCCTCCAGCTGCTATCCCGCATAGGTTTACGATTGCCCACCCATTGGTGAGAGACAAATGTTTGAAAGGATATGTGCCGCCGCCGGGGATCGAACCCATGATCGGGATTACTGGGGACCGAAACCGTGACCTAATGATCCATAGGCCAACGCGCTGAAACCTGCGCTATTTCCGCAATAGATGTTCAATCCAAAAGGGATTCTTTGATTTTGATTTAACCCATTCCAACACAGTTATGCTTTTTGACGTCCTTCAAGAAAAACAATAAGGAAGACATTGTGTAAAATGAAAAAATCGCTTGTATCAAGCAATTTCTTCATTTCACACACTGTTTTTTATCAAAAAGTTGAAAAAATAAAAAAAATAATCTGAATTAGTTTGTCGTTCGCAACTCCTTTCAATTTGGATGTTTGCCGTCTGGTTGTTTTATTTATATCTTTATTATTATTATCTTATTATTTTTTTAATGTATTTGGCTTCAACTCCAGCTTAAAAGCCAACGCCAAAAAAGTGACCTTGCCACAGCTCCGGTCGTATTGGAAAGTCTTTAAGATCGGCGACCAGGGTTCGACCTAATAGAACTTTTTCACCTCCTCGATTGAGAATTTACCTAAGCTTCATGTTTGATTATATGTTGTATTTCGACGTTAAGACTAGATTTTGTGTTGTAAATTAAATCTTATTTATATACTGTTTCATTTTCACGCACTTACTGTAGAATTCATGGGATGGAAATTGTAGTAAATTCTCAATCGAATACGGAAAAATGTATGATCTCGGACCAAAAACAGAAGCAATGTCACCCTGGAACTCATTTGACCATATTGCCTTCTATAATAATAATTGTGCTGAAATTGTGGTAAATGTAGTAATATGGTAAATTGATTCAAGCTGTAGTTACGAGGTTTTAGAACGACAACGACGATAGGTAGTTTAGCCATTTAACCCTTTCCTGTTTGAGTAATGATCTTTTCGCCCCTGTGTTTTTTCTATACTTGAGAAAACATTGAGGAAAAAGTAGAAATTGCTGGTATCAAGTAATTTCTAATCTTTCCACAACTTTTCTACCCTAATGAATGATTATTCTTCAAATAAAATTAACTATAATTTGTCTTTTGCAAAACTTTGAATTTCGACCAGTCTAATATTTTGTAAAACAGTAAAGCGTTAACCCATTCCCGCTTTTTACGCCCCAATGAAAATGCTCTGATTTTCTTTCTTTTTTTTTTTATGATGTTATTGCTTGTTACAAGCAATTTCTTCATTATCTAAAATAATTTTTAATACAAGAGATTCTCAATATTTAATTCACTTTATATCGCGTCTGCATCGTCTTGTAATTTGGACTAGTCCAAAAATGTATCATCTTGTAATGTGTTAAGTACTTGGACATCCAATTGAGGAAAATATTCAACTGTTCACGTCGATTATGGATAATTTGTACGTATTAACGGTGTTGGGTGAAGCGTCCGATATAAAGTATAGAAACCCTTGTAAATCGAGATTTCACAGACAAATATTTTGATTGCCAACATTCGTATTTAAGAAAACAATAACCTTCAAATATAGGAATTCTGCATAGAAATGTCTCTACCGAATTACCAAACACGGCTATCATTCAAAGAATCAGTCGACCAATGAAATCATTATTTTAGACCTGAAGTGATTCTTGAACAACGACATTTGTCGCCATCGTAGCTATAGCTTATTCAAGCTTTAGTTACGACGTTTAAGTTGCGAAACCAATTAAAAAGCTTAAAGCTGTAGTAACGATGTTTAAATTGCAAAACAACAAAAAAAGCTTAACAAAAACGGAGACCATTGTCGGACGTTTAGATCGAAAAACCAACCATTTTCCTTTTTTGTCGGAGTCAATGGGCGGCGTTGACGGAGTAGGCGGGAGGGGCCAGTGATTGGTGAAATGCGAAAGCAGTGATCGGGATTTCAGAAAATGAAATATCTTTTACGACCAATTTCTATTGCGGATTTATTCTGCAATCAACTAGATAGGCAGAGAAACAAACAACGGATCTAGAATGCGTTTGACCAATTAAATCGTTATTTCAGACCGGTGGTGAACTTTGAACTCAGACAATTATGTACACTAGTAGCCTGCTCTATAGGCTGTAACCTAGTCAAACATCTGGGATAAGTATTTTTTAATTTAGTTTGGCGACTTATTTCTTTCCAATACATTTACTTGTTTTTACGGTTTTGTAATAGATAGATCATCGTAGGAAAAGAAGAAACAAGCAATTTCTTCTTTTACTATAATGTTTTCTACCCTTTACAATGGTTATATTTCAATTCATATAAGTTTTTAGTTGGACGTCTGCAACTTCTTTCAAATTGGATCAATATTGAATTTTGTCGTCTTGGAAAGGATTAAACGTTGTCAATACAGTTTATATAAGCTGTAGTTAATACATGAAGGTCGCAAACCAACCATATTATATTTTTTTGTTACAAGTTAATGGTAATAAACTTTGCAAAAACACAGCCTGAGTCGAACCGTCATTTGTGTCCAAATAAGGGATCAATCCTAAACGACTTTTGTGTTTTGTTCATCAATAGATCACTTTTTGTCTTAAACTGATAAACAAAATCTCATTCACTGCACTTTTCCCTGATGTCAAAACGCAATTTCATACGTGATAAAAGTGTGCTTGTTTGAATGAAGTTTAACGCCACTTTTAAAATTTTTCAGTCATATTGCGGCGGTTGGAGCACCTTAACATGGACTTCTGGTTTTTCTCACATCAGTACTACCACCACATCTTTTCCGAGTCTCCAACTACTCAGCTCACTTAGTTTTTCTAAGGGATTATCAGCTTGTTTCACAGTCGATGTAAAAATAAATGGATTTAAACTTAATCTCCAAAGCAACAGAAATGCTTCACATAAATATCGGAAAATGTCGGAGTTAAAAATTCACTCCCAATCTAAATGAATGATTTGATTGGCTGATTGATTCTTTGATTGACAAGCGCGGTCCGCCACCTCGTGTTCTTAACTAAAACATTAGCTCACGCGGTGGGTCCTGAGCTCGATCTCCTGGTCGGCCATCATCCTTGTCGATATTCGACAAAGGTAATCGCGACATGCGTCTTTCACCAATGGGCGAATGATAAGAAGTGCACTTCAAGTGTTGTGAGTAGCTTCTAACTTCGATCGAAAGTTGTATAACTGGTGAGAGATATAGGCGTAAGTCATAGTTAGGTACCGATCACCGATATGCAACTCTTTACAATTGCAAGAGGTTTCAGAACTCCCGAACAGTAAATCTAAAGTGACTCTCTGTATACTAACTGAAGATTTCAAAAAACAAGTTTATGGACAATCTGTATTCACTCATAAACTTCCTATTTTAAGTTCAACTAAAACAACCAAGAATTTCCTTTTTCCCACACATGTTATTCGCATTGGGCGTGCAAAATGTCGTAACTACAGATTTATTCAAGCTGTAGTTACGACATTCTGCATGCCCAACTACGATATGTAGACTTCATCTCAATACATTATCTCAGGAGGCATTGTTTTTTTTTGTTTTTTTTTTTTCCTGAGACCAAATAATGTTTTCGAAAGTAAAAATAAGAAAACTAATCTGTCACTGGATTTTTTATGCCCCCGCATTGATACCACCGGGGGTTTATAGTTTTAAAGATGTGATATCTGTCTGTCCGCCTGTCTGTCGATAAGTCTGTTAGTGTGTCTGACAATTATTTTAATTCAGTTCTGAAGAAGGATTTCATTCAACATGATAAAGGATCAATAATAACATCATACCCTGTCAAACAAGATGAACCTACAACATATTTTTGTTTCCTTTATGAAACTGAATTTCCGTTTAAGGATTGCCTTTCGTACATTAGGAGTTCCCACACTCTGTCTAATGAGAGATTTACAAAAGGAAATATCATCTCCATAAACGATATTTTTCAAAAATCGTAAAATTACACAGCAGATGCTTTAATTTACGAAAGTCTGTCATAAGAAACATTTTCATTTAATATTTTCCGTCGGACTCCTGTACTTGTGAAATGTATCGACCTTGACCAGTTTGCGCGGACTGCGCTAGTTGACCTTGCCGAAACTCTTCATTCTTAATTCGTCGGTGCACGAGCAAAATGTCGTAATTACAGCTTTAGTAATATTTTTAACTGACCTTTACGGGATTCAATCTCTTTTCTCTGTATATTTTTATGGGTTCCCGCCCCCCCCCCCCTTTGAGGTTCCTTGTTCCGTTTTTGAACACAGTTCTTTATTTTACCTTATCATGAAGAAGTTATTCTGTATTTACTATTTATCGACTTTTTTGCTTTGTTTGAATGGGGTTTAACGCCGCTTTTATAAAAAAAATCAGCCAGAGAACCTAACAATGGATTCCTGGTATATCTCGCACCAGTACTACCATTACATCCTTTCCTAGCCTGCCATCCCACTTAGGTTTACGATTACCCACCCGTTGGTGAGAGACAAATGTCGGCAAGGATATGTATCGCCTAGAATCGAATCCATGACACCCAATGATTGATGATTTGGAGTCTGCTGCGCTACCAACTGCTCAATGACGGTGGCTTTTGAACATTTACGACCAATTTAAATATCCAATAAATGGGTTCTTTATGTCATATAAATTCGAACATTTACGACTAATTCATATGACATGTAGAACCAATTTATTAGATATCTACTACTAAAATATACATTATACCGAACCCATTGAATAGATATTTACAACTAAAATAAGTAATATATAGTACCCGTTGAATAGATATTTATAACTAAAATGTATAGTATATAGAACACATTGAATTTACAACTAAAATAAATGATTTATGGAACCCGCTGAAAAGATATTTACAACTAGAATACATGACATATAGAACCCCTTGAATAGATATTTACAATTAAATGGATATAGATCCAATTGAATAGATGTTTACAATTAAATATGCATACTATGTAGAACCTTTTGAAAGTATACAGAACCCATTGAATAGATATTTACAACTAAAATATATTATATAAAGAAACCACTGAAAAGATATTTACAACTGAAATATATGATACATAGAATCCATTGAATAGATATTTACAATTTAAATAAATTATTAACAGAACCTATAGAATAGATATTTACAACTAAAATATATTATAGGTTGAACCAATGGAATTAAAAATTTCAACTAAAATATATAGTATATATTCACGAGTAAAATATATGACATATAGATACCATTGAATAAATATCTAAAGTAAAAAGTAATATATATAACCCGTCGAATAGATATTTACAACTTAAATACATGTATATCATATATGGAACCTATTCAGCTGATATTAATAACTAAATTTATAGTATTTGGAACCTTTTGAATAGATATTTACAACTAACTTACATAAAATAAAAGAATATTCAACTTAATTCTTTAATATATAGAACCTTTTAAACTAATATTTACAACCAATCTTTATAAAATATAGAACCTAACAATATTTACAAACAATGTATACAGTTTGTGGAACCTATCATTTTTTTTCCTTTGAGGAGGCGTATTCATGTTTCAGCCTGAGTTTCGATATAACGGATCGCTGTTGTCAATCAAAGAATCAATCAACCAATCACAGTACTCATTTAGAACGACCTTGAACTTTGAACTCAAACGAAGCTCAGTGGGCGTTGCCAGCGATCCGTCAATTTCAATGCGAGAAACATGTTAAAATACCACCATTCGTGCAGTAGTGTAAGATGTCGCCATTTTTATTCTTAACCCATTCCTACACAATGTCGCTTTCAGACGCCCCCTTGAGAAAAGCCTTTGAAAAAAATGTGCAATCACTTAATTTAGATGATTCGTTAAAAGATGAGAGATTTATAGAAACCCATTTTACCTCATTCTCTGTACTGTGTCACGATAGTAATTGTTACTATTGTTATATTCATTGTATACCCCGGTTAGGGGTCCGAAAGCTAATAATGTATATTAAATGATTAATTGATTGATTGATCGAAGAAATTGCTTGTTACAAGCAGTTTCTTCATTATCCCAAATGTTTTCTACCCCATAAAGTAAAAGAAATGAAAAAATAATCGAGTAAAAATTGTGACCTGTAACATCTTTGAATTTTCTAATTTTGGACCATTCAGAAATTTTATAATCTTGAAATGGATAAAAAGATGTGACATTGAAAATTAACGATATTGTTCAAGACCGTAAGATGTTAAAATAAATCGAATTTCGGACGATTCCTTTTACTTTCTTTTTACCTTTACTTTTTGATGGACTCCGTAGGCGTCCACCAGTGTTACCAAGTTTGGAAATTCCAGTAGGATGTCACTATGTAAAAAAAGAGGTAGAGCCCAGTTAGGTTGGATTTATTATTTTTCAAAGCCTGCCTCCCCAAAACAACTGTACATCTTGGAAATGACGAAATACGAGGATTCTATGTAATTCGTAGAACGCGTAAAAACTTTCAAATACGAAAACACATACTAATAACCTGATTAGCGTAGATGCGGTCACGGTTTCCAAAAAACGCGGATTCTTTCAAGTGTATAGTGAGTAATTTGCCTTCTACTTTGAGAACACCGCACACCAGCTTTATACCGGGGGAGAGATAAGCTATACAGTTACATATACTTAAAAATGTTTATTATTATTTTGAATTAATCTTTTTTATCCATTACCAAACGACAAAATTTTAGACTAGTTATAGACGACAGTTCAAATCGCTTCTGATATTGAAAACTAAGGCCTAAATAGGGTAGAAAACATTGTGAAGCAAGTAATTTCTCCTTTTCCCAAAACAATTTCTTTGGTGCAATTATCCAGGGGCGAAAAAAAAGTGTGATTGTTTGGGAATGGGTTAAGCTTCTACTGGATCACGGAAGATATACAAGATCTCCCATTCGTTTCTTACAGGTAATAATTATCAATGATTATTTTTATTCTAATATTGTACAGGTTTCTTAAATTATATCCTAATTTTTTGTGGGATGTCTTCGGAAAATTACAATCTCGGAAAAATAGGAAAAGGTATTTACCTTGAAAGCTACGTAGACTGCAATCAAGTGAATTTAGTTTAACCCTTTCCTGTTTTCAACATTTCAGACCCGTCCAAATTCAAAGGTTTTGCAGATGACAATTCGAAGTCAATTTTATTTGAAAAATAATTATTCTGTTGGGTAGAAAAAATTGTGGAAAAAGAGAATTGCTTGTTACAAGCAATTTCTTCTTTTTCCACAATGTATTCTCTAGTATAATAACACAGGGACGTAAAAAACAGGGATTGAACAGAAAGGGGTTAACGTGATTTTCAGTAGTATTTCGGTAAAACCGAGGTTGGTAGGTGCACCAGCCAACTTTACGGTCAAATTACATTTCCTATTTCTATCGGTAAAAGACAAATGACGCGTGTGACAATGGCATTTTTTTCCGAACTTGTGATCGTGCTCAGGACTCTAGAATAGAAACATCCTGTATTATATGTACATATTAATCAAAACAGGGTAGGCGAGAGGTTATGCTTAAAAATACATGTATTATCTATGTGGAAATTGCAAGTTTGTACACCAAAATGGGCATATCACTCTACTATGCCAATACGAACGTCTATCATCAGTACTTTCAGTGTTTTGATTTGATACTAAAACTTTTTGGGTATATTACATATATAATTTTAGGTTATAAAAAATCCCGAGATCTCGAATTTACTTCTCGCTGTATAGCAAAAGTTTTATATAACACTCGAACTTCGGTCTCATGGGGTATTAAATCTTCTCAATCTAGCTCGAATCAATATAGGTAAACTGCTAAAAACGGCAGAATTCTTCGCTTTTGTCTATATGAAACCAAATCTTGCACTCTTTGGTGAAACTAAATTCTTTTACAGTGGCTCATATTAAATAGAGAAAAAAATTGCTCTCAATTTTTATATTTCTAACTGTAATGCTTTCGGATATTTCAAAGACTGTGATTAAGCTGATCTTGTAATGGAAATGTCGAGGGCACCAAAAATTGCCTTATTTGTGGTTTCCATGACGTATCAATTACGCCATTTCCTTCCACTAGCAATACAGTAGTTATCGACATCACCCGACAAGTAACGACCTCACCCGACGAATCCCGATGTTCAAAAGTAGGGCATAAGGATAATATCACATGGAATAGAATTTAAACTGAATTTATTCCATGTAACAGGAAGAAAAAAAAGTTATCATGAAAATTACATTAAAAACTATTGGAAAAGCAAATAATTTTCTTATATCTTATTTTCATAGAAACTTGTTCAAGAGCCGGTTTAAAATGCTATACATTACACGAGGAATTTCGACGAGTGTTTGATTTAGTAATTGCATTTTTTTGGTATGGGTTTCGTTAAGTTCCGTATTAAAAACAATGATTTTGACAAATCCATTAAGCTGGAATCGGAATTCGGAACACGCAAGGTATCAGCAATTCGATCCTACAACCCCCACTTTTTCTCATCTGGTCTTTCTATAACCCGTTTCAAGACGGTAACATCTTAGACTGGTCCAAATTGGAACAAGTTGCAGATGACGATGACCAGTTGATGAAATTTTAAATACCTCTGTCTTTTCTGGTAGAAAACATTGTGGAAATTGCTTCTAACAAGCAATTCCTTCATTTTCCACATTGTTTTCTCAAACTCTTTCTTGAGAGGCGTAAAAAGGAGGAATTGAGTGGGAATAGGTTAAAAAGACGACGAAATCTTAAACTGATCCAAATTTTAAGGAGTTGCAGACAACAATTTAAAGTTTGTGTAAGTTTAGATTTTTTAAACTTTCTTGGGAGAAAAAAGTGTGAAAAATATAGAAATTGCTTGTTACAATTCATTTTCCTACTGTTTCACAATTGTTTTTCTTGTGGGGCGTCAAAAATTGCCATTGTGTGGGATTGGGTTAATACCCTTAACCCATTCCAACTCAATCCCTCTTTTTTACGCCCCTCAAGAAAACACTTTGGAAAACATTGTGGAAAATGAAGAAATTGCTTGTATCAAGCAATTTCTTCATTATCCACAATGTTTTCTATCCAAAAAGACGAAAAAATTCAAAATTCCATCAACTTTAAATTGTCGTCTGCAGCTTCTTTCAATTTGGACCGGTCTAAAATTTTGCTGTGTTGGAATGGGTTAAACAACCTGGATCTTTTTCAAGACGGATCGTCGACGGTTTTAAAGCTTAGCTTATTAGTTCCTGTAGAAAGTTTTGGTCAAATTCGTAAAAGATCGTTATAGAGTGGATTTCTCTTAATAACAGTTCTGATAATAGCAATTCACTACTTAATTGCAACTTACTTTATATACAACCGGAAGATATGGAGAAAACCGAACATCACCCATCAATAGCAACTTCTGGTTAGATGCAACAAAAGTGCTGACTAATTAATGTTGCAATTAATAGGATTCCTCTTTATTGCAATAAGACAAAGACGTGTAACGAGGCATATATAGAGATAAAGCCCGGAATTCTATCTTTTGCAATAGTTGAACACGAAAATCTTAAATTAAACGTAAGTTTTAGTTGTTTGTTTTTTATTTTACAAATATTCAAGGTCAATCAAAGAACTCGATACTGTATCAAACTGCTAGTCAGTGAAAAGACTCATTATTCTATTCCATCCATGCAATTACGCTTTTGGCGCTCAAACGAAAATATTAAAGCTTTGAAAAAATTGTGGAAAACGAAGAAATTGCTTGTTACAAGCAATTTCTTCGTTATCCACAATGTTTTCTGTCTCAAAAGACCAAAACATTTTACCTACTTAATATTGCTGTCTGCAACGGCTTTGATTTTAGTCCAGTCTAAAATTGTGTCGTCTGAAAATAAATTAAACGTGCAAGTAAAAAAATCATAAAGACATTTGATTTTGATCCGTCAAGCACAAAATGGCTATCCTAGAAATTGCTAAAAGTAACTTTCCTCGTCAGTTTGAAAAGCGCAGTGCACGGACCGATTTCGGTTGAAAACTTTTCGTTATATTACTTCTATAGTATGTAGAAACTATTCAAATTCTCATAATCTAAAAGGTCTTTATAATTTGCTGCATGTTTACCTTCGGTACATCAAACGTGTTATCATTGATCGCTATTGGATCCGATCTATTTGTTGTTGTTGTTGTTGTATTTAATGTTTCTTTTCGGATGTTCCTTTTCGAATGATGGTGATTTTCTATTACGAACAAATGGTGTACACCTGAATTTTCTAAAGAAGCAGTAAGTTCCATTGTGAAAGATACTTCTTTTCTCTTAACTCCTAGATAGCAGTCGGTTTGTTGTTTTTATTCCAAAGCTTATATTTTTATCTCGATGTAAAAAAGCTTTGGAATGAAAAGCACTAGCCTGTGAGATCCGTGTGGTTGAACGAGGTATAAAAACAAACCACTACAGGCCTATCCCCGTCACATCTGCCATTTCATCTGGCGGAACAAACGTGACATGACATGCTGTAAGAGGCGTTTAAAGGGTATTCATTCATTATTTTTATTTCAATCCTAATCTATCATTTTATGCGTTGTTGTTGTCTTTGTATTGTTCTTCATGTTAACCCTTGTCATGCTGAATTAAATCCTCTAAATTGTGTAAAAATCAAAAGATTAAAAGCACAGAAAGTATTTATTTTGGGGTTGATAATTATTTAGAAAAACAATGGTGTAAACAGTGTTGGTTTTAAAGGGGCACTGAGCAGATATAAACAAAGATCAGACTGCACATATGTGCAGCCTGATCTTTGTCTAGATCTCCTGCAAAAAGGAATAATTTGGATTCAGTATGACAAGGGTTAAACTTTCCTAAAATTTCTTGAGCGCTAAATGATCACAGCTGTTGATTATTCGTAGAACACCATTCAATCAATAAAATCATTCTGAGGGAACTCTAGAATATGCTAAAATAATTTAATCTTTAGTTTCGTCTATCAAAAACGAGCGATCTGATTGGTCGAAAAATTTAATTCATACCTCCATGAACAAATTTTTGAGTACGCAACCATTTTGAATGCTTCCGCACAAAATAGTTCTCTACAAAAAGGTATCAAAATTTGTTCAGTTGTTGCATTTTTCGCTCGATGCTATTAAATTATAAGAAATGAAGATAATATATTTTGTTTTCATGGAGGTATGAACCGAAAAACCTAATCACTCAATGTATGAATCCGCTTCGCGTATTTATACAGTGTGATTAGGTTTTTCGGTTCATACCTCCATGAAAACAAAAAATATTCTCTTAATCTCTTAAATAAATCTAAAAAAAACAAAAACACACACATATCAACATGATGATAATACAACATCTGTCTTTATATCAAATAGAAGAAACGGTAAAAAAAACACATGGTAAGCCTTTATTCAACCGAAATTCAAAGGTTATAATTTGGATTCATTTAAAGGAATCTAGGAGTTCCCAGAAAAAAATGCCGTTTTACGCCTCGGGGGATATAAAAACGGATTGTCTCCATTAGTTCTGGGTATTTTGTTCTGTTGATAATTGTGATTATTTCTTCTCTTTGACAGGTGTTGGTGAATCGATCAGTTACAGTTCATCATGTAGTCTATAGACAGAAGTGACTGATCGCTGGCCACGCCTACTGACCTCTGAAAGAAGATTCGATTAAGATATCAGACGTCGTGATTTTGAAAAAAAAATGTGCCAGTAGCATGTTATAAAAAAATATTTGCTTGATGACCTTAACGTAGTAACTGTGGTTTTAATAAGCGGTGTTTAGTAACGTTTAAGTCGATAAACCAATAAAAAAAGTCGGAGTTCAAAGTTCACTTCCGGTATATATTGATTATTTGATTGGTTAATCCGGACTTTTTGGTTAACAGCAGCGATGCGTCGAATGACGGATAGCAGCTGTCAATCAAAAAATCGAATGACATAAAAAAAGGGGGGAGTAAAATTCTTAACCTTTGCTTAAAGTTTTAGTAAATCCCCTTTTTGAGATATAATTTGAGACACTTGTCGCTTTTAATTGGACATGGTTCTCAATTAATGTTAGACTGGTACGTGTATTACTGTTGACCTGGCTTTTATAAAGTCGACGCGGAACCAGTCTAACTTGAAATAGACATAGTAACGAATATCCAAACTTTCGAAAAATAGATGAATATTCGAACAGTTTATTTTTCAATTATTCGCTTTTGATATATGGATTGACGTGAAATTAGGAAATAATATTGAAAGTAGAAGGAGATTACAGGTGTGATGTTTTGTTTGTTTGTTTATTTTTGTTGTTGGTCTTTTCTTTTTTTGGGGGGGGGGAATAAATTTACTTTCTTAAAAAAAGGCGGCCTTAGTGTAATCATAGGCAATTGTGATATGTTGTGATAAATTATTACATTAAAATTTGTCCAATAGATGGGCATAACCGTTTGTCACATAAAGCTAATATGCTTTAATTGTAACAAATTCTATTCTTTTCAACACTAGTCTAGTCAAGTCTTGCCTAGCCTAGCCTAGCCTAGCCTAAGTTGTTTTACTTAGTCAACCAACCTAGCCTAACCTTAGCCTTCACGTAACACTAACCATAAACTTGATCCATGCAATAAACTGACCTAAACGAAGCTAACCTAACTGCTTTGCATCTCACTTCTTCGAGATCTCTAAAAATAGAAAATCCAATCTCCAAAGTAAACATTGGAAAGGACGGCATCAGTTCACACTCCCGTATCAAGAGAAATTCTTAACTCGGAACCCAAACAAGTGAACAAACTCGATGAGTAACTTATTTCCAATTAAAAGGCTTCCAAATGCCTAATTTTCCAGGAAAATGAGACCTTTGCATTTTTTTTCCGTATTTGATTTTGCGCGCAGTATTTCTAGTACAGTCAGTCAACAAATGATCGACCGTCGTTACCAATCAAACAGTCTATTGACCAATCAAGGAAGTGAACTTTGAACTCCGACATTAATGTGAAGCATTTTGTTGTTGTTATTGTTGTTGGTGTTGTTTTACGACTTAATTTCATACGATTCAAATAATCTATGCGTCATTTACTATTCCTCGTATGTAATAATTATTTAATTTCTTTATATACTTTACTGGGCGATTTCTCCTTTTGCAAAGATCGCCAAGCTATGATAACTCTATAAGGACGCATCAATGGTATTTTCTTTATCCGCTTACGTGCGCCGCCCCCCCCCCCCCCCCGTCCCTTAAAAAGTGGGGGGAGGAGTTTTCCATTAGTTGGTAGAACGTCTCAGTATGTTATACTCTTACGGTTGTTTAAGTTACTTTAACCTTACCTGTGCAATCCTTAATCTGTACGCTCCTGTCAAAAACATGGATAAAGAAAAAAATGCTTAGGAGTCCGACACCGACTTCGCTATGACCAGGGCCCCACAATTTCAGAGGAGGAATAATAAGTTTGTAGGTTCGAACTGTTCGGCACTGGAGCTGATCATTTAATAGGAGAAGTTTAAATCTCCAGTTTTGTACTTTAACCCATTCCGACACAACCCCGCTTTTTTACGCCCATCGAGAAATAAATTTTGAAAAACATCGTAGAAAATTAAGAAATTGAATGTTACAAGCGATTTCGTCATTGTCCACAATGTTGTCTGCATCAAAAGACAACGATTTTCTAAATTCCTTTGACTCTAATGATGATCATTTGCAACTTCTCTCAGTTTGGACTATTATGAAAATTTTGTCATCTGGTAATTTTAATTGTTAGTTTCGTCTATCAAAAACGAGCGATCTGATTAGTCGAAAAATTTAATTCATACCTCCATGAACAAAATTTTGTGCACGCAGCCATTCTATATGCTTCCGCACAAAATAGTTTACTACAAAAAGGTATCAAAATTTGTTAAGTTGTTGCATTTTTCGCTCGATACTATTAAATTATAAGAAATGAAGAGAATGTTTTTTTTCATGGAGGTATGAACCGAAAAACCTAATCACACAATGTATGAATCCGCTTCGCGTATTCATACAGTGTGATTAGGTTTTTCAGTTCATACCTCCATGAAAACAAAAAATATTCTCTTCATCTCTTAAATGGGTAAGTTTAAAAAACCATTAGCAAACATGACTGTTACTACTGTGGCACGACAACTGTTAAAGCCATCCTTTGACCTAATAGCGACTGCCAATCAAAGAATCTATTAACATATCAAATGATTCATTTAGACCGGAAGTGAGCTTTGAACTCCAACACCTTAAGACATTGATCTAAAGCATATTTGTTGGTTTGTCGACTTACAGTTTATTCAAGCTATAGTTACGACATTTATGTCGCCAACCAACTCTTGTACTTTGTCCGTTACTAGCTTCATAATTGGCAAAAGAACGCCGTTTGATATCGGAGTGGAATTTCCCTGTCTTGGCTAAGTGGGCGTGGCCTGCGAGCCATTAGATTAATAGCATAGCTTATATCAACAAGTACTTTCCTATAGTACAAAGCTATGAATGGCTCGGAGGCAAGTCTCGCACATACTAAATTTGTTTGGGGACGACTGAGAAAACGAATGCTTATTCCGAAGTTCAATGTAAAATGTAATGAATTAGTTGTTTACGACGCTTGAGGGTTTTTGTTAATTACTTTAAAATGTAATTATAACACTCGGAACTCCCAAAAGAGAAATAAACATTATCAATCAAATGAACCGTACTTTGAAAATGGGTCTTTATGTGAGAATGAAACCACAATCTCTCAAAGAATAGCCGGTTCTTCTAAAACCATAATTTTTAAACTTGATACAACATGTTTTTAAAAAAATCGCTACGTGTATTTCATATGCGTTCTCAAGTGAAAAGCCTAATTGACTAAATGATCGATCGATCGATTGATTAAGTGACGGGTTAACTGATTGGCTAACGGGTTCCCTGATTGGTTTACTGACTGAGTAACTGTTTTCTGATAAATTGGTTGATCTACCGATCGATCGACGGATTGGTTAATAGAAGGGTGAATGGAAGGATGGATCAATCGATTGATGGATGGGCGAGCGATCAATCGATTGATCGTCTCTTTCAGAGTTTAACGGCAGTTTCAACAGTATTTCAGTAACATCGTTGCGGCTGGTGCACTAAACCATGAGTTACTGTCATTTCTTACACCAGTACGACCACAAAAGTCGATCCCTTATTTCACTTAGCCGCTCTACCTACATGTATCACTAGCCAATAATTTAATTGTTAGTTTCGTCTATCAAAAACGAGCGATCTGATTGGTCGAAAAATTTAATTCATACCTCCATGAGTAAAATTTTGAGCACACAGCCATTCTATATTCTTCCGCACAAAATAATTCAATACAAAAAGGTATCAAAAATTGTAAAGTTGTTTTTCGCTCGATGATATTAAATTATAAGAAATGAAGAGAATATTTTTTGTTTTTATGGAGGTATGAACCTTAAAACCTTATCACACTCATGTATGAATCCGCTCCGCTCAGTGTGATTTGTTTTTTCGGTTCATACCTCCATGAAAACAAAAAAAATATTCTCTTCATCTCTTAAATATGTTTCAGGCAAATGACGAATGTCGCGATGACTTTTGTCAAATGTCGGCAGAAATGTTGGCAAACCGGAGTTTGAACTTATGACCCCAGGATTGAGAGAACAGTGCGTTGCCGACTGACCTAACTTGGTTCGGCGATCCGAAAGAATACTATCCGGTAATGTCAAAATATAAATTTACAAAATTTTCATACAATCACTGGTCAACCGAAGTTGGTATGTCGAAAATGGACTTTTTCTGGGGTAATAAATGACCATTCGATATTCGGAGAATCCACCAAGAGGGAAACATTCTGATCCTAGTCAGTCTGCTCGGTACGCGCAGGCTGACCAGATTCCCGATTTTCCACATCCGCTTTTTCCAGTGCAGGGTCACCCACATTTGAATTGGTGTTATGATAAGATCGGTGCGTTGTAATATAGAGAAGATTGGTTGGCATAGTCATTTTCTTCAAATAAAAAAAGCCATAATCTGATAAGTCAATGCGTCAAAACTATATTGGGACCTTAATCAAACATTGAGTATTCAAAAGACCATTTTACCAAAGCGGCCTTAGGAGGTCATTTGTATCTTTTAAAACATGAAAACGGCCGGAGATTGTTATTCCTATTCGAAACATTACTTGCTATTCAAAGCTTATAAAAAAGATATTTTGAGAATAAGTAATTATTCAATTAAATAAAACTTTAAAAAAATACATTTGGAGATTTCAAATGTTGTTTTGAGATCATTTTTTCCATTTCAAAAACTTTAAAAAAGAAATAAAGAAAAACCAACAACCCGGAGATCAATATTCCAATTCAAAATCTATTTTGAAAATAAAAACTCTTGAGATCTATATTCCCTTTCAAAATATATAAAAACGGAATCTGGAGGTAAATTTCCGATTCAAAACTTGTAATAAAGAGTTTAAATGGCCTTGATTGCAGTCGGGTTTGATTTTTTAACACTTAAAATAGTAACTGAAGCCATTCTCTAAATTGTATGTTAAGTGTTAAGTATTATGAAATCACATCTTAGGACTTCTATCATTTCCTTTAAAATATTTTAAATCTTGTAACAAGGGAATTAAGTGCTGACAAAGAACATGCTTGAATCTATTCGCTATAATCATGGCAGTTATTAAATCTTTATAAGCTTTTACATGTAAAAATAGAGTTTAAGTTATCAACTTTTGGAAACCAAGTACCTGTAGGTCAGCATGAGGATCAAATACACTATCTCGAAGGTTAGAGTCGATACTCCAGCCATTTGAGCCAAAAGGGCTTACTCGAAAGGGGAACCACTTGTTTGATGGATTATGAAAAACGTGATTCTGTAATCAAAATTGAATTGTCCCTAGGTCGAATTGAACACGGATTATAATTGATACAGACGGTGACAAGCATGACGCAAGCTATTTTTAGTGGAATATGTCATACATGTGCTTCATTTCAGAGTGGGTTTTCTTATAATGAATATTTTACAACGTTTCTTTGATGATAGATTACGCTTACAACAATGAAACAGTAACTAGATTATGATAATAAAGCTCCAGAGGTCAGTCAAATTTCAAGAATTTCAACAACATTGATTAAAGCTGGATATTGCATACTAATGACAATAGAAATATTGTTGCAATTCTTGAAATGTTATTGACGCCGTGGTATCACTATCCATTTTAGATTGCCATTTTTTCAATATCTTGTTCGAGAATCTTAGGAACCGTTTCATAAATAAATTTGTTGGTCAAATCTGAAAGACCGGGAACCAATGCATGCGACATGTTCGATTTTGGAAATAGGAATAACATTAGCTAGTACAGAAAATAGGCAATAGAAATATTTGCAATGCTGAACGGTGATTTTAAATGCGTCTTACAACCACCTATTTTTTCCCCAAAAATTCGTTTAAGTGATTTTGATAATTGCATGTATGGATCTACTTTTTCAAATCGTACTACGAAATAAATATAAATCAATTTACGCGCATTAATTTATATTTGTATATTGTCGTCAGGTTCCCAGAAGGAAAGAGCGAATGCCGATGAGTTCTCCGATGAGTTATAGATTACAGTCAGTTACAGTACAGTTTCCTGACTGCAATAAAAATGGCCTCTTTTGATCGCTAGTGTCAAAACTAACATAAACGACCTCTGGAGATCAACATTCTCGTTCCAACCTTATAGTTTTAACGTTTTGGATCGTTTTTTACTTTAATCACACTAGAACAATCATGCGTCATTTCCTTTTGACGCTACCACGAAAACGGGCTTTGGAAAATACTTTGGGAAATGAAATAATTGCTTGTTACAAGCAATTTCTTTATTTTCCTCAGTATTTTCTTCCTCAAAAGACAAAAATGGTATAAAAAATGTCGTCAACAACATTTTAGAAACTGGTCCAGTCTAATTATTATTATTATTATTATTATTGTCTTGTAATGGATTAAAGGACTTTTAAAAGGAATTTCTGGCGCTTTGCCATCTTAAACGGTTCATCTGAAAAGAGTTAAGGGTTTTGGGATAGTCAGACTGCACAAACTGTGTAGACAAGGCTTGATCGAAACTTTCCGCTCTTTGCTGAATTTCTGGACATAAAGCAGCCATTATACCCCTTTACCTTTACATTGATATATATGCTGGGATTTTTTTGAAACGCGTTTATTTCGTCGAATTAATTGACTGCTTATAACCACATTCTCCTCCTTTGAAATAGTTTACATTAAAGAATGGATTCCCATATCTAAGAATTTCCCGAAACCTTGATTTTTAAACTGATTTAAAAGTAGAAATATGTCATTTCATTTCAGGAAATATTAAAAAAATTAAAAATCGAAATTATTAAAGAATTCAGAAAAAACTTATTCTACCTTTTTGAACCTGTCCAGAAAAAAAGAAAGTTTTACTTAAAAGAGCTCTCTTCATTTCTTGTATTTTAACCCTTGTCCTGCTAAATCCGGAACATTCCGGTTTTAGCAGAAGGTATAGACAATGATAAGACTGCACATAAGTGCAGTCTGATCTTAGTCTACACCCCCTGTCTGTCCTTTTGAAACAAGAGTTGTTTATGAAATAAATCTCCAAAAGAAGTATTGTCAAGTAATTTTTTTTTTTCCATCCATTCAAAGATACAATCATAATCTCGGAGTTAAACCCACTACCACACAATTCCGCATTTTTACGCGCTTAAGAAATATAGATATGAAAACAAAAAAAATCTTCTTTTCTTTCAATGTCTTCTACTTCACATGGCAGTTATTCTCAAATCAAACAAATGTTGTTTTGTCGTCTGCATATCCTTTGAATCTGGGCTAGTCTTTTATTTTGCTGTGTGAAATGCGTTAAAGAGAACCTGCAGATGGGAACAATATAGTCAAGTAAGGGAAAGGGGACATATGAAAGAAGGAAACAATATCTTCATTAACACAACAAACTCTAAAGTTATCGAAGCTTTCTCTTTCTAACTTTTGCATTCTGATCGTAGAATTTCTTTTCCAGGATCGGTATTCTTTCTTCTCTTGGCAAATTTGAAGACCATCAAAATAAGACGCCGAAGGCTCAAAACCACCTAAACACAGCTTGGAAAGGCTGTATTTACGATGTTTTAGTTTCAACTTACGATGTGATCACACCAAATGAAGTAAAGACATAAAAGCCTCCCGGAGTGTAACATCATGTTTAATTTGCCATTGCTTCTAATCACGACCAAGAAACGTATTGTATTTCCTACGTTCTGTTTAAAAAGCACGTTCACCGATTTTTTTTCTTCTGGGGCTAATTGCTGTTGAACATCAAATTGCGTGTCGTGCGCTATGCGCAACCGCTCTAGTTTAGCTCCGGAGAAAAATATTTTTATCTCACTTGAGCATATTGTGTTCAAAATGAGTCTGATCAGAGTCTTAACTCTGCGCGATGTTTTGTATTTAACCCATTCCACTCAAACATGTATTTTAAGCATCTAAAAAAATAGCTTTAGAAATAATGTGGAAAATGATTCTACCTTACAGGACACAAATTATTTAGATTCTACTTCGAATTGCCGTTCGCAACCTCTTTCAATTCAAACAAGTCTGGGATTTTATCACGTTGTATTGGGTTACTTGTAACTCCTGGGTACATTTAACCTCGTTTATTCATGATGATAAGCTTTGACAAAGAAGATTACTCAACAAAATCATGCTTTGCTAGCTTACAGTGCTTTCAGTACTTTAGTTTCAAGATAGACTTGATAGACATGCGACAATATTTGTCATATGCATGGGTGTGAAGAAAAAAATTAAAGGTTATGATTTTAAAGAAAATGATTAAATTTCATTCTCAGAAAATGTCAAGGATTTTTAACAGAGGACAATGTATTTTTAGCTAGCAAAGCGTCAGCTTTGATAGCTTAAGTTAAAAGACAAAATTTTGGGGTCATCTCAAAGTTCAACGAGTGCAAACTGCCACTGGAGACTTAACCACTAATTCCGTTAAATGCCTACGCCATAAAAAGTAGTTGTTATGTATTTAAGGAATATTGCAAACTGTGCAAGTTCATCTCCTAGGTAGTTTTAGCTCACATCGTGTTAAAAAAGACTCTGATCAGAGTCTTCAAAGGAGATGCAGACGACAATTCCAAATTGTTGAAAATTCTAAATATTTATCTCTCTGGGCAGAAAACAATGTGGAAAATGAAGAAATTGCTTGTAACAAGCAATTTCTTCCTTTTTCACATTGTTTCTTCAATTTTGTTCTTATGGGGGCGTAAAAAGGAAAGATTCTGTGGGAAAAGGTTAACCCCTTGGTTACTTTAACCCCGGTTAACCTCATGATAACGCTTGACAAAGAAGATTAATGAACAAAACTATTCTTTGCTAGCTTACAGTACATTTTAGTACTTTGATTTTAACCCATATCTGAGCGACAAAGTTTTAGACTGTTAAAGAAGTTTAAGTCGCCAACCCACCCACCCCCCACACACAAATGCTAACAAATAAGGCGGCCAATCTCGGAGTTCAAAACTCAATTTTTATCTAAATGAATGATTTCATTTGTCGCCTGGTTTTGTTCGACGGCCGCGATTAATAAAAAGAGGCGATAGACAAATGACACATGTGGCGATGAGTTTTGTCAATTGTCAGAAAGAATGGTGGCCAAACCGAGGTTCGAACTCGCGATCCAAGGATTGAGAGCAAAGCGATTTACCAACTCAGCTAGCCTGTCTCGACCTATTAAACAAAGTAACATTATTGTTTATTAAAAAAGGGCAGATGGTGATTTGAATTTCTTAGGGGTGGAAAGAAGATGTCGAAATTCAGCTTCATTTTGCTGCATATTAACAGGGCTAATGCTTTCGATTTAAAAGTTGGGGGGTGGGGGGGAGGGGCTGTGTGTTTGTTTCTTTTTTGGGGGGAGGGTATTTTTCAACAAACTAACGTTGTTGATTCTCATTAGGATCGTTTCCATTATTCAAGCTGTTAATTAGCAGCGATCGTTTAAGAGATATGTTACTAGATTGGAAACAATCTTAACACACGTGCGTCTCGCTTCCCACATGGCAGGACAAACAAAGGTTGACCTAGCATAGGTTACTCTAGAACTTCCATTTATAGCTAAATCAAGAAGGAAATCAGTTCACTTGTATTGATCAAGCTCAAACTAGAGTCGTTTTCAAGATCACGTGTCTCCAATTTGTGATTTATGCACTGCGTTTTGCTTATTTCTTACATCGCAGGCGATCGAGAAGATCATGAAAAGAATCAAAATAAGATTTGCAGCTTTCTAACAATATTCATATTTAGGCGACTAAATCTTCGTAGCTACAGTTTCAGTAAGTTGCTATACGAAGCGTTTATCTCCAAAAATAAGATATGCAGCTTAAATCCTTGGTTACTCTAACCTCGTTTCTTTATCTTGATAACGTTTGACAAAGAAGATTACTGAACAAAACGTTGCCTTGCTAGCTTTCAGTACTTTTCAGTCATTTCGATTCAATATGGTATGCACGCATATCCAGTCTGGTGAACTACACAAGCTTCAAAACTATTACAAAATATTTTGACCATATAAGAAACAAAAAAATAAACATAGCGCGTTGTTTTCAGTTATTTCTATTTTATGCTCCCATGAGGGCGAACTACTGCTTCGTCTGTCCGTCATTCCTCACCCTTGAACCAAACTGGATGAAACTTCACATGTGAAATTCTTATGATATTTCCCCGATGCATTTATCCCTGTTTTAGGAAAGCTCAAGGTCAATGTCATCGTTCAAGGTCAAACATTAAACTTGAGATTTTCCAGGACAAAGCTCTTTCGGTTACGGATGTATTTCAAAATAACACTGTTCTCTATTCTTAGTAGATGAACGTTCAAATTTAGCATAGCTCCTTCAAATATGCATAGATTTCAAAATCATTTGGTGCAAATGTTATCTATCGTGTGTAGATGTACAATTTGGAATAAATATTCGAATAGCTCCAAGGTCAAGGTCACAGATTAATGTCAAACATTTAAATTAAGCATGTCCGAGGCATAGCTCCTAGAATCATGGATGTATTTCAAAAATAACTTTGCACAATTCTTCTGTATCTTGAGCAGATGTGCCATTTGAAACAAATTCTCAGATAGCTCCAAGGTCGAGCTCAAAGCTCAAGGTCGAACGTTAAAATCAAGCAAGTCCAGCGCATAGCTACTTGAATTATATATGGATTTCAATATTACTAGGTGCAATTGTTCATCTTCATGAGTAGATTGTACCATTTGAAAAAAATATTCAGATAGCTCCAAGGTTAAGGTCACAGCTCAAGCACAAATGCTAAAATAAATCATGTCCGTAGAATAGCCCCTATTATGAATGGATCGAAATTACCGTGTTCAAATTTTCTAACGTGAGTAGATGTGCGAATTGGTCGAAAGTTGAAATTAATGACTGTGGAGGGACGAGCATATAGCTGTCTTCGTCTGAACCATTTTCCCCATTTATTTAATACTTTTTGTGTCAGGGCTATATTCGGGGTGCATTAACCGTCCTGACGGCTCTTGTTGAAGGAAGCATTTCTGTTTTCGTTTTGATTTTAGTGATCTGAAGGTAAATTATTAATTAAAAGACATTACATTACAGGGTCTTTTATGGACCGCTTCAAAAATAGTTGTCCGCTTTTTCTTTGATTATAGGTCAAAAAGACTAAGTGGTAATTCATTTCCAGTCATTTGGGTATTTTTGTTGTACTTATTTTCATTCGGGTAATAAATTGAAATCTTTAGTGTGATAAGGTCTTGAGTTCAATATTTCGATTAAACCTTTCCTGTTTCACAGAATTATAAAGTGGGTTTAACTTGGGAAATATCCATTAAGTAAGGTAGGAAATATTGTGGAAAAAGAAGAAATTGCTTGTTAAAAGCAATTTCTTCTTTTTCCACAATTTTTTCTCAATTTTAAAATCAGAGGGGCGGAAAAAGCAGAAATTTAACAGGAAAAGGTTAAATAAAAGATACACCTATCTCCTTCATCCTTTAGACTTTTGACTTTTCTAGTTTCAAACTGTAGTATAATACAACATGCATATTAGAAACTGGGACTGAAAACCCAACCTTTATTTAAATCCCCTTCCTTTTAATGTCAAAATTCCCACTTATTTTCTTTGATATTTCTTATTAACCGATGTTTCAACCGCACGTATATTCGGATAATTTTTAAGGGGATTTAATTTGTCTCTGCTACAAGTTCAAAGGCTCGTCCAAGGTAATTTTATCATATTATTGCAAAAATATACTGTTATTATAGCCAGCATTTTCCTCACATTTCCGACCTTTTAAGTTTCATTAGTGGAGTCTGTTTGCAAGTATTTTCCCCTTTATATTACTTTTAAACTCAGCGGTTTTAGATGTACTTTTTTTTATGATATATTGAAAAGTGATTCTTTTTATTATTATTATTAATTCTAACATTTCACTGAAAGTGTCTGCAAATGTCGAGTCGATTAAACCATTCCCGTTTTTTTTGAAAATTTAGAGTTATCCGAAAGTGAAATAGGTTATAGGCGACAATGAAATCTTTATATAATTCGAATTGAAACCATCCTTTTAGATAAAAAAAAAATATTGTGGGAAAACAGGAAATTGCTTGTTACAAGCAATTTCTTCTTTTTCCACTATGTTTTCTCAAGTATAAAATCACAGTGACGCAAAGACCCGGACCTTTAACATGATATTTGGGAGACCTACAGCTTGTTCTAGCTAATGTTAGGACGATAAAGTCATCCTCAAACGGAAATGTTGAATAAAAAGACAAAGATCAATCTTTAACTTCGGGTTTAAACGATTGATTTTATCAACTGAAGGATTTTAGCTGCGAATCAAAAAATCAATTGTCCAATCAAATCATTCATAAAGACCGCGGACGTGAACTTGGAACTCCAACATTAGTCAGGAATTTATGTCAATCTTATTATTATTTTATTATTGTTATTATTATCATTTTAGTTTGTCGACTTCAAAATGTCGTGACTACGGCTAAACCAAGATGTAGTTACGATGTTTAGGTTGCCAACCATCTATTTTACTTTTTCGTTACGGGTTATCGGTCGTAAATTTTGCAAAATAACCTCGTTTATCATCGAAGTTAATCTTCCTGCAGTGTCCAGCGGAGTCAGTGGGCGTGGCCAACGAGCCGTCAGGTGTATTGTTTGGGTTTATTTATTTATTTATTTATTTATTTTTTTAATTTTTTTTTGTTTATTATTATTTTTCTTGTTGTTGTTGTTGTTGAAGGGCAAACAAGTGCTGCTGAATAGAGTGAATAGTTCATTTAAATGAAAAAAATGTAGAAAGTATCTTTAACCCTTTCCTGTTCAATCCCTGGTTATTACGTCCCCATGTTTTAATACTTGAGAAAACATTATAGGAAAAGAAGAAACTGCTTGAAACAAGCAATTTCTTCTTTTTCACATTTTTTCTACGGTACAGATTTTTTTTAGATAAAAAAGAATTTGAATTGTCGATTGCAAAACCTTTAAAATTTGGAGAGGTCTATTTTTTTTCAAGTGTTAAGGGATCCTTTGCCGAGAAGGAAATTTCTACAAAATGTGAGGCAATTTTTGTTGATTTTTTTGGCGACTGAAATGTCGTACTAGATAAACCTTTAACCCCATGAAAAAGGTTCAATAATTCAAAATTAAAAAATATAAATAAACTGTTACTTACCAACGAAACCCGAAATATCATGGTTTGGGTAATTCATTTGTTTATTTTTTACACTTCATTATTATCCAGGCATACTTAATAAAAAGTATAATTCAAGCTAAATATTAACTAGGAAGAAACAGGATTTTTATGGGGGTGTTGTTGTTGTTGATTTGTTAAATTGTTTTCAAGCTTTTTGTTTTCCAAGCATTCAAAGGGAATTGTTCTTTTTTTTCCCCCATTGAGGTATGAGATTTTTTCAGTCAGTTAGAAAATAATGGTTTCGATAAACACAATATTTAGTTAAATTATTTAAGATGATTCATTAATTGACCCATTACCTCACAATGACGCTTTTGGATGCCCCTTTAGTAGAAAGGCTTTAGAAAAAAAATGTTGAAAATTAAGCAATTTCTTATTTATCCACAATGTTTAGTGCTCCTAGAAAGAAAATTTAAATTTGATCAACTTGAAATTGACGTCTGAAACTTCTTTCAATTTGGACCGTTCTAAAAGATTATTGTCTGGTCATGGGTTAACGTTCGCCGGTGCTATAGGGTGAAGAAACTTTGCGTTTATGCTTGATTTCTGAATACTGAATCTAATTGATTGATTGAATTGGGGGTTAACAGTATTTCAGTTATATCGCGGCGGCTGGAGCACCTATAACAATGGATTCCTGGTATTTCTCACACTAGTACTACCACTACATCCTTTCCTATCCTCCAGCTGCTATCCCACTTAGGTTTACGATTATCCACCCATTGGTTAGAGACAAATGTCGGAAAGGAAAAATGCCGCCGCCGGGGATCGAACTCATGACATCCCATGATTGATAATTGGGAGTCTGATGCGCTACCGACATTGCTATGACGGCGGCCACAATACTGAATCTGAAAAATAAATACATAAGGAATATAACGTTATGATAGCGGCACAACATCTTGTACTTGCTTTGAGCTGCTTAAGAAAATTTTGATATTTCTCGAGACCGAAGGTAGAGTGGAATATCAATTTTTCTCCCGCAGCGAGAGGCAAATACAAAACGTTATATCGCCATCGTAAAACAATATTCAATTCATTTATACCTACATTATCCATTTCATAAATTCGACCCAAAAAATCTGTATCTCCACAGGTTTCCCCCCTAATTCTTTACCGTTCCAATTACGTTAATTCGCATTCCGACGTCATCCCCAGAATGAAAATGACGTCATCTTAGGCTACCTTATATAGAACCGTTTTTGACACTATCAGATACGGATTTTTTTCTCTGGCGTGTTCGATTTCGTCTATCCGGAATGTATATATTTTACTAGATTTGCTTGTTTGAATGGGGTTTTACGCCGCTTTCAACAAGCTTTCAGTTATCACGGCGGCTGGAGCACCTAACAATGGATATTTTACTAGAAATATTTAGATCTATAGGTATAAAATAAGAGAATTCTATAGTATAGAGATAATTATAGGTAAGAAATAAAGAGAATTTCTATATGTGTGTGCGACGAGAGCATAAAATAGTCGTTTTATTTATAGTATAGAACTGCTGTCATTAAATATCAACTTTATCGTGAACAATTAACAGCATATGAGAAAATAGAAGCTAAGCACGCCATGGTTATTCAAACTGGGGGGATTTTCTAGCTCAAGAATCAATCTCTTAAAGATGTATGTCATATGTTCCTAGAAACAAGTACATATAGGTCATGCTCAATTGAACGCCCTAGTCTGTGGGTATACCGGAGATAGAGATCTGAATGTGGAATCTACGGACCGCGAATGTCAGTCATAAAATCGATAAACCACTCAACCCTTTCCTGTTTTTGGAAATTTTAGACTAGTCCAAATTGAAAGAGGTTGCAGACGACAATGAAAACTTGATGCTATTTGAAATGAAACCATCCTATATGGTAGAAAATATTGTGGAAAAAGGCGAAATTGCTTGTTACAAGCAATTTTTTCTTTTTCCACCATTTTTTCTCGAGTATAAAATCACAGGAACGTAAAATCCCGTATTTGAACGGGAAAACGTTAAAGTATACGTTTAGACCCTAAATGAACTTAAAACACCGGCATTTCAATGGACATTTATATGCAGGAGTTTTGTTGGTTTGGCGACTCTAACGTCGTAATTACAGCTTTGTCATGGAGACGCTAAGCACTCCAAACAACCATTTTACCCTTTTGTTATATATGTTAATTTTCATAAATTTTGCACTATAATACTGCTTGCTATCTAAGTTGAACTTCCAGTCGGAGACTAGTGGGCGTGACTAATGTTCTGTAAATTAATGGATACTTCTAAGTTAAGATTAATTGAGGTCAGTAAGACTGACAGACAGACAGACAGAAAAATCAGAAGGATATCGTGAGGGGAAAAGAAAAGTTTACAGACAGACATATAGAAAGAAAGATGAGGAGAGAAAATCAACGACGGTAGGAGATAGTTTTGAACCGTTAACCCATTACCAGACGGCAACATTATAGACTGATCCAAACTAAAATAAGTTGCATACGACCAGTCTAATCGATCATTTGGACCGGAAGAGAATATTGACCTCAACCATCTATGTAATTAACTTTTGTTGGATTTGTGACTTAAAAGCAAAAACTATAGCTTTCCAAGCTACAGCTACCATGTTTAGATCGCCAACCAACACGTTTGTTTTATGTTCCTAACCGTTAATTACGGAAGCTAACGTCCTTTAACCCATTCCAACTCAATCCCTCCTTTTTACGCCGTTCAAGAAAAAGGATTTGGAAAACATTGTGGAAAATGAAGAAATTTCTTCATTATCCACAATGTTTTCTATCCAAAAAGGTGAAAAAAAATTAAAATTCCACCAACTTTAAATTGTCGTCTGCACCTTCTTTCAATTTGGACCAGTCTAAAATTTTGTCAATTGGGAATGGGTTAATATCTCAGTCGAACTGCCTTGTTGGAGGTCAGTGGGCGTGGCCAGTCATCCGTCAGTTATCTGCAATAAGTTTGAATCCTATACTTATAAAAACTAACAGAAAACGAGAATATCTGTAAACGAAACACTTTTTTTTCTTTCGGAGAAAAAATGAAAACCCATTATAAACTGGTTCTGAAAAAGCGTTTAACTGAGACTTTACAATCGATTTCGTGTGAAAAAGTAATCAGGGTCTCCGTACACTGTACAAAATGAGAAAGTCTCTGCATGGTATAAAGTTAACCTAAGACTTTTCAATCCATTTCGTGTGAAAAAGTAATCCGGGTCTGCGTACACTGTACAAAATGGGAAAGTGTCCGCCTTGTATAAAGTTAAACAAAAACGTTTCAATCGATTTCATCTGCTAAAGTAATCAGGGTCTCTGTACACTGTCTAGATGGGAAAGCCTCTGTCTGGTATAAAGTTAAACTAAGACTTTTCAATCCTTTTCATGTGTAAAAGTAATCAAGATCTCCGTTATGTGCACAAAATGGGAAAGTCTCTGTCTGGTATAAAGCTAAACCGAGACTTTTCAATCGATTTCGTGTGTAAAAGTAATCGGGGTCTTCGTACACTGTACAAAATGGGAAAGACTCTGTCTTGTTTAAAGAGACGTTTTTCAATCGATTTCGTGTGTACAAGTAATTAAAATCTCCGAACGTTGTTCAAGATGGGAAAGTCTCTGTCTAGTATAAAGTTAAACCGAGATTTTTTAATCGATTTCGTGTTTAAAAGTAATCGGGGTCTCCGTACACAGTACAAAATGGGAAAGTCTCTGTCTGGTATAAAGTTAAACTAAGACTTTTTCAATCGATTTCGTGTGTACAAGTAATCAAGATCTCAGAACACTGTACAAAAAGGGAATTTCTCGGAGTATCCAGTTCAATTCTCTCCTATAATTGAGTTGACGTGGAGTCATCAAAATTTCTAAAGAAAAATTTAACCCCGGATCTATTTGACGTAACTAAGTTAGCGTATTTCCTCGTATAGGTCAATCAACGAGGAATATCCGTCACCAAATATCTTTAATTGTATTTGGTCCCATGGCTACATGACCTGAATTTTCCCCGCTGTGGGTATTGTAGGGTGGAATCCGTTTTGTAGTGGTAGGACGTGGGACTTAGGTTTTAGGGTCACGGTTTCAGATTGACGGATTGCTATCCATGTCAACTGAGTTTGGTAAGGAGGTTCCACTTCTTTACTAAGCGGCGTTATTTTGCATCTTTCCCATCTTGTAACATGTAAATAAAAAGTAAAACGGTTGGTTGGCGACATATACATCGTAACTACAGCTTATTCAAGCTGTAGTTACGACGTTTAAGCCGCCAAACCATAGAAATGCTTCATATGAATGTCTTTTAATGTTGTAGTTCAAAGTTAGCTTCCGTTCTAAATGAATGATTTGATTTGTTAGATTGATTCTTTGATAGACAGACACCGTGCGCCAATTCCTCTGGCAAAAGTCTACCTCAGGTTGCTCCTCTCTATACATTTGTAAAGATGGTGTCATGAGGAGATTAATACTAAAACGAACATCTAAACAACAACACTTGATTCATCCTGTACTTAACATATTTAATTTAATCGCCTGTTGCACTTTCGCTGAAAAACCGCTCTATCTGGAAAATTCTCTACGAAAAATTCTCTTAATCATTTAACCATCATTCTAGCACTTTCACGCGCAATAGATAGATAAAAAATATGGATAAAGAAGAAAGTTCTTATAACAATCATTTCCCTGTTATCCAAAATATTTTCTACCCTATATGACAAAGAGTTTAAAGATTCGGCTTCATTTGAAAAGCGCCGTCATAGCGCAGTTGGTAGCGCGTCGGACTATCTAGAGGTCCCGGGTTCGATTCCCGACGGCGGCACTCATCTTTTCCGACTATTTGTCTCTCACCAATGGGTTGATAACCGTAGACCTATGTGGGATAGCAGCTGGAGGCTAGGAAAGGATGCAATGGTAGTACTGGTGTGAGAAATACCAGGATTTCATTGTTGGGTGCTCCAGCCGCCGCGATATAACTGAAAGATTGTTGAAAGCGGCGTAAAACCCCATTCAAACAAACAATCATTTGAAAAGTGTCATCTGCAATTTCTTTCAATTTAGATCAGTGAAAACGTTTGTCGTGTGGTAATGAGTCATATAAAACAGTTCAATGGCAAACAATCTAAGACATGAACCCTTCATTTCAAAGGTCACAAAATATTAGCATCTCTTTCGTGAAATTTCAAAATTTTAATCAAATCAATTATCGGATATTATTTCTGTAACCAACAAGGTCTGATCACCTTTTCAAGTCACCCTATTTTGCATACATTTTTACCCTTTCCTTTACATTCCTTTATTTTACGTCCTAATGATTTTATACTCGAAAAGATATCGAAGGAGAAATTGCATGTCACAAACAATATATGCTTTTCCCACAATATTTTCTACCCCGTATGTTGAAAAGTACATGCCTCGTGTGTAGCCTAATATTATACAAGTTGAATGATATTCTATATTCATTTGTTCGTTTTTTACTGTTCGTGAAAAATCTTAAAATTATGCCAATACTTTTCATAACTATTTAACATAGTCATGGTGAAAAAACGACATTTTTATCGAAGTATATATAACTTACCCAGCAGAGACTGTGGTAATATCATCTCCTGATCTGGTACAAACCTTTATGTCAATTATGATCGGTTATTCACAAATCACTGCTCTTTTTGGTCGACAGTCGAGTATATCGTGGGAGATTCGGGGTTCATTTGAATCCCCATTAATATGAACCCACTCAGTGGCCTAATTATTTTATTTTCGTTGAAAATTCCTTAAAATATTGAAACGAACCACCATTGGTAAGTTTTCAGGCGGAAAATCAAATAAGTATGCTAAAAAGGGGGTTCATTTCAAAAGGGGTTGGATGAACCCCTATGATGCATCATTATTCAATTTTCCTTGTGAAATTCATTAAAAAAAAGTATGTGATATGAAATTGTCACAAGAAATTTCTCCTTTTCGTACAATGTTTCCCGAGCTTTTATTTCGTCAGCGCGTAATAATGCTGTATTTAGTGATAATTGTTTAAGTTGGTGTAATTTGGAGGGAAAATTTCGAAAGACCAGAAGTACCTTTAAACGTTTTCTTCGTTTTTTGAGTCTATTAAATTGACTAACGCGTTTGTCAATCAAGGAATGAACCGACCAATCAAATCATTTATTCAGCCCTGACCTGTTTTTTTCAACTCCGATATTGGCCTTCATTTTTGTTAATCTTCTTTATTGGTTTTGCGACTTAAACGTCGTAACTATAGCTTATTCAAGCTGTAGTCACGACGTTTAGGTCACCAACCATTTTTACTTTTTTGTTACATGCTACTGGTCTTAAATTTTGCAAAGTAAATCCGTTTAAATCGAAGCGGAACTCCCTGTTGGAGTAAATGGGCGGGACCGAGGGATTCAGTGGGCGGGGACAGCGATTGGGTAATTGGGTTAGTAAGATAAAGAATATTGCGAGTTACATGTCCATGTTAAGTCAATATATCACAACTCTTCAAGAAAGCTCCAGGGTAGAGCGCCTCCCTACCCAATTGTAATGAGTTCTGTCTAAGGACTTTGAATTTATCCTAAATTCTTAGTGAGTGCACGGTGTGCTCTCATTAAGTTTAAATTTGTGTAGAGGAATTCCAGTCAAAAGTTCCATAAACATGACAAGTAGGAGTATTTAAGAGATGAAGAGAATATATTTTTGTTTTGTGTTCAAGCAGGTATAAAACGAAAACACTAATCACACTGTACGAATACGCGAAGCGGATTCACACATGAGTGATTTTTGTTGTTGCTGTTGTTGTTGTAGTTTCATACTTCAAAAAAAACAAAAAAAAAATATCTTCTTTTTCATGTATTATTGACATCAAGCGTAAATCAAACAAATATCTTACAAATTTCGATACATTTTTGGAACGCTTTTGGAAGCAAATAATAATAAAAACAATAATGTCTGTATCATATGAATGTAAATCAATAAGACAATCAATTCAAATCAAATGGTTTTGAATTAAATCTTTTTTACAATGTTGCCTTCACTCGATGAAAATTATGAAAGAATGCAATGATCTAATTAACATTGATACTACGTCATACACACGCTGAAAGAGATCAGTTTATGATGACGTAAAAAAATGATGACATATTATGAAATTACGAATGAAAAGAAAACACGTCACATAAGGTAGACACGTGCTTAAATTTTTGTTCATGGAGGTATGTATAATTTTTTTCGGTCTGTCAGAACGCTTGTTTATGATAGACGTAACTAAGAATTAAATTATTATAATGATTCAAATGAAATCGAATGAACGCAATGAGCGAGTTTTGAAAAGAGCGTTTTTTATCGCGAGCTTTGTGAACGATTAATGACGATTTCGTTAACTGTCGATGACCCTTTCCACCATACCTTCCTTTACTCACCTGGACGCATACAATACTGAACTTCCTTACTAATACACAGTTCGAATGGTTGGCATTAGAAGAGCATCTGAAATGATTTGGATGTTGAGTCTGGAATACCTTTTTATAGTATGCAATGATAATTTAGTACTCTCGATTCGATTCCTTTAATTCCACTTTTAAATCTTAATATAATGGTTGGTTGGCGACCTAAACGTCGTGACTACAGCTTCAATAATAAATTAAGTCGCCAAACTAATAAAAAAACATCACATTTGTCGATAGATTATCTGATTGACAGCTGGAATAGGAAACACGTCCTTTTGCAAAGGTAGGCAACCACATGTGATGAGTGTGACATTTCGACCGGCCAAAATTGAGGGAATTCATATTGCATTTAACTTGAAAGAGGGAAATGAATAGGACAAAAACATTGCTGGGAATAGCGAAATTATTCGTTGCAAGCAATATCCCTTTTCTCGCGATCTTTTCCTCCACTCAATAAATCAGTTAATCATAAGAATATTTATACCTCTGAACTACAGTTTGAAGAGTTTCTCGCCCATTTGACGGATCGCTGGCCCCGCCCATTTACCTCCAACAGGATTTTTGACTTAACCCGTTCCCACTCAATGACGCTTTTAGACTCCCCATTTCTTCATTAACCACAATGTTTTCTCTCCGAAAGAAAAAAATCCAAAATTTCATAAGCTTTAAATTGTCGTCTGCAACTCCTTTCAATTTGGACCATTCTAACATTTTGTCGTCTGGTAATGGGTTAAATATTAAACGTCGTTGTTTTATTATGATTATTACTATTATAACTTTGTTTGTTTTATTTTTATTTTATTTTATTTTTTTTTTTTTTTTTTCTAATTTTATTTATTTGTCAGTTACATGTAATAAGAACATAAAATAGTTGGCTGTCGACCTAAATATCGTAACTACACCTTTAATATTATTTTCTTTTTTGATTGAAAACATGGTTGATAATGAAGAAATTGCGTGTAAAAAGCAATTTATCCATTTACCACAATGTGTTTGCACAGTTTTCTTTTCTTTGATGTTAATGTTGTTTCCATGGGGATTATGAAAAATGCGATATTGTGCTGGAATGGGATAGTCATCAGACTGATGGCTTTAAGATTGCTTGAAAGATAGCTTAAGATCTGATTTAATTTCGTCCTTCATTAGAGTAGAACGCGCGACAAATTTCAAGTTTCTAAAAATGAGAGAGAAATGCGTGCCAAGACCACATAATCCGTATCCTCAACTCGTTAACTCTTTGACGCTCTGAAATATTCGGGCCGGGTTGTTGTAAAATGGGACGAGAACAGAGTAAACGAATTTGGTGACCTTGAACCACACATCAGGCCAGTGAGAAAGGGAGAAATTGCTTGATACAAGAAGTTTCTTCTTTCCGTCCAATATTACAATAGTTTTATTTCTCCAGTGTGTAAAAATACGGGATCGTTTTGTCAGGGATTAAGCAATGTTCTTCGTTTGCCCTTTCAAACGAAGAGCATTAATTTTCCATTTCAAGAACGAGAAATAGTTTTAAAGGGAAAGTATCGATATTTTCTGAACCTAGATAAGAAAAGTTTGCCTATTGCCGAAAGATACGCTCATTTGATACTTTAATACTGACTAAATATGAGTCAGATATTGTCTTCGCGTTAATCTATTAGGCATAAAGTGGCTTTTTGTGGTATTATTATAGGAAAGGCTCTGCGGAATTCAAGGTTATTTTTAGAAATAACGGCATTCGTTTGTCGACACCGTATGTCCTCATTTGCATATTACAAAAAATCAACAGAAGGAAACATATTGACAAGGGAAACAACCAACGTCCTTAACTATTTCAAATTAAGTGGTAAGCGCAAAACTACGGTAAGTTTGCATACTCATATAAATTCTTACGGCACTTTTGGACTGATCTTTGCAGAATTGAAGACCGGCTAGCGAACCCCTAATGACGTAACGCTGACGTTGGTTTGAGTGGATTCAAACTAAATGTGGGATTCCAACGATTATGCCTACCCAATATTCATTGCAACTCTAAAAGTAGATTGACAGCCTACGTAGGTTTTTAGACAAATACACTGCATGGTTTATTTTGATAAACGATCTTTCATTTTCGCAAAACAAATTTTCAGAATATTGTATTCAAATAGTATATGAGATGAGAGGGAATAAAGTTGATTGAAATCTGTGACATGAAAAAAGTCGATAGCTACCTTTAAATTGTGACCCAAGACTGAATTTGATACCATTAATAAGGCTACAGGGTAAGGAGTCAAAGATATGGTGTAAGTACATTTAACCATGCGTCAAAAAACTAGATTGGTTCAAAATTCAAAGAAGTTGCAGAGGAACATTTATATTTCATGATTTTTTTTTAACAAAATCGTTGTCTTTTGTGGTAGAAAACTTTATAAATAACGAAGAAATTGCTTGTTACAATTTCTTCATTTTCCGCAATATTTTTTTTTTCAGGGGCATCAAAACATTTACCAGACGAGATGAAATATCTAGTTCAAATTTAAGCAAGTTTAAAATCGAAAAAACATGTTTCTTCAAATGTTTAAATGGCCTAGTAAACGCCATTTAAGATAGTTGGAAGTTATTACAGCGAAATTCAAGTCAGAAAACATCGCGTTATATTATGAAATAGCTTCCAACACGTGATTTCTTCATTTTATGCCAATTCTTACTTAGGCCGTTTATCTCAAATGTCTCGATAAATTGTATTTGTATGGTAATGCGTCAATGATTTAAAAAAGAAAAATTCGATTAAGTCCACTTTGGGTTCAAACCGCCAAAACAATAAATTATCCCAGCTTCGAAAGGCAAGAGTAAAAATAAGGCAAATTTCTGGAGACTTGTTGTTGCTGTTATTGTTTGTATTAACTTTTATAGAGTCTCTTTTGTTCAAACACAAATATTGCATTTCATCTCAATTTTCTCCTATGAAAAAAGGTTCCGGTTTAATGTAACCACAAATTTACCGTCTAAGGACGACTTTGAAATGTGACCAGCGTTTTAATTGACATCTGTTTATAAAGTAACATTCTTCTTCAACTTTCTTCGACCGCAAACTAAACCTACGACTACAATCGAGGCGAGGTTAAACGTCTTTTTAGCTGGCAAAGCGTCAGCTTTGATAGTTTAAGTTAACAGACAAACTTTTGAGGTCTTCTCAGAGTTAAACGGGTGCAAACTGCCACTGGAGGCTTAACAAATGAATCCCCTGAATGCCTACGCCATAAAAAGTAGTTCTTATTCCAGGAATGATACAAAATCTGTCATTGCTTTTTATGGCTACATGAATTAACGTTTTTCAAATTGTAGACAACTCCTTCAAAAAAAAAATGATATTTAACCTAATCCCACCCAATCGCGCCTTTGAATCATCTAAAGAAAATAGCTTTGGAAAATATTTTGGACAATGAAGAAATTGCTTGTAACAAGCAATTTCTTCATTGTCCAAACTGTTTTCTACCCCAAAAAGCAAAGGTTTTCTACATTCCACTTAACTTTGACAAAAAAAATTACTAAAAAAAAGCATGCTTTGCTAGCTTACAGTACTTTCAGTACTTTGATTCTTCTAAGGAGCCGCGGACTTAACGCATCGGACTCTCAATTATGAGATCCAGGGTGCGATCCCCAGTCGCGGCAAATATCCTTTCCGACATTTGTCTCCCACCAATGGATGGATATTTGTAAACCAAAGTGAGTTAAGCAGCTTGGGACTCGAAGAGAATGTAGTGGTATAGTGAGAAATATCAGGAATCCATGGTAAGATGGTCCAACCGCCGCGATATGACTGAAATACTGTTGAAAGTGGCCTTTACTTAACCCCTGTTCAAACAAACAAACAAGCTTCTCCCCGAAGGAAGCATTTAAAAGCATTTAAACGAAATTGTACTGAACATTGTAACGAATAATTTAGCCAACGGTTAAAACAAAATTTTATCTGAACTATTTTTGGGTGTTGGTTATTTTTCTTTGTTTGTTCGTTTGTTTGTTTTGTCCCTTTTTTCCCTTCTTTTTTGTTTTTTTTTTTGTTTATAGTTGTTGTTGTTGTTGTTTTGTAGTTATATTGTTATGAATTTGTTTGTTTTGTTTTTGAGTTAGCTTTTTCTTTTTCTTCTTTTTTTTACCCCTCCCCCCTTTTTTTTAATGAGGGTAACAAAAGAGGAAAATATGGAATAAAGTTATATCAGTAGTCAACTTGAATCACTATAAAGTTACCAGTCTCTGCAAGAAAACCCTAATATATCACAATATATTTAATTGCATTTGATTCTCGCGAAGCTTCTTATGGTCGGTTGTGACGGGTAACTGGCTAGTGCGAAAAGTAATGACCATAGTCTACCTGCAGAATCAGCATGGGCTTACAAGGATCGAATCTTGCCCCTTTTGATTGAAAGATGCTTTAACATTGTGGTTATAAATTCACTAATGCACTTGACGTTAGGACGACAAAAATACTCGATGGGCACCTTACTATCCCGTCCATTCTTTTTAATTCAACTGGGATGGTTTAAAGGGGTAGCGCTACGAGAGCTCTATGCCTATAGAGTCGGTCTCGAACACTCACAATCCAGAAGTTTTCACGTCCCTGAAAGAGAGGCAATGGCTTAAACCGACTGCTACTCAATTTCATAGCGGGGAAGACTGGGACTGGCTATTAAGAGTCTTGTACATGAACACACCCTTGTGACGGTGGGGCTCGAACCCCTGACCTTAAGATCACAAGTCATGTACCTATACTACTCGGCCATCGAGGCAGCCAACCTTGTGACTTAGCAAGTGATATCTTTTCTCTCCTAGAACTATGTTACAATAAGAGGTGTTTCTGAGCGATACATTTGTCATTGCTTTCTAGAGTGTTCATGTTATGATAGAAATACTACATCTTGTATGTGCTATGAGCTGCTGAGGAAAATTTTGATATTTCACGAGACCGAAGGTCCAGTGGAATATATTAAATTTTCCTGCGCAGCGAGATGTAAATACAAGATGATGTGCCTCTATCGTAACGTAATATTCTATTTATTATATACCTGCATTATTTATTAAATAAATTCGATGAAATAATGGAAAAAATCTGTATTTCTACAAATATTTACCTCCTCCTCTATCATTCAGATTACGTTTATTCGCATTATGACGTCATTTACAGAATGAAAATGGCGTCATATTGGTCTACCTAATATGGGACTATAGATGCAGATATTTTCCGACAAGTCCGATTTTTTATACATTTAACTTGAATTATTGATAGGTATATAATAAAAGCTGTTAACGGGTTACCCACAGCCATGCATACTTAAATGGCGATGTTAGAGAGAGGTATCGTGCAGGCGCACTTTATTGGCATAACAGGTATCGTGCAGGAGCATTTTTTCGCTGAAATAGGTATTGTGGAGGCGCATTTTATTCACCCTAATAAGTATCTTGAAGGCGCATTCGATCGCTGTAACAGTCATCGTGAAGGCTCATTTTATCGCTGAAATAGGTATCTTGGAGGCGCATTTTTTCGCTCTAACAGGTACCCTGCGAGCTTAGTCTATCGCTGTTACAGGCATCGTGAATGTACACTTTATCGCTGTAACATCTCGTAGAATAGTTCTATTGGAATGACCTTGACGATCAACACACATAGGAAGCAGAATCGTAGTGTTAAATATTCGCAGAAAATTTGATTTTTAGTATTGTCTATAAAAAATGGGCGTTCTGATTGGTCGAAAAAATTATTCATACTTCGACGAACAAATTTTGAGAACGCAGCTATTTTGTATGCTTCTGCACAAAATATTCCCATAAAAACAAAGTTTCAAAATTTGTAAAATGATTACTCGATGCTATTAAATAACAAGAAATGGTTTGTTTGTTTGAATGGGGTTTTACGCCGCTTTCAACAATCTTTCAGTTATATCGCTGCGGCTGGAGCACCTACCAATGGAATCCTGGTATTTCTCACACCAGTACTACCATCTCATCCTTTCCTAGCCTCCAGCTGCTATCCCACATAGGTCTACGATTATCGACCCATTGGTGAGAGACAAACAGTCGGAAAGGATGAGTGCCGCCGTCGGGGATCGAACCCGGGACCTTTAGATTGAAAGTCCGGCGCGCTACCAACTGCGCTATGACGGCGGCAACAAGAAATGAAGAGAATATTTTTTCTTGTTGTTGTTTTCATGCAGGTATGAACCGAAAAACCTAATCACACTGATGTATGAATACGATTTGGGCATTCTTACGGTGTGATTATTATTATTATTATTCTGTTCATACCTCCATGAAAACAAAAAAATAAAAAAAAAAATATTCACTCTATCTCTTAAATGATCGTACAACAAAAATGATAGGAACTATTTTGTGAACTGCAATGATCAACCTGACAACTACATGGACGCCTTGACAAATTCCCACACAATGGCGCTTTTCGACGCCATTCAAGAAAAATAATTTGGAAAACATTGTGTAAAATGAAGAAATTGCTTGTTTCAAGCAATTTCTTCATTCTAAACAACATTTTCTACACAGAAAGTTGGAAAAAAATCTAAAATATCATTTTTTGAAATTGTCGTCTGCAACTTTGTTTCAATTTGGACCAGTCTAAAGTTATACAATCTGGGAATGGGTTAAATAGTATCATTTCATATTTTATATTTATATACAAATCCCGTGTGGTGAAACCCCATTTTATATATTGTGCAAAAAGGGGTTTAACTCAATGAGACCGAATATTTTCTAATCATAACATAACATAACATTCACTTTATTTCACCCAGTAATGATACGGACATTATACATGGGGATATTATACAAAACTTTGTTGCAGACTGTTGTGGATAGTAATATTGACTTGGTTGGGATCGGGATCAGATAGCTTGAGGAAAGGATGGGATTTGAGAGCGGCGGGGAATTTCCTTATAAATCGAAGCAGAATCAGTGCGTAAAAGTTCGCGAATATTTTTTTTTTTTTTTTTTTTTTTTTTTCATTTTGATTAATTCTCAATGATTAAGAGTAAGTCTAAGGTAAATCTTAACAATATATTTTCCTATTTTTCAAAATTGACAAAAAGGACTAATGCTTAGAAATCTGTTAAGGACCTTGTGATTGAAATACGTCGTAACTATACTAAAAAATGCTTTGGGTTTCATTTCACCCTTTCAAGATACGTTAAACTTTTCCTTTTGATCTATTTCCCGATTTTCGAAATTTTAGACTGGTCCAATTCGACGACAATTTAGCACTGTTTCCAACTTCAACACACTTTGAAATGTTCTCTGTGACTTCACTTAATCCTTTCCCCTGTTTTTTTTAAATTTTAGACTGGTCGAAATTGAATGAGGCTTCAGACGACAATGAAAACTGACAGCAATTTGAAATGAAACCATCCTATATGGTAGAAAATATTGAGAGAAAAGAAGAAATTGCTTGTTACAAGCAATTTCTTCTATTTCCACAATAATTTCTCAAGTATAAAAATCACAGCAGCGTAGAATCCCTCTTTTGTACAGGAAAGAGTCGAGCATTCTAGCATATTGATATCTCGCATTATGAGTTCTAATACAACTTGAATCGGATAGCTATTGTTTGCAAAAATGAAAAATAACAACAACAACAAACAAACAAAAAACATATTTTACAACAACAATTTTCCCTACCTTTCTTGTCATGTTCAGGCCACAGAAATCCAAATAGTTTAAATAATCCTGAATTTAAAACATCCCTCACCCAACCTGATATCTTTCCTATAAACTAATATTCCAGCTCACAGCTTCAACTAGATTTAACACGTGTTATATATATTTGCTATCCAATAGTTCAGATTTCAAATTCACTTCAATATATAATTTTTTTTAAAAAAAACACCTTTTTCCTTTAAGGTAAATTTACGATTTTATGTAAACAGTTTTTACTTTCTTTATATTTTCAGAACCGATCTGCACTATTTAATTAATTCGATAGTATTTATTTCAAAAATAACTTTTTTCGCCAAAGAGAAAAAATATTATCAACATTAATTCTTTGACGTCCAGTCTTCCTACGATAACATATAAATCAGGTTGTTGGTGTGGGGTTTTTTTTCCAATAATTGTTGGATCAAAATTAATTAGTATCACGTAATTGAGATTCTAGTCGTTAATTTAGGATAACATTAATAGTTGATTAAATGATAATATTCCTATGATTGATAACCACAAAATAAAAACTCTGATTTCATGAATGACGCGTATTATTGTATTTTGCAGAATCATTGCATGACGCCAACGCCGTGAAACAATCGTGTTGTTTTTTTCAATACACTAAGTAATGTTAAAGGCTTACTGGGGACCAAACGAGTTATCTGTCTTATAGACACAGGGTTAATGTATCGTCTCTGGTCCACACAGACTGTAATTCTCTCTCAAATAACAGAAACACGACTAACTTTCAGTTTGGGAATTATTTATTTGCTTGTATGTTTCTTCGCGTAGAATTTATAGCAGAATAGCGACTCTTGTATTAGAAAGTCCTGGTAACACTTTAAAATTTGACGAAAAAATAAAACCATATACTTTACAGACGATAATATGTCATTTGTTTACATAAAAAATCCTATAAAAACACAACATTGGCGGCTATGTTGTTCTAATCGGCGTGCCATCTTCAGCATGTGATCTTCAAAATAGTTCTTTTGGAAATGAAGTGTCACTGGGTCTTTAAGAGAATTATCGTGTTAGTGGTCACTTTTTTGCTGTTGTTAAAACATTTACGTTTCTAACTTGACCCGTTGTCACAGAAAATATATAGGTATACAAACATATCCCTTTCTTTACATTATTTTCGAAAGTTACCAGATTATTTTGCAACACTGGTCATTTATTTCTCATTTTTGGTCAAGGAATCGTCCGACTTGTTTTAGAAACTGTTCGTTACTACCAACTAACGTAGTATAACCCGATATGCGGTCTTTTATTTCCGTCTCGTAACTGCATCGCGATCTGGAATTGTATTTACGTGTCTTAACTGCTTAGCCCTTTCCTGTTCAAACCACGGTTTTAACGTCCTTGTGATTTTGTTGTTGAGAAAACATTGTAGAAAAAGAAAAAAATACTTGTAATAAGTAATTTCTTCTTTATCAACAATATTTTCTACCCTACTGAATGGTTATTTTTCGAATTGTATAAACTTTAAATTTTCGTCTGCAAAATCTTTGAATTTGGACAGGTCTAACATTTTGAAAAACAGGAAAGGGTTAAGTTAGGTAGAGAATTTTTCACTCTTCGACGATTTTCTGATACTAGAATTGGCATTCTTCATTACTATATAATTATTTTCGGAATGCGCCAATTGTTTGACCTCTGCTGGAACAAAATTTATTTTGATTAATTTACAATAATACTTTCTGACGCCCCAAACAACAACAAAAAAAAAGAAAAAACATTGAAAATGGAAAACATGATGGAAAATGAAGAAATTGCTTGTTACAAGCTATTTCTTAATCATCCACATTGTTTTCTACCCCAAAAGAAAACACTTGTTTTTAATATTTCATCACCTTTAAATTGTCGTTTGCAACTTCTTCAAATTTGAAGTAATATAAAATTTTGTCATCTGGTAGAAGGTTATGGAAAACCTGGTTCGTGCTTTTCGCCCGATGATTTACAAACACCTGATGGCTTTATCACTTTGATTAGGGTCAACTTTAAAAACAGGTTACTGTATATACTCCACGGAGGATAAATGTCAATTGTTTACAAACAAAAACCTTTAAAAAGACAACATTGGCGACTGCAGTGTTCCATCCTATTGCCGTCTTTCGGTCAATTGTGTGTTTAAAGTTTAAAAGAATTCATTTTTTTACTTTTTAACCCTTTCCTGCACAAATCCGGGATTTAACGTCGCTGTTATTTTACACTATTTTGAGAAAAGAAGAAATGTCTGGTAACAAGCAATTCGCCCTTTTCCAACAATATTTTTTACCAGAAAAGAAGGTTTCATTTCAAATTGCACACGATTTTCATTGTAGTCGGCAACGTTTTTCAAATTGGACCAGTCTAAAAAAAAAAAAAAAAAAGCGTTAGCCTTCACTTTGTGTCAATTGACGCAAGTCGAACATCGCCGGGCGAAATTTCACCGCCGGATTATAATGATATATACAGGATTGTGCAGCTTCAATATTTACTGAAACGGGTTTTTTTTACAAGGAAACTGGTTCTGTATTCTACAAGTCAAACATGTCCGTCGACTGAAATAAAAGCCCTTTTTGAGTCTTTTCTTGCTGTTGAATATGAAAGTGCATATACATGTACACATTTCAAAGAAACGTATTCTTATTTTTTTTTAATATTTAGAGCGCAAACGAACTTTAAACCACGACGTGAAGGTCGCCAACCAACCATTTTATATGTTTGGTGCATGTTTCTGGCCATAAAATTTACAATACAAAGCCGTTTAACCCTTTCCTGTTTCTCAAAATTTTAGACTGGTCCAATTTCAAAGAAGTTGCAGACGACAATTAAAATTGGGTCCAATTTGAAAAGTAACCAACCTACAGGTAAGAAAATAATGTGGGAAAAGAAGAAATTGCTTGTTACAAGCAATTTCTTCTTTTCTCACAATGTTTTCTCAAGTATGAAATCTCAGCAACGAAAAAATCAGGGATTGAAAAGGAAAGGGTTAATATCTATGTGTTTAACTTCCTGTTCGAGGTCGGTGGGCGGGGCCATCGATCCGTCAATTTATTTGGGGCGGGGTAATTTAGACGATAACATATTTTCCCTGGTAGATTTTTCGAAACAAGACTAACTTTATAGTTGTTGGTGGTGTTTGTGCCTTGATTTTGGAGTGAGCCTTTAATCGCGCTCCGCTTCATACGAGATTCTAACTACAAGGAAAATGCATATTTCGAATCAGCCCCTTCAATCATGCGTTTAAAACCGAATTCTCTTTTATCCATTATCCATTAAAGGCTTTAAAGTGTAAGTTACATTTCTCGGAAATACCTCGAAGACCTTTAGAGACATTGCGGAAAATATCGGTAAATGGATTAAATTTAGTTTCGAGTATCAAAATTCAATTGTTTTGATTGAACGAATTTATTTTCATACTTTCATGAACAAAATAATTTTGAGTACGCTACTTGTTTGTATGCTTGCGCACAGATTAGATCCATAAAACATTAAAAACTAGTAAAATATTTGCCTTGTTTTGCTTGATGGAAATAAAACATGGATATTCTTATGCCCCGTATCGAAATACTTTTGGCATATTGTTTTAACTGTTATCCATCTGTCATCATGTCAGTCTCTCCGGCTGTCTGCAAACAAGGTGAAACTGGTGACGTAACGATGACGTTGGTTTGGTGTAATTCAAACGCGAGATTCAAACGGTTATTCGCACCACGTGAATGACCCTTTATTGTTTGCAACTGTCTCGGGCTTATGATCAATCACGTGGTGCGAATGACTGTTATAACATTGAATTTTGTTTAAATTACATCACGCCGACGTCATCGTTACGTCATCAGGGGTAATGTTCGCTAGCGGTCTTTAATTCTATAAAGATCAGTGCAAAACTGTCGTTAGCGTTAAATTACGAATATAAACACTTACCTTAGTTTTGTGCTTACCCTTTCATATCACATAAATTAGGTAGTTGGCTGTTTCGCTAGTAAATTCGCTACCTCCAGTTGACTTTGGGTCATATGCAAATGAGGTCATTCGATGTCGAAAGCCGAATTCCGTGATATCTAAATATAACCTGTAATTTCACTGAACCTTTCCGCCACAAAAAGCCACTTTAGGCCTATTAGATTACCACCAAGACAATACCTGACCCAACTTAAAGTATTAAATATTCCATTGAGTGTATTTTTCGGCATTTTGTATCTTTTTCTTATCTAAGTTTGAGAAACATCGATACCTCCCTTTAATGGAATTGCAAAGTTGAAAAAAGATAACATTTCTATTTTTTATTGGCAATACGATGCCGGTGTTTTCAAATATCCTATCTGTAATAATGATTTTATTATAGATAGGGCCTGTAAACAGCTAGTTTTTCTTTTCTAATTTCCAAAACATCGAAATTTCGATGTGCACAAATAAATAATTACAACCCTTTCCTCTTCAATCCCTGGTTTTTACGTTCCTGTGATATTATTCTTGAGAAAGCATTGTAGAAAAGGGAGAAATTGCTTGTGACAGGCAATTTCTTCTTTTTCTACAATATTTTCTATCATATTGACTGATCATGTTCAAATCAAATCCACTTTAAGTTTACCTCTGCAAAATCTATGAATTTGGGCAGGTCTAAAAGTTTGAAAACAGGAAAGGGTTAATTTAATGTTCTTTTTAGTATTTCTATGTTTAAATATTGAATCACTAAAAACTTAAGGCAGATAATTAGAGCAAAAACCGAAGGGTAGTATTTATCGAAAAAAGAAAAAGAAAAATGGAAAACATTGTGAAAACGAAGAAATTGCTTGTCACATTTTTCTGGTTATTTCTGTTCTGCTCAAATTAAAAAAGAAAGAACAAGTGGAAAACAAATTGAAATTGAAGAAAATGCATGTCACAATTGTCTGATTATTTCTTTGCCGCTCTAAAAAAAGAGGGAAGAAAGAAAAAATGGTAAACATGAAAAAATTGATGGTCACAAGCATTATTCACAAAGTTTTCTACCCCAAAATACAGATTTTAAAAATCGATCAACAAAACCAAAATTCGTCTGTAACTTCTTTAAATTTGGAGCAGTCTACAAATTTTGTATGGTTATGATTGATATATAAAAACAGTTGCAGCTATAACAGTTTGTAATATAATGTTTTGTTGTTGCTGTTATTGTTTCAAATCATTTTGAGTCAGAAAGAAAGCATTTTCTAAAATTCGAAAAAAAAATTGTAAGAATCAAATATTTTGGTATTTAGGCACATTTTCCTGGATACCGGATAACCTATCTTAGTACATGTTATTATCATGCCTGTTACGCCATGATTGGAAATATTAGCTAGATTTATATGTTTTACAAATAACTCTCGGAACGGTAATAGGAAATATTACGACCATTAGACCGTGTGCGAACGAAATCAGTGTCGAGTTACGGCTAAATAGACGCCCCTGTATTACGTAGATATCATCACTAGGTGTAGTATCGGGTAGCCTGGTTTCGTAATTCTATCTTACAGACAGGTGACCCGTCTAAAACGTGTTTGATTGATCTCCGTTTGTGAAGGGAAACAGGTGACCAGCCTAAAACGTGTTTGATTTATCTCTATTTGTGAAGGGAAACAGGTGACCAGTCTAAAACGTATTTGATTTACTTCTTTTTATATCGATATTGAATGAATAGACGCTTTCGGGCAAACTTACATTTTAGAAGCCATGAAATGAAATTTTCTTGGATTGAGGAGCCTGGTCCACCTTTTCTCACGAGATATCATTCATTGACCAATACCTGTTAAATACAGGTTGGACAGGCTGGGATTACCTGGCTTTGGTCGTCAATTGAAAATAATAACCATTGTTTTCTGTAGCGAGCAGCTATCATGAACACATGTGTCGTATCACTTTTTAGATGACGTCATTATTATGTCATTTTACTCGATTTTCTGTTAGACAAGCTAACCTTAACCCCTTTTAGAATAGAAAAAAAATCATACAAAGTCACCGAGGACCGCTGATTGAAATTAAGATCAGATTGTTTCAAAGGAAATGCAATCACAGATCCTATTTGTGGAATCACTCTGAATGTCGTCATCATGATGTAATTCCAGCGCTCGATTTGCGGCAATTCGCAATTCTACTATTCCATTCAGGGAGACGGGCCGCAACCATAGCGCAGTTCGTAGCGTGTAGGACTTCTAATTATTGGATCCCGGGTTCGATCCCCGGTCGTTGCGAATATCCTTTCCGACATTTGTCTCCCATAAATGGGTGGATAATCGTAAACCTATGTAGGAAAAGCAGCTGGAGGCTCTGAAAGGATGTAGTTGAAGTACTTGTGCTAGAAATACATGTACCAGGAACCAATTGTTAAGTGCTCGAGCGATTGCGATATGACTGAAATACCGGTAAAAGCGGTTTTAAACCCCCTTTAATTAATTAAACCATTCGGGTAGATAAGAGTGGAAAACTGTTGTTCGTGTGAAAATGTTATTCCGTTTTTTAGACATACTGGTAATAAACCTGTCTAGAATAGAAAAGCAATACTGAGCAAAAAATGAAAATTTGACACAACGAACTTTGCGACCAAATTCTTGATATTAGATATACTGCGATGAATTTTGTGCATTAACCATGTCATGCTGATCCCGGAATATTCCTGCTTTGACAATGACTTTGGCAGGTGTATAGAATAAGATCAGCCTGCGCAGATGTGCAGTCTGATCCTAATCTACACTACCTGCTTGTCCTTTTAGTGTTGAGGATATAATTGAAAACAAAGTAGATCTAAATTTGACAATCTACTTTTTTTTTTTTTTTTTTTTTTAAAGCACAAATATTTAGCAGGATATGGGTTTAAGACCACCAAACATCTGAATATTCGTAGAGGTACGGTGTTTATATAATTAGACGTCAAAAAAGTAGGGTATCCCATAACTAAGATTAACCTGATGATCAAAAGATAACACTTATGTTTTCAATATTCATTGTGTCCACCTCTAACATCTCTAACGGCATAACAATGACTCCTCGTGGACCAAAGACCATCTGTGAACACTGCCTGAGAAAGAGGTTTCTATTGTCCAGGGAGGTTGCGTTCAAGATCCACTAACGTTTGAGGTGGATTGAATTACTTACGGACATGGCGGCCTAGCTCCTCCCAGATATGCTCAATCAGTCTTAAGACTTCAATAACGGCATTTTTCTTGTATCAACTGCAAGATCTTGCGTTAGGATTGGTGTGTGTGGTTTAACGTTATCGTGCTAAAACGTTAGACCGGACCTCTTAAAGGAAACAAAGGGGGTTGCAAGAATCTGATTCATGTAATGGTAAGCGATTAAGATACCGTGAAAAACACGAAGGGAAGAACGTCATTGATCCATACCATTTAACTCCCGTTTCTAAATCTGTCCACCTCTCTGACACATGCTTAAGAAAGACCTTTTCCTGGCCTGCGGTGCACAAGCACGTGATTCGTCACCGGAGTTAAATTCCCTTTGATTGAGTCGAAGGTTCCGTGTAGCCCAAGCCAACCTGCTGCGCCTGTGATATGGGGTTAGAATCGGTCCATTACGTGGCCCTCCAGTTCGAAGTCTACCTGCTCGCAAACGTTCCCTAATAGTTTGGGCTGTAAACCTATAACCAATCATATTTCTACCAGTGGATGTTACTGATGTAATTCTGTTTCGGAGATGTCACAACTGTATTTCACGATCATCAAGGTGTGACGTCACTCGTGCCGCTCCGGGTTTCGCTGGTTCAGCAACTGACTCGGTTAGGTGTCATGTTTAAAAGTGACCAATCGCGACTGTCAATTAATAAATCAATCGACCAATAAGATCATTCATTTGGAAAGGATGTGAACTTTGAACTCTAATATTGGCCGACATTTATCTGAATCATTTTTGTAGGTTTGGCGACTTAAACGTCGTGACTAACCATTTTACTTTTTTTTTTGTCACATGATACTTGCCATGAAATTCGCAAAATAACGCCGTTTGATATCGAAATGGAAGTTCTTAACGTAGTCCGTGGGCGTGGCCAGTAGAGTCAGTGGGCGGGGTTAGCGATCTGTCAATTGCACCTGTGACGTTGTTGAATATGATGACAACGATGTTGTATGTACCCATATAACATGCTCCGTCACTCGAGAAAATATATAGAGGATAATCGTTTGTTTCCGTGTAAGATCGATTTATAATTCATTGAGTGAAAAAGAAAAGCTTTATTTTCACGAGTGGCGAAGCCATGAGTGAAAATAAAGCTTTTGTTGTTCACGAAATGAAATATAAATCGATCTTACTCGAAAAACGAACGATTATTCTATTTCTTTAATACAAAAATTAGACAAAATGCGAAAGTTATATGACAATTTTTCTTAAAGCGCGTCATTTTGGACGCTACTGCTATGCAACGCTTATGATGACGTCACTTGTTTGGCTCTGCTTTGATAACGTCAGATAGGGTGAAATGAACGAAAGCGGGGCATAAGTTTTTTATAATCTCACTGAATAGGCGGTGAGTTTATCAAATGATAATCTACCGTTATTTCTCGATAATCCACCTGAAAGCATTAAAGAAAGCGTTTTTGTTTGTTTGGGTTCTTTTTTTAGGGGGGGGGGGGTGTATTAATTCAACGAAAGATAAATCGATCTTGCACTGAAACATACAATCATCCCCTATAAATAACTAATAGCACAAACGCTGATTAAGGCTCGTGGTAACATATGAAACTAGGGAGCCATCGACTCGTTCGCCATGAAGTTCCGGGAATCGAAACTGGTTGTAAAGGGGTCAAAACAGCATAACAACAAAGAGGGCTAAACATAGGTATAAATTTTAAGGTTTAAATGTCAACATACTTTTTTTAATAGAGATATTCATTAACCGACATATTGGACCGATTTGCACAATTTCCACTTGTATACAAGATACACAATTGAAAAAAATAAAACTCTGGTTTTGACCCTTAGAAATTTCTCCAAAGGGGTCATTTTGACCCCCCTTGGGAGAAATTCCTAAACGAAAGACGAGGATATCCTTAAGATTTTTGAAGGTCAAAACCCTGGTTTACGCTTCAAATAAGAGCCCGTGTTGATATAGATATTAGTAAAAATAATATATCATAAAAATCATCTTATAGATTATTATGCTGTTAATGATGATGATGATTGCAACGAAAGTCTTGAAAAAAAGTTTATTGAATATTCGTCATCTAACAAAATATCGAATATGTAATGACATTCAAACTATCCGGTATTTTCTGTAAAGTTTTTGTGTCCCATTTTCACACTTTAATTTAGCCATGTGTTTTGGACAGATGCAATTAAAGTTTTAGATTATTTATTCGAAATTCATTAAGCGCACATATTTGACTTGAATCTCTAAATAAGAGTGTTAATCAACAAATTCTTTGACATTTTCTTTATTATTATTATTTCCTTTTGTTTTGTTTTGGTTTGGGTTTTGTGGTAGGTGTTTCATTATCACTGAAAATTTTCCACTGAAATGTTTTATGAACTATTATTCCGAATTGAGATACTTATGAGAATTATACAGTTACGCGAAAGTTACGTCGGCTTAGCAAAAATCCATTGTGTTAATTTAATCTTTAGTTTCGTCCATCAAAATCGGGCGTTCTGATTGGTCGAAAAAAAATAGCTATAACTCCACGAACAAAATTTTGAGCACGCAGCGATTTTGTATGCTTCCGCACTAAATAGTCCAATACAAAAAGGTATCAAAAGTGTAAAGATTTTGCTTTTTTCTCTCGATACTATTAAATTATAAAAAATGAAGAGAATATTCTTTTTGTTTTCATGGAGGTATGAACCGAAAAACCTAATCACACTTACGTATGAATCCGCTTCGCGATTTTTTTGGTTAATACCTCCACGAAAATTTAAAAAATACTCTTTTCATCTCTTAAGGAAAATTTTCAACTTCTTATGAGATCAAGATGTAATTCGAAAATGTTTAAGTTCACTTAATAGAGAAAGAACTAAAATATAATAATATATCAATCAAACAGTGTCCTGTCCCGCCCACTGACTCCGCTGACCACGCCCACTAAAATCCATCAGGTAGTACCACTTCGATGAAAAATGGCGATATTTTGGAGAAAAAAAAGGGTACGACAAGCGACATATGACAAAAAAGTAAAAATATTTGGCGCCCAAACGCCGTAACTATACCTTGCACAAGTTCTATTTACGACGTTTAAGTCCAAAACCCAACAAAACTGTTTCATATAAATGTCAGCCAATGTTGGAGTTCAAAGTTCACTTCCCGTCTAAATGAATGAATTGGTAGATTGAATCCTTTGGTCGTCAATAAATGAAGAACTCGACGCCCTAGCTCCTCTACTGTCAATTATTGCAGGCAAACTACTCAAAATCAATAGGCGTAGCAAACTAGGGTTCACTGTTTCGCAGTAGATTCTGACACTCTCTTCGATTTCTCACAAATTGTCGAATTTCTTTTTCTGTCAGTCCAGAACCATTGTGTATCAATTTCTTGGCTATTCGATCCATTTTAATGAGCGAATAATTTAAATTAAGTTTTGTCTATCAAAAACGAGCGTTCTGATTGGTCGAAAAAAATTATTCATAACTCCATGAACAAAATTTTAAGCACGCGGCGATTTCGTATGCTTCCGCTCAAAATAGTCCCATACAAAAAGGTATCAAAATTTGTAAAGCTTTTGTTGTTTTTTTTTTTTTTGGTTTTTTTGCTCGATGCTATTATATTATAAGAAATGAAGAGAATATTTTTTATTTTCATGGAGGTATGAACCGAAAAACCTAATAACACAATGTATGACTCCGCTTCGCGTATTCATACAGTGTGATTAGGCTTTTCAGTACATACCTCTATGAAAAGAAAAAATATTCTCTTCGTCCCTTAAATGGCTTTCATGGCGCATCGACAGATGAGGTCATTTAGCGAGCTTAAAGCGAATAAAAAAATATATAAAATTCGAATTAATAGAAATATATTGATTAGTAATATTCTGTCGAAGATAACGGGTAAATGTTAAAAACTGCTATAAATTTGTATATTTTTGAATCATTGTATCGATTGTAGATGAAGTATGAAATGGTTGTTAGAAATATTTGTAGTGGACTGAAATAATCGCGTAGGACATCTAATAACTGGGTCCCGGGTTCGATCCCCGGCCGCGGCGAATATCCTTTTCGACATTTGTCTCCCATCAATGGGTGGATATTCGTAAACCTATGTAGGAAACTCTGAAAGGATGCAGTTGAAGTACTGGTGTTAGAAATACATGTACCAGGAATCAATTGTTAAGTGCTCCAGCGATTGCGATATGGCTGAAATACCGTTAAAAGCGGTGTTAAACCCCTTTAAATTAAGTAAACCATTCCGGGAGGATAAGAGTGGAAAACTGTTGTTCGTGTGAAAATGTTATTCCATTTTTTAGACAAACTGATCATAAACCTGTCTAGAATAGCAAGACAATACTGAGCAAAAAATGAAAATTTGACACAACGAACTTTGCGACCAAATTCTTGATATTAAATATACTGTGATGACTTGTGTATTAACCCTGTCATGCTGATCCCTGGAATATTCCTGCTTTGAAAATGACTTTGGCAGGTGTATAGACTAAGATCAGCCTGCGCAGATGTGCAGTCTGATCCTAATCTACACTACCTGTTTGTTCTTTTAGTGGTGAAGAAATGATTAAAAACAAATTAGATCTAAATTTGACTTTTTTTTAAGAAAGCTCTAATATTTAGCAGGATAATGGTTTACGACCACTTAACATCTGAATATTCGTAGAGGTATACATATTTCTGAGCGGTAGGTTGTTTATATTAATAGACGTAAAAAAAATAGGGTATCCCATAAATAAGATTCGAATGATGATCAAAAGATAACACTTATGTTTTCAACACCGACTGTGTCCGACTCTAGCATCTATAACAGCATAACAATGACTCCTCGTGGATCAAAGGACATCTGTGAACACTGCCTGAAAAAGGGGTTTCTATTGTCCAAGAAGGGTGCGTTCAAAATCCACTAACGTCTGAGGTGGCGGAGATGACGGCCTAGCTCCTCCCAGATATGCTCAATCAGTCTTAGACTTCAATAACGGCATTTGTCTTATATTAACGGCAAGGTCTCACGTTAGAAATGGTGCGTGGGGCCTAACATTATCGGTCTAAAACGTAAGACTGGGCCTGTAAAGAGAAGCGAAAGGGGTTGCAAAATCTGATTCGTGAAATGGTTAGCGATTAAGTTACCGTGAAAAACAAGAAGATTGATTGATTGATTGAATGGGGTTTAACGCCGCTTTTAACAGTATTTCAGTCATATCGCGGCGGCTGGAGCACCTAACAATGGATTCCTGGTATTTCTCACACCAGTACTACCACTACATCCTTTCCTAGCCTCCAGCTGCTATCCAACTTAGGTTTACGATTATCCACCCATTGGTGAGAGACAATTGTCGGAAAGAATATTTGCCGCCGCCGGGGATCGAACCCATGACACCCATGATTGAAGATTAGGAGTCTGGCGCGCTACCGACTGCGCTATGGCGGCGGCCCGAAAAACAAGAAGGGGAGAACGACATTGAGCACAAAAACACCCACATATCATTAGACTCCCACTGCTAAATCTGTCTACCTCTCTGACACATGCTTATGACCTTCTCCAGGCCTGCGGTGCACAAGCACGTGATTCGTCACCGGAGTTCAATTTCCTTTGATTGAGTCGAAGGTTCCGTGTAGACCAAGCCAACCTGCTGCGCCTGTGATATGGGGTTAGAATCGGTCCATTACGTGGCCTTCCAGTTCGAAGTCTACCTGCTCGCAAAAGTTCCCTAATAGTTGGGCTGTAAACCTACCATCAAACATATCTCTACCAGTGAAAGTTTCTGATGTATTTCTGTTTTGGAGATGTCACAACTGTATTTCACGATCATCCAGATGTGACGTCACTCGTGCCGCTCCGGGTTTCGCTGGGTCAGCAACTGACTCGGTTAGGTGTCATGTTTAAAAGTGACCAATCGCGACTGTCAATTAATAAATCAATCGACCAATAAGACCATTCATTTGGAAAGGATGTGAACTTTGAACTCTAATATTGGCCGACATTTATCTGAATCATTTTTGTAGGTTTGGCGACTTAAACGTCGTGACTAACCATTTTACTTTTTTTTGTCACATGTTATTTTGCCATAAAAATCGCAAAATAACGCCGTTTGATATCGAAATGGAAATTCTTATCGTAGTCCGTGGGCGTGGCCAGTAGAGTCAGTGGGCGGGGTTAGCGATCTGTCAATTGCAGCTGTGACGTTGTTGAATATGTTGACAACGATGTTGTATGTACCCATATAACATGTTTCGTCACTCGAGAAAATATATAGAGGATAATCGTTTGTTTCAGTGTAAGATCGATTTATATTTCATTGAGTGAACAACAAAAGCTTTATTTTCACGAGTGGCGAAGCCATGAGTGAAAATAAAGCTTTTGTTGTTCACGAAATGAAATATATATCGATCTTACTCGAAAAACAAACGATTGTTCTATTTCTTTAATACAAAATGAGACAAAATGCGACAAATTTTCTTAAAGCGCGTTATTTTGCACGTTAATGCTATGCAACGCTTGTGATGACGTCACTTCTTGGCTCTGCTTTGATAACGTCAGATAGGGTGAAATGAACGAAAGCGGGGCATAAGTTTTTTATAATCTCACTGGATAGGCGGTGAGTTTATCAAATGATAATCTACCGTTATTTCTCGATAATCCACCTGAAAGCATTAAAGAAAGCGTTTTTGTTTGTTTGGGTTCTTTTTTCAGGGGGGGGGTGTATTAATTCAACGAAAGATAAATCGATCTTGCACTGAAACATACAATCATCCCCTATAAATAACTAATAGCACAAACGCTGATTAAGGCTCGTGGTAACATATGAAACTAGGGAGCCATCGACTCGTTCGCCATGAAGTTCCGGGAATCGAAACTGGTTGTAAAGGGGTCAAAACAGCAAAGCAACAAAGAGGGCTAAACAAAGATATAAATTTTAAGGTTTAAATGTCAACATACTTATCTTTTTTTTTTTTTTTTTTTTTTTTAGAGATATTCATTAACCGACCCATTTGCACAATTTCCAATTGTATACAAGAGATACACAATTGAAAATTTTAGGGATAAAACTCTGGTTTTGACCCTTAGAAATTTCTCCAAATGGGGTCATTTTGACCCCCCTTGGGAGAAATTCCTAAACGAAAGAAGAGGATATTCTTAAGATTTTTGAGGGTCAAAACCCTGGTTTACGCTTCAAATAAGAGCCCGTGTTGATATAGATATTAGTAAAAATAATATATCATAAAATCATCTTATAGATGATTATGCTGTTAATGATGATGATGATTGCAACGAAAGTCTTGAAAAAAAGTTTATTGAATATTCGTCATCTAACAAAATATCGAATATGTAATGACATTCAAACTGTCCGGTATTTTCTGTAAATTTTTTGTGTCCCATTTTCACACTTTAATTTAGCCATGTGTTTTGGACAGATGCAATTAAAGTTTTAGATTATTTATTCGAAATTCATTTGACTTGAATCTCTAAATAAGAGTGTTAATCAACAAATTCTTTGACATTTACTTTATTATTAATATTTCCTTTTGTTTTGGTTTGGTTTGGTTTTTGTGGTAGGTGTTTCATTATCACTGATGATTTATGAAAATTTTCCACTGAAATTTTTTATGAACTATTATTCCGAATCGAAATACTTATGAGAATTATACAGTTACGCGAAAGTTACGTCGGATTAGCAAAAATCCATTATTTTATAATTTAATGTTTAGTTTCGTCCATCAAAATCGGGCGTTCTGATTGGTCGAAAAAAATATCTTTAACTCCACGAACAAAATTTTGAGCACGCAGTAATTTTGTATGCTACCGCAAAAAAATAGTCCAATACAAAAATATATCAAAAGTGTAAAGTTTTTGCTTTTTTCTCTCGATACTACTAAATTATAAGAAATGAAGAGAGTATTTTTTTTTGTTTTCATGGAGATATGAACCGAAAAACAGAATCACGCTTATGTATGAATCCGCTTCGCGATTTTGTTCGGTTAATACCTCCTCGAAAATATTTAAGAGATGAAGAGAATATTTTTTGTTTTCATGGAGGTATGAACCGAAAAACCTAATCACACTGTATGAATACGCGAAGTTTTCCGGTTCATACCTCCATGAAAACAAAAAAAAAAATCTCTTCATTTCTTATAATTTAATAGCATCAAGCGAAAAAAGCAAAAACTTTACATATTTTGATACCTTTTTGTAATGGACTATTTTGTGCGGAAGCATACAAAATGGCTGCGTGCTCAAAATTTTGTTCATGGAGTTATGAATAATTTTTTCGACCAATCAGAACGCTCGTTTTTGATACACGAAACTAAAAATTAAATTATATAAAAATACTCTTTTCATCCATTAAGGAAAAATTGCAACTTCTTATGAGATCAAGATGTAATTCGAAAATGTTTTAGTTTACTTAATAGAGAAAGAACTGAAATATAACTATATATCAATCAAACTGGTCCCCATATGTAGCTTATATCGCTGTTTTCGAGACAACGGACTCAGAAATCGTGATGTAACGTCTTTTAAAACACTGGCGTTTGCTATAGATTTTTATGTGTTTTGTGCCTTTTGAAAAATCGGAAATCATTGAGTAAAGTCGTAGCCGTCATAGCGCAGTTGGTAGCGCGTCGGACTTTCAATCTAGAGGTCCCGGGTTCGATTCCCGACGGCGGCACTCATCCTTTCCGACTATTTGTCTCTCACCAATGGGTCGATAATCGTAGACCTATGTGGGATAGCAGCTGGGGGCTAGGAAAGGATGTAATGGTAGTACTGGTGTGAGAAATACCAGGATTCCATTGTTAGGTGCTCCAGCCGCCGCGATATAACTGAAAGATTGTTGAAAGCGGCGTAAAACCCCATTCAAACAAACAAACGTAACCTTTTAAATTGCTAGCGGAAGTTAGGTGACGTAAAAATTTCGTCAGTATAACTTCGAAGAATACGATGTTTGGTGAAAGCGAAATATTTCGACGTCATCCAAAAAAATCCAGACGTCGGGTCGACTTCGAAATACGCATTACTGGATGATTCCCTTCATGGTGCGACTATGCCATCTGATTGCAGAAGTATTTTTAGAGCCGTGAAATATTGTCTCATTTAGCTCCCATTGTTTCCCATATCAAACAGCCATCACGAGCGGCTGTTTTACACATGTTAAGAATCGCTCTTTAAATGACGCCATCTAGATGTATTGTTTTTCACGTTATCGACTTTTTACCGTGGTAGAAGAAATTCTTTTATCACGGAAAAAATCGATAACGCGAAATATTTTGCGACGAGATAGCGTCATTAAAAAAGTGTTTCTATGTTTATATCACCTTGTCTACAACAATCACTCAAAATATTTGTTAGCAGATGAAGATTTTTAGCTAATAAAGCGTCAGCTTTGATAGCTTTAGCTAATAGACAAAATTTTTAGGTCTTATCAAAGTTCAACGAGTGCAAACTGCCACTGGAAGTTTAAACACCAAATCCATTAAAACCCTACGCCAAAAAAATAGTTCTTATGTATTTCAGGAATATTACAAACTCTATTCAACTTATGAAAACTTTTTCAAATGCATTCTGTTCAACCCAGTCCTACTCAGTTCCGCTTTTTAAGGATCTCAAGAAAAAGCTTTAGAAAATATTGTGGACAGTGAAGAAATTGCTTTAACTAGCAATTTCTTCATTGTCCTGAATGTTTTCTACCCAACAAGGGGAAGTTTTCAAAATTCAACCAACTTGAAATTGTCGTATGCAACTTGTTTTAATTTGAATCTGTCTAAGATGTTGACATGTTGTAATGGGTTAACTCCAGGGTTACTTTAATTAAGCATAGAATAAAAAGTTACTAGGCTCACAAAAGATCGATTATCCATTTCCCGTTTTGGGGGTTTTATTTAAGATATAAGTTGTAGCATATTTATAGGAAAATAAAGTACTTGACAACTATGGCCTTTTAAAGGCTCAACTTCGCAAAAGACTTGAGGGCTGTTCAAATTCCAGAGGTTACATGGGGGTCAGAATGGGATCAGATAGTTTTGATAGTCCTTGCTATTTATTTGTGAGTCTTAGACTCCAAAAACCCGCGGCCGTTAGAAAACTATCATATATCAGACAAAAAAGTGTCCTGCCCCGCCAACTGACTCCACTGACCACGCCCACTAAAATCCAACAGGTAGTTCCACTTCAATGAAAAACGGCGATATTTTTCAAAAACAAAAAAAGTACGGCAATCGACAACCGACAAAAAAGTAAAATGTTTGGCGACCAAAACGCCGTAGCTATTGCTTGCATAAGTTGTAATTACGACGTTAAAGTTCAAACCCCAACAAAAATGCTTCATATTAATGTTGGTTAATGTCGGAGTGCAAAGTTCATGTTCGGTCTAAATGAATATTAATTTGGTTGATTGATTCCTTTGATTGGTAGGGCGACCATCAATATATGAAGAACTCGACTCCCTAGCTCCTTTACTGTCAATTTTTGCAGGCAAACGACTCAAAATCAATAGACTTAGCAAACTAGGGTTCACTGTTTCACACTAGATTCTGACACTCTCTTCGATTTCTCACAAATTGTCGAATTTCTTTCTCTGTCATTCACAAAATCATTGTGCATCATCGTCTAGGCTATTCTATCCATTTTAATAAGCGAATAATTTAATTTTTAGTTTTGTCTATCAAAAACGAGCGTTCTGATTGGTCGAAAAAAATTATTCATAACTCCATGAACAAAATTTGTTACAAGCAATTTCTTCTTTTTCCACAATGTTTTCTCAAGTATAATAAACAAGGGAACGTCAAAAACAGGAATTTATTAATTGATTGATTGGTCAATTGATTGATTGAATGGGGTTTAACGCTATTTTGACAGTATTTCAGTTATATAGCGGCGGCTGGAGCACCTAACAATGGATTCCTGGTATTTCTCACACCAGTACTACCACTATATCCTTTTCTAGCCTCCAGCTGCTATTCCACTTTGGTTTACGATTATCCACCCATTAGTGAGAGACAAATGTCGAAAAGGATATGTGCCGCCGCCGGGGATCGAACCCATGACTTTCCATAGTTGAAGATTAGGAGTCTGATGCGCTACCGACTGCACTATGACGGCGGCAAACCAGAAATTGAACAGGGTTAAGTAATATGCTTGCGTAACGTCGAAAATAAATCTTTTTAAAGCCAGACATGTTAAAGAAATATTCAATATATTTCTGAAAGTGGAATTCCTTTAAAATATTTCATATATTCCCAACAAGACCCTGCAGAAGAAAACCGCATACAAAATAAATTGCGGCATAATCGTGATGTTTTGATATTCCTTTATTAAAAGTGGAAGATTCTCTAGCCTTAAGCGATATCTGTGTTATTTTTATCTATGAAAAATACATGGAATTAAGAGAAGTTCTAATAATTTCCAGGCAATATGAAATCTTGTTTTACCTTTCCAACGAATGTCAAATAATATGATATTTGCTGATTATTTATCTTATTCCCCTCAATCCCATTTTTACGCATCTACAGAAAAGATATCTTGAGGAAGAAATAGCTTGATCCAAGGAATCCCTTCATTATCCATATCAGTGACTAAGACTTTATAATTTTCATCAGCTCTAAATTGTCTAATTATCTCAATTTTGATCAGTTTTATTATTTTTTTCTTATCGTGTGATAATGGGTTAATGCATTTTAATATACTACTTGAAGATCATTTTAAGCATCAGGTCATAGTAAGAATTTTTAAAACCGGGCACCAAAATTATGATTGGTTGATTGAATGCGATGTAATGCCACATTTTAACAGTATTTCAGTCATATCGCGGTGGCTGAAGCACCTAACAATGGATTCCTGGTATTCCTCTCACCCGTACTACCACTACATCCTCTCCGAGCCTCCAGCTAGTCATCCCACTTAGCTTTACGATTTTCCACCCATTAGTGGAAAACAATTGTCGGAAAGGATATTCGCCGCTGCCGGGGATCGAACCTTAATCAATGATTAGGAGACCTACGCGCTACCACTGTGTTATGGTCCCTCCGATTAAATTTAGTACAATGTTTAAAGATAATGTAACAAGAGAAAAAAATAAAACCCTTTCCAGTCCAATCCCTGTTTTTTACGCCTTTTTTTATTTTATAATTCAGAAAATCATTGTAGAAAAAGAAGAAATTGCTTAAAATAGGCAATTTCTTCTTTTCTACAATATTTTTCTACCCTACTAAATTAAACCCCCTTTTAATTTCTTATCTGAAAAACCTTTGAATTTCGACAGGTCTAATATTTTGTAAAACAGGAAAGAGTTAATATTATCATCTGCAAACGTTTTAAATTTCGACGAGTCTATAATTCTGTCACCAGGTAATATGCTAGTTAGAAGAACTGAGACCTTTTGCATCAATTCTTATTCCGTCTTCTTAACCCCTTCCCACGCAATCACGCTTTTTTAAACCCCCTCACCCCCCTATCAAGAAAGCAGCTTTCGAAACAAGCAATTTCTTCATTATCCAAAATGTTTTCTACCTAAAAGAACAAAGATTTTTTTTAAACTCCATCAACTAAGAATTATCGTCTACAACTTGTTTTTTCCATTTTGAACCGTCAAAAATTTCGTCGTCTGTTAATGGGTTTAGCCGCCGACATAGCGCAGTTGGTAGCGCGTCAGACTATCAATCTAGAGGTCCCGTGTTCGATTCCCGACGGCGGCACACATCCTTTCCGACTATTTGTCTCTCAACAATGGGTCGATGATCGTAGACCTATGTGAGATAGTAGCTGGAGGCTAGGAAAGGATGTAATGGTAGTACTGGTGTAAGAAATACCAGGATCCCATTGTTAGGTGCTCCAGCCGCCGCGATATAACGGAAAGATTGTTGAAAGCGGCGTAAAACCCCATTAAAAAAAATCTGTGAATGGGTTAAAGCCATTTATGAAAATTTACCTCTTTCCTACCTTAAAGAGAAAGGAGTGCTGTTATTATGATAATTATACATAATTAGGACGGGCCAATTCTCTCCTCTCCCACTAATGATGGTTAATTCCCTAACTGAAATAATTCTTCACCTTATTTAACCTCTGGAAGTAAAAAAAAACAGTTCAGGTTAATCGATAAACAGTTCTTGGAAAATTATCTAAACCTTAGTTTAGTGCATGAAACGTATCGTATACTTGATATCTTGTACACAGTCGTATACTTGATATCGTATACACATTCATATACTTTATATCATGTGCATAGTCATACACTTGATATCTTGTACCTAGTCGTACACTTGATGTCGTGTAAACAGTCGTATACTTGATATATTGTACCTAGTCGTGCACTTGATCTCGTGTACACAGTGGTATACTTGATATCTTGTACACATTCGTATACTTGATATCGTGTACACAGTCATATACTTGATATCGTGTACACAGTCGTATACTTGTTATCTTGTACACAATCGTACACTTGATATCGTGTACGCAGTCGTTTACTCGATAGCGTCTTGAGTATTTCTGATCTTGTATAAAACGTTCGAAGATGGAAGAGGATTATGGCAGTAATTCTCTTAATCTTTTAACCCAATCCCACATAATGAAGCGTCTCGACTCCCCTCAATAAAAACAAGAGCCGTCGGAGACGGATTATCATCCCCGAATAAGGCTTTTGTCACAAAACTATTTGCCATTATATGAAAAAAAAATTATTGAATGCAACTATTGTTTGAGTGTTCAGTTCACAAGAAATTTGGAAGCTTGACAAACATTGAAGGAATCTGTTTGGATTCACAGGCCTGATTCTAATGAAATTCAATATCATTATATGGTAAAGGGTTAATTATTTTACCTTGACTATCAAAGTTATCAATGATAAATGTCTCCATACAAAAAATGAAGACTCTAACTTGAGTAGTCTTGCAGAAACAATAGACTTATTTATTTTAGAGTAGGATATAAGCAAAATGTAAAGCTACATGGCATTAAGCCCCCTTTAAGAATGGTAAGGCTCATTGGGTCAAAAATTGAAATAAACATTACCTTGGGTATTTAAAAAACAACATTTTTAGTAACAAGAAATTTTAGCAATTTGTAGTGGAGGTATATTTGAAAATAACCTTGACAATTTGACCTTGACCTTGACCAATGACCTTGAACTTAGTACTAATAGTGCAGGATATGTCACTTACCATTGTATACTTATAGACAATATTAAAGTTAAGGTTTTTCAAATTTTGACCTTGAGAAATGACCTTGATCTTGACTGATGACCTTGAACTTAGTTTCAACAGAAAGTCTATGTCAAAAGCAATGCACATGTAAAATATGAAGGCTAAATCACTTACCATTATAAACTTATGGGCCATGTTAGTTAAAAAATGAAATTTAGACTTGAGAAATGACCTTGACCTTGAATGATGACCTTGAACTTAATTCCAACAAAAAGGTCATGTGATCAGCAATTCACATGTGAAATATGAAGGCTATACCACTTACCATTGTAAACTTACAGACAATGTTAAAGTTAAGATTTTTTGAAATTTTGACCTTGAGAAATGACCTTGATTTTGACTGATGACCTTGAACTTAGTACAAACAGAAAGATCATATCATAAGCAATGCACATGTAAAATATGAAGGATATATCACTTACCATTGTATACTTATGGGCTATGTTTCAGTTAAAACTTTTGAAATTTTGACCTTGAGAAATGACCTTGACCTTAACAGAGGACCTTGAACGTAACACCAACAGAAAGGTCATATCATAAGCAATGCACATGTGAAATATGAAGGTTATATCACGTACGATTGTAAACTTTTGGACAACGTTAAAGTTAAAAATTTATAATTCTAACCTTGAGAAATGACCTTGACATCAACAGATGACCTTGACCTTAATACCAACAGAAAGGCTTAGTCATATACAATTCACATGTGAAATATAAAGGCTATATCACTTACCATTGTAAACTTATAGACAAAGTTAAAGTTAAAATTTTCGAAATTCTGACCTTGACACATGACCTTGACTGATGACCTTGAACTTAATACCAACAAAAAGGCTTTGTCACAAGCAATATACATGTGAAATATGAAGACTATATCTGTAACCAATCAAAAGTTATGGCCAATGTAAGTTTTTGCAAGACAAAAAAAAGAGCTTTCGTAAAGCTAATAACATTAAGGCCCCATTTCCCGTGACACGTTTTTTTAAACGTAAATTTTCGATAGTTTAAGGTCAAGAGGATCTGCTACTCAAATATGACATTTCTTAAAATTCTGATTATAAGACTAGGAGAAATTAGCAAATACTAATTTTTACATTAAGGCCCCTTTTTTCCATGACGCAGCCTTGAATTGAGAAAATTCAAAAGACATCCGATGGAAATTTGCTAGGAAGATTATATATGAAGTTTCATCCAATTAGGCCCAGGGGTTCCTGAGATATGAAGACGGACGGACGGGCACACAAGCCGGCGACTATATGCTCCCCCGAAAACTGTCTTATATACAGGGTGCAAAGGCTATGGCCAGTCCATTGCATGCCTTGTTCTATTATATTCCTAGCAAATGTTTTATGCTCTTATCAACAGTGAATAAATTGAAAATCAAATGCCTATGCTCAAAATGGGTGGAATCAAAATATGAAATTTTACCACCAAACCCTTTATTACGGGTATTTATTAGAATCGTCTGATAAAAACGATTCTAATGTCTTCCAACAATATAGGATCCAAGAGAGAATGTAGCAGATTTAGGTTTTTATCAGTACGTCCTAACCAAATCTCTGGTATGAATACTTGTGTAAATTGGATAGTAGAATTTCACGCGATGTCGTATCAATTTGGTTGATCTATAAAGTCATAGAGATACGAGAAAAGTCATTACTTTATGCAAATATTGGTAGAGGGAATGTCTTAACGTAGTTATCTGGTTTCTTATAAAGGAGTTCCATTTAATTGACAATGATTTTGACACAGTAAATCTTGTATTAGTCGACCACTCAATGGACAGCCTAACATCTGGCCGTTTACAGAGATTGGTAGCTTGATAGACGATTTTGTAACAAATTGATGGTTCAAGCAAAACAGTTGTAACTGCCTATAAACATATAGGCAGTTACAACTGTTTCGCGCTGAACCATCGATATATGAGGAATTGGTTCGAGAGCATTCGTAAATTAATGCACGATTCTCATTAAATCCTATGTTGAACTCAAAAGTGCCCCATCAAAATGTGATTTAGTTTTGATACTTTTTTAGCAACAAACGCCCACTTATAAAGACCCTTTGGGTTTTTTCTTTTTTTTTTTTTTTTTTTTACATGTAATTTTATGGCTGGTCGCTTATTATAAGTGACCGCTTGAGCAAGATTGATTGCACTTATAGTTTTGGAATGGTCGAATCTAAGTTGGTAGATCTTGTAGTAAGACCTTTTTACCTAAATCATTAAAGTCATATTAAATATTGAAGACGAAATTCTTGTAATCCTATTTTGTCCTCTTTACACAGACCTAAGACAGAACTTAATTGAAAGTGCAAAACTCATTGATTCTTTTTTTGAGAATAAATCAAACGAGGATAAATTTAAAATGTTATTTTGTCACCCACGTCTGACAAGAACTTGTGCCAAAACCTGTCATGATGTTTTAAAGCGTCGTAATTTATTTCTTTGTAAATGATTATCACGTTGTGTTAAAACTTTTTATATTACAAAGTTGCTTTTTAAATAATATATTTCCAATTTGTAATGAACTAAGCATATAGATGTCTCTGATTGAGCCTTCCTTAATTTTATTAAAGAGGATATAGATGTCTTAAACGTCTATTTAGAACGTGGACGTACGTGCCTTATTTTTCAAAATTATTATTATCATTATTATTTTTTAGAGTCGATTAGCGGCTTTTTTATGCTTATATGCTTCTTACCTTTAGATATTAGATGAACATTTATTGCCTTTTGGCAAATAACTATACAAGAAATTGCGTGAGTGAAAGAGGGAGTGTGTGACAGAATGAGTGAGGGAGAGAGAGAAGAGAGTTGATAGTATATAGAGAAAGAATTTGTCTTTTTTAAGGTTGTGCAATGAAATAGTCTCTTATAATTCTCTACGAGAATGGTCACATATATATACTTTTTAGTTTATAGTTTTATTTGTTTGTATATTTGTAAAAATGCGTATATGTGAATGAGTCTTTAATAAATATTAAATCTTAAATCTATTGTGATTTATGAAATTTAAATCACTTGAATATTTTTGAACTGAACACCGTATTTTTGACAAACTAATTTCTTAACGATCTTTAACTAATTTCTTGTTTTATCATAGTGTTCTATCACTGTTTTTCCCCATATACTATATATAGTTTTTTGTGAACGTTTAGAAATATCGTCTCCGGCATACTTGAATTTGTACAAGTCTACAATGTTATCATCAGTTAACCCTTTTCTGTTTTTCCAAAATTTTATACTAGCCCGATTTGAAGAAGTTGCATACGACAACTAAAGGTGAGTGCAATTTGAAAAGTAACCAACCTACAGGCTAGAAAAACAATTTGGGAAAAGAAGAAATTGCTCGCTACAAGCAATTTCCTCCTTTCCCACAATATATTCTCAAGTATAAAATCACCGGGTCGTAAAATATGTAAAGTTGTAGCGCATCAGACTCCTAATCTTCAATAATGGGATATTATGGGTTCGATCCCCGGCGGCGGCACATATCCTTTCAGACATTTGTCTCTCACCAATGGGTGGATAATCGTAAACCTATGTGGGATAGAAGCTGGAGGCTAGGAAAGGATGTAATGGTAGTGCTGGTGTGAGAAATACAAGGAATCCATTGTTAGGTGCTCTAGCCGCAGCGATATGACTGAAAAGTATTAAAGCGGCGTTAAGCAAGAAAGATATTAACAGATGAATGATGCAGAACATACTAGTCAAATTATCATTATTATCATTCTTTCATTTACTATTTGGAGATAATGATTTTTTTCGTTAGGAGTCGAAAGTGCACATGACTATCAAATCTTGTAGAAGATTCAACCATTATTGAATTGAACAAGCCTGTTTACTGAACTTATTACTGAATTTCTTCTTAAATCTGTACCTTATTATACTATTTCTTCTAAACCCATGTTTTCATCAAAAGGTCTCTCATCTCAAAATATTCCTTATTTGAACATGTTCCTCTCAAAGTCACAATACTTGGTCTAAAGTGAAAGCCTACCACTTGTTGAGTAAATATTTTATATTTGGTGATCTTGGGCGTGATAATCAGAAAATATCAGTATGGTTAAAGCTTTTGAAAATTCGGTCCAAGGTCAAGGTCAAAGGGTTATGGTACTTAGTCTTAAATGAAAGCCCATTATTAGTTGAAAGTATATTTAATATTTGGTGGTCGTTGATGTGAGGAATCAGGAAGTATGAGCAAATCTAAGGTTTTTGAAAAGTCTGTCAAAGGTCAAGGTCATCAGATCTTGGTACTTTTTCTGAAACTAACCCTTGTCATGCTGATCCCAGAATATTCCTTCTTTGACAATGGCTTTGGCAGGTGCATAGACTAAGATCAGCCTGCACAGACGTGCAGTCTGATCTTAGTCTACAGTACCTACTCATTGTTGTTTTGAGAAAAATCTTTGATCTCAAGATTGATCTAATTATGTCAAAGTTTCAAAAATAGTGAAAAGAGGAAAAATATTCAGCATGACAAGGGTTAAGGTACCTGTATATTGTTTGGTGAGTGAATCTACATAACTTAATGGTCCTGCGTGTTAGGAATCGGAAAATTTAAGAAGGATTAACGTTTTTGTAAAAATAGTTTCAAAGTTTCAAAGAGCCACTATAGGACATCCCAATGGCAACTCCCTATATCTTAAGTGGGCAATCAAAATGTCGTACATATAGTTTTATACAAGCTGTATTTACAACATTTTGATGACCCACAGACAATATAGTGTTTTTCAAGTTAATAAGATTTTTTTTTTTTTTTTTTTGAAGACCGTTAAAAAACGAGAATGGCTGAATTCATTCTTATAATCCAACAATATGCGCATAATCTTTAATTCCATAATATTGATATTTTTTACAAAATATTTTATTTAAAATAAGCATAAATAAAGCATGCCAATAACAAATAATTCAACATAAGACAAAAATTTATGGTATTTCCATACACGTAAATGTCACTCATTTACTAGTTCATTATTATAAAATAATCTCATTGTCAAAATATTAAAAAGAGCCTTATGTAAGAAAAGAATTTTAAGCATTTTTTTTTTTTTTTTGCAACAAATCAATAATTTATGAAATAAGATTAAAATTGTTGAACAACAATCATCAGCTTATTATCAATCATAACTAACCCACTACCAAATGATAAAATTTTAGACTAGTCCATGTTAAAGAATTTTTAGCTTACAATTTATAGTTGATCAAATTTTAACCCATTCCTACACAACAAAATTTAGATTTTCCAAAATTGAAAGAAGTTGCATACAACAATTTCAAGTTGATGGACTTTTAATTTTTGACATATTTTTGGATAGAAAACATTGTGGATACTGAAGAAATTGCTTGAAACAAGCAATTGCTTCATCTTCCACAATGTATTACAAAGCTTTTTTCTTGGGGATGTAAAAAGAAGGGATTGCATGGGAATGGGTTAAATATGTTTCTACTTAAGAAAATGTACATGTGTTGGAAAGGATTATTTAAAGCATATAATAATAATGCTAAAAAATACGATGTGAAAAGAATTAAATGTTGATAATTCTCTAAAATCACAAACAAAAATATTACTAGACAACAGAATAATAGACTTACCAATATTGATTGACTGAATGGGGTTTAACACTGCTTTTAACAATATTTCAGTCATATCATTGCGGTTGAAGCACCTAACCTTGGATTCCTGGTATTTCTCTAACCAGTTCGATCACGACACCTTCCTGAGATCTTAATGCCAGACAAGCAATGTGACATGCAGTTATCCTCCTTTTCTCAATTTGTTCTCCTCTCTTTTAGGCAGTTTTTTTTTTCAAAAAGCTTTTGCACAGTTTCTATTGAACTTTTTTAAGTTTTGACCAGTCTAATTTTCAGTTGAGTTGTAGTCAGTTTAAATGAATATCAATTTATAAAACAACATATATACTCAGCACATTCTGGCTGATTGGAGAAATCTCTTGTTTTAACCCCTTAGCACTAAGCAAAATTTTAGATTTTATCTAAATTCAAAGGAGTTCCAGACCACAATTTCAAGTTGATGAAATATAAACAAGAGGCCCATGAGGGCCTGAGACGCTCTACTGGTTATCAAGTTTTCCGTTAAAAAAATCTGATATTTAAGGAAGTTAATTGCTCAAAGAAGAATGCATAAAGAAAAAAAAGGGGGCTTTATCCCCTTTATCATTTTAAGCAACAATCCTCAAGGCCCCTTTTCCCATGTTTCATGACGGATCCACTCCATTTCCAAAAGAAAGTTACTTTATGACCCTACAATCATTCTGTGAATATTTCATCAGAATCTGACAATAATTGTGGACTTAATCACATAAACAGGATTGTTTTGAATGAAAATCAATAAGGCCCCTTTTCCTGTGTTTTCTGATGGATCAATTTCATTCCAAAAGGAACTTTCCTTACAACCCGACAATTGTCCTTTGAAATTTAAAAGACAACTTGATAATGATTGTGATCTTCATCACATACACAAGAATGTTTTGAATGATAATCTGTAAGGCCCCTTTTCCTGTGTTTCAAATGCCACAATTATTCCATGCATCTTTGAAGAGAATCCAATAAAACTGTTGACTTAATTGTGTTAACAAAGATATTAAATTCAAGTTCTCATAGGGCCCCTTTTCCCGTGATATTTTACTGTTGGTTTTATCATTCTATGAAAGTTAAAAGTGAATCCGATGAAATATTGGAAATTCATTATGTTTACTAGAATATTTAAAAAAAAAATCATATGGCCCCTTTTTACATGATACTTGATGGATTGTACCCAGTTCTGAAAAGAACCATCTAAGTATTTGTACAATCATTCTGTGAAATTTTGAAGTGAATCCGGTGAAATCAAGGGACATCATTGTGTTAACCAGAATAGTTAAAAAAGTTTTTCATAAGGCCCCTTTTTATGTGACCCTTGCTATAGTCAGATCCACTGTCAAAATCAACAATTGGAATGATGGTACAATCAATCTGTTTAATCTGTGGAATTTATTGTGTTAATGAGTTTATAGTGAAATATTCATAGGGCCCCTTTTCTCATGATACTTTACAGAACAAACCAAATTTCAAAAGGAACAATTCTATTGAAGGTAGAATCATTCTTTAAAAGTTAAAGAGAATCAATGAAAACAGTGGACTGAATTGTGTCAAGAATTTTTGTAACTAAATGTTCATAAGGCCCCCTTTTCTGTGAAACTTAACAAATAAGACCCAATGTACAAAGGAAAAATCCTAATGATAGTTTGAAGAAAATGATAAAGACTGAGGACTTTATTGTAATAATGATGTTTTGTAATAAAATTTTTATAAGGTCCCTTTTCTTGTGTCACTTAACCAATCAGACCTAATTTACAAAGGAACAATCCAAATGATGGTACAATCATTCTATTAAAGTTTGAAGAGATTCTGATAAAGACTGAGGGCATTGTTGTGTTTATGAGGATTTGGTAATACTTTTTCATACAGCCCCTTTTCCTATGATACTAGACAGATCAGGCCCAATTTGGAAAGAAACAATCCTTATGATGGTACAAACATTCTGTGAAAGCTCTGGACTTGGTAACAAGGATTTATAAATGAAATTTCCATAAGGCCCCTTTTCCTGTGTTTCTTGACAGTTCAAACCCTGTTATGAAAAGAATGATAGTTATGACCTTCCAATCATTCTGTGAAAGTTTCAACAAAATCTGATCAAAGCTGTGGGCTTTATTGTGTTAACAGGGTTTTATTAATTGAATTTTCATATAGCCCCTTTTCCCATGTTACTTGATGGATCTGAACCAATTCCAAAGGGAACTCTTCTTACAAAAGTATAATTATTCTGGTTGAGTATAAAGACAACCCAATCTCATCTGTGGACTTACAAGCATTAATTAAGATTTTTTTAAATTGAATTTTCCTAAGGCCCCTTTTCCTATGTTTCTCAATGGATCAGACCCAATTTGAAAGGAACAATCCTTATGATGGTACAATCATTATGTGAAAGTTTGAAGTCAATCAGGTGAAATCTAGGGCCATTACGTGTTAACTAAGATTTTTTTTATTAAATTTTCAGAGGGCCCCTTTTCCCATGAAACTTGATATATCAAACCGAAAGGAACAATCCATTTAATGTAATAATCATTCTGGGAATGTTTGAAGAGAATTTGTTGAAAACTATGGACTCTATTGTGTTTACGAGGACTTTTTCAATCCAGTTTTAATCGGGCCGTGGTCCTTGACTGATCATACCAAATTTTGAAAGGAACAATTCTTATGATGGTACAATCATTCTGTGAAAGTTTGAAGTCAATCAGATGAAAACTGTGGACTCTAGAGTGTTAACAAAGATCTTTGAATTAAATTTTAATTAGGCCCCTTTTCCCATGTTTCTTGAGGAATCATATCCGATTCCAAAAGGTACAATCCTTATGATGGTACAATCATTCTGTGAAAGATTGAAGAGAATCCATTGTAAATTGTTGGCTCTAGATTATTAATGAGAATTTTTTTATTAAACATTCATAAGGCCCCTTTTTCCTGTGTTTCTTGAATGATCATACCAAATTTCAAAAGGAATAATCCTTATGATGGTACAATCATTCTGTGAAAGTTTGCAGGGAATCCAATGAAAACTATTGACTCCAGGGTGTTAACAAGAATTTTTTAATTAAATTTTCATAAGGCCCCTTTTCCCCTGTTTCATGACAGATCATACCCATTTTCGAAAGGAACGATCCTTATGTTGGTACAATCATTCTGTGAAAGTTTGAAGAGAATCCAATGGAAATTGTGGACTCTATCGCGTAAACGAGGATTTTTAATTGAATTTTTAATTAAATTTTCATAAGGCCCCTTTTCCCGTGTTTCTTGACAGATCATACCAAATTTCGAAAGGAACGATCCTTATGTTGGTACAATCAATCTGTGAAAGTTTGAAGAGAATCCAATCGAAACTGTGGACTCTACCTCGTAAACAAGGATTTTTTAATTAAATTTTCATAAGGCCCCTTTTCCCGTGTTTTTTGACAGATCAGACCAATTTTTGAAAGGAACGATCCTTATGTTGGTACAATCATTCTGAGAAAGTTTGAAGAGAATCCGAAGAAAACTGTGGACTCTATCTCATAAACAAGGATTTTTAATTGAATTTTTAATTAAATTTTCATAAGGCCCCTTTTCCCGTGTTTCTTGACGGATCATACCAAATTTAGAAAGGAACGATCCTTATGATGGTACAATCATTCTGTGAAAGTTTGAAGAGAATCTGATGAGAACTGTGGACTCTATCCCGTAAACGTGGATTTTTTAATTAAATTTTCATAAGACCCCTTTTCCCCTGTTTCTTGACAGATCATACCCATTTTCGAAAGGGAACGATCCTTATGATGGTTCAATCATTCTGTGAAAGTTTGAAGAGAATACGATGAAAATTGTGGACTTTATCGCGTAAACGAGGATTTTTAATTAAATTTTCAAAAGGCCCCTTTTTCCGTGTTTCTTGACGGATCATACCCATTTTCGAAAGGAACGATCATTATGATGGTACAATCATTCTGTGAAAGTTTGAAGAGAATCCAATGAAAACTGTGGACTTTATCGCGTAAACGAAGATTTTTTAATTAAGTTTTGATTAGGCCCCTTTTCCCGTGTTTCTTGACGGATCATACCCAATTTAGAAAGGAACGATCCTTATGATGGTACAATCATTCTGTGAAAGTTTGAAGAGAATCCGATGAAAACTGTGGACTTTATTGCGTAAACGAGGAAAAGTTTAACGGATGGACGATGGACGGACGGACGCACGCACGGACGCACAGACGCCGGACGGGAAAAAGCCATTGCTATAGCTCTAGTGGCCTTCGGCCAGTAGGGCTAAAAATCGTTGACTTTTGAGGAAAAGAATGCAGTGTGAATAATGAATAAATTGCTTTTAACTAGCAATTTCTTCATTTTTATCACTGTTTTCCAAAGCTTGTTTTTTTTTAGGGGTGTAAAAAGAGGGATTGTGTGGGAATGGGATTTTGATGCCAATCAAGAAAAGAAGCTTGAGAAACAATTGTTCGAAATGAAGAAATTGCTTGTAATAGGTAATTTTTTATTACCCATATTTTTTACCAAAAAGGCAAATATATCTAAAATATTATTAACTTGTTATTTTTGTTTGTAACTTCTTACAAATTGGGCAAGTCTAAAACTTTGTTATCAGGTAATAGGTTAAGAAAAATTAACCTTGTCAAATTGTTTTCCCAAAATAATTCATTTCAGGGGAGCACATCTCTACACTAATGAAACCTCAGTTAACTCATTACCACATGAAAAAACAAAAGCATTGCCTACGGGTGCCAAGCTCAGCTTTTGGGTGCTGGAAAGTGGACAAAATGCATCTAGACTTATCCCCCTTGATAGTATAGGTTGCTCTTTTTATAGTGAACAAGTGTGCCAAGTTTCAAGTGAATGCCTTTAGTAGAACCAGAGATATCACAAAATATCAAAGTTTTCGCACAACGCCAACAACAAAGACACCGACACTGAGGCTATCGCAATACCTTGATTTTCTCTGAAAACGGTCAAGCTAAAAATTGGACTAGTCTTAATTGAAAGAATATTGCAGGAGACATTTTCAAGTCAGCCAATTTAAATAAATCTTTGCATCTTAGGATAGAAAACATTGTTGGCAATAAAGAAAATGCTATTCAAACACAATGTCTTGTGCTTTTTTTTCTAGAGTGGTGTAAAAAAGCAGGATTGTGTAGGAATGGGTCAAAAAAGATTTTGTATGCTAAATCCTACTGCAGGGGGTTGTTGATGGTTTCCCGATTCTTGCATTGGGAGATTAGAATTGGAACCAGCCAATATAGACTGGTTCACTACTTGACTGTCAGCATTCTCAGCAAGCCGCCTTAAAGCAAGTGTGCTCTCGTGTTCTAACAGAGCTACTTGGCCAGCACAAATAGATGTAGAAATCGGAATCATTGAAATCGTATTAAGAGTTTGACTCCTATCTCCCAAATTTCCTCCTATAATCTCACTTGTTTGGTTAACACCTAAACCACCCGCCATATTAAGTAGACTAGTCCTGTTGATATTTCTATCTGGCAGGAAGAGTCCATCTCTATTTGCAGGTAGGTAAGAATTATTTTCTGGCTGCATATTGCAAGTAAGATTGTTGCTGAGTTGAATGGCATGAACAACATCTGTAGCCGAATGTGTTTGATTTGAAGCAATCACATTGTTTGATCGTGAAAAACTATTCTCTTCAACATTCCTACACAACATTATTGATGGGTTCAATGGCGGTATTATCATAGAATTTATTTTCTCTTCTTCTTGAATATCTTGTGAGTGAAGGCGCAAGTTTTCTGTGGCAACACGTGTAAGAGCACTAATGGTGGACTTGTTCTCCTCCAACAAACCTGTGAACATTTGTCGCACATTGAAGGACGGATTTTGTTCAGAATTAGAGTCCTTCACTATCTCTGAGTTTGTCACATTTAAACTTGGCACATTTATTGGTGAATACAAGTTCTGGTTTACTGACATACTACAAACTTGTTCAGTGTTCTTCTTCAATTTATGTTCTGTGTGTAGTAATTTAGCCTGTTCTCTTTCTATGCCATGTGCAGCAAGCATATGTGTAAAGTATTGATTACACACCTTATAGTACTCACCACATATACTACACTGATATTTCTTTTTATCACAGTCAGTTGCTTTATGCTCTTTCAGATCATCCTCGTTTGAAAATATTTTTTTACAATCCAAACACCGTACAGGCCCTGCTTTGTGCGCTACGCTGATGTGGTGAAGGAAATCAGATTTGTGAACAAACTGGGCTTCACATTTTTCACAACGCAGAGATTTGTCATCCTCGTGAGTTTTCTCATGTCTCTTCATTCCTTTCTGGTACTTAAAGGATTTCCCACAGAACCTTCAATGGTAGGAAAAGAGACAATATTAACCCATTCCTAAACAGTGACGCTTTTGGACGACCATTATGAAAAACAATTGACAAAACATTGTATAAAATGAAGAAATTGCTTGCAACAAGCTGAACTTTGAATTGTCGTCTTTAACTCCTTTCAATTTGGACCAGTCTAAAATTTTGTTGTTTGGAGATGAGGTGCCATGAAAAAAAAAATTATTGAACATGTCCTTTATAAATGGATATAGTTGAGATTTTTCTATGTTTTCTTCTTTTTTTGTAATGTCATTTCAATGTGGAGATTATAAAACACTGTTTTTAATGACCACAAATTTTTTACTAATATAAACTTAATCCATTACCCTACAACAACACCTTTTTACACCTCACAAAGAAAAAGGTTATGAAAACATTGTGGAAACATCAAGGTATTGCTTGTAACAAGCAATTTCTCATTATTAAAAGTATTTTCTACCCATTAAGATAAAGCAATCTAAAGTTTTATCAAATAAAATTAAATTTTGGATTTTTCAACTCTCTGAGTAGAAAACGGTGTGGACTTCTGACAAGCCATTTCTTCATTTTCCACAATGTTTTCCAAAGCTTTTTTTCTTGGGGGGCGTCTTAAAGCGTCACTGAGAGGAATGGGTTAAGGGGAAGCTCTATGAAAGGCAAATGATATCAACCCAAGGTATTTCTGTGTTTCAAATTGTCTTTAAGAAAATCATATCATTTTTCAAATGTCTATTGAAAATCGGTAGTTTTAACCAGTTACCGTGACAACGAAATTACAGACTGATCCAAGTTCAAAGAAATTGCAGATGACAATTTTTAGTTAATGATATATTAGACATCTTTGTATTTGGGGTGAGACAATATTGTGGATAATGAAGAAATTACTTGTTACAGTATAAACATTGTGAATTTGACGATTGAACGATGAAGGCTCAAAATCATGATTGATTGTGATTGAATGCTGATCGCTAAAATATTGGGTTAAAGTTTTATAATAGGTTAAAGGTCAAGGTCATAGGGTCAAGGTTATTATCTTAAAACCTTGAATCATTTACTGATAAGTGCATGTGCATGTTTTGGGGTTAATTATCTTGTAACAGGTTAAAGGTCAAGGTCAAAAGATCAGGTCAAGGTCAAAAGATCAAAGGGTCAAAGTCATTGTCTTACATGAAAACCAATCTCCTGATGAATGCATGTGGATCAAAAACTGACAAAGATAGGAAAAATTGAAGTTTTAGTTATAGTTATTGATAATGGGTTAAAAGTCAACATCATGAAGTCACAGGGTCAAGATATTGGTCTCAAATAAAACCTATGTCCTGAACAGTGCATTTGTGAAATATGAGTCGTCTAGCACTAGTTATGATTCAAATATAAAAACTTTAACCAAGTGGGATGCCAAGGGTACAACAATAGCTCTTCTAGAACTTTCGTCCCTGGCAAGGTAAAAAGTAAAAAGTAAAATTAAATAAGTTGTAGTTTCAACTTCTAAATCACCAAACCAACAAAAATACTTCACATAAATGTAAGAGGTAAACACTGACTTCTAGTCTAAATAATTGATTTCATTGGCCTATTTCTTTTTTTTTTCTATTGACAGCCTTGATCCATCTTTGAATAGTTATCTACATTCCTTTCTATTTGAACCATTCCAGAATTTCATCGCATGGTAACATATTTCAATAACAAATGAAAGCTCTCACAAACCTGCAGGTAAACTGTTTCTCTGATGAGTGACTCAACATGTGGTCATCAAGCTGCGATTTCTTGGCATACTTTCCACCACAGACAGAACATTCATGCGGTTTGATCTGTAGGTGAACACAGCGTGTGTGCGTGGCAAGATTTGAGCTGTGGTTGAACTCGGCTCCACAAATAGAGCATAAATAGGGTTTTTTACCTGCAATAGACAGTGATGGATTATGAAATGCAAAATGTGTGCTCTGTCAACATTATGTAAAAGGCTTTCATTAACCATCAACTTGTCTAAGTCCCAGGGACTCAACATTACCCATATTAAAGGTTGAGGAGTACCTGATTTAACCCACTCAATGACAGTGATTGTGCAAGAAATAGTTTAAATATCATCATGTTGTTTCTTAATTGAATAAGCTAGGTTAACCCATTACCAGACAGCAAAATTTTAGGCTGGTCCAAATTGAAAGGAGTTGCAGACGACAATTTAAAGTTGATGAAATTTCAGACTTTCTCATCTTCCTGGGTAGAAAACAAAGTGGAAATGAAGAAACTGCTTGTTACAAGCAATTTCTTCATTTTCCACATTGTTTGCCCTATTGTTTTTCTTGAGGGGCATCAAAAGCTCAGTCAGTAACAAGCTGTGCTCTCAATCCTGGGGTTGTGAGTTTGGACCCAATCTCAGCCAACTTACTTTAGAAATTGGACTGAAGTCATCATGACATGCGTCATTTGTTAATGATTTATGAGAAAATAATGATTCTAGTCTAATAGCTACAAGCAATTTCTTCGTTTTCCACAATGTTTTCCCAATTGCTTTTCTTGAGGGGTGTCAAAAAGCGTTGTTGTGTTGGAATGGGTTAAAAGTATCATTAAACCCCATATAATCAGTCAATCAACCAAACACAGCAGACCTAATAAAAGTTTTACAAACCAGTATGTATGTGCATATGCATTCTTAGTTTGTATTTCATCTGAAACCCAACACCGCAGACTTCACATTTATGCTTCTTGACATCAGAGTGTGTCATCATGTGTCGCTTCAACTTGTTCTTACTGATCAGCCCTTTTCCACACAATTCACAAATATACGGTCTTTCACCTGTAATAATGATGAAAAGATAGGAGTGTAAATAAAAAGTGGGGATAACAGCTGAAGGCTAGGAAAGGATGTACTGGTAGTACTGGTGTGAGAAATACCAGGATTTCAATGTTAGGTGCTCCAGCCGCTGCGATATGACTGAAATAATGTTAAAAGTGGCGCTAAACCCCATTCAATCATTCAATCAATCAATAAAAAGTGAGATTAGTCGTACCTAATAAATCAGCATCATTTCATGTAACACTTTTTCCTTCTAATTGGTCCCTTCTCAACCCCTTACCAGATGGCCAAATTTTAGACTAATCCAAATTGAAGGGAGTTGCAGACGACAATTTGAAGCTTGTGAAATTTTAGAATTTTTTTACTTTTGGGGCTGGAAACACTGTGGATAATGAAGAAATTCCTTGTAACAAGCAGTTTCTTCAGTTTCCACAGTGTTTTCCAAAGCCTTACTTCATAGAGGCGTTGAAAAGTAACATTGTGTGGGAATGGGTTGAAGAGTCGTGGATAACATTTGAATGAAGTTTCAAGGCCCTAGGTCAAATGGCTTATGACTAGGAAAACTGAAATCATTTTCAATCAATTTTTGATTGTGACCTTGACCCTTGGTCTATTTTACTTAAAAACACTAAGGCACCTCCTTGGGTCATGGATAACATTTTGTATAACATTTCAAGGTCCTAGTTCAAATTGCTTATGAGTTAGAGCATAGAAACATTTTTCAAACAAAGTTAAATTGTGACCTTGATCTTTAACCAACGTGACCAAACAACATTTGGGCAATTCTGTTAAACAGTAGCAACACTAATACAAAGTTTGTGGTTTTAGGTATCGGTTCAAGAGTTAGAGCAAGAAAATAGAAAAGCCTGCAGATGGATGAACGAAAGTTGGACAGATGGACAGACAGAAATGGTGAAAACAATGTACCCTCCTCTACTTCTTAGGTGGGGAATAATAAAAAGCTTTAAGAGTAACTCTACTCTAACTATCCATGGATAATTACAACAAATTATCTTTACAAGAGCATCGCATACATGTGAATGCCTCATTCAACTGTATGTGCTTGTTAGTGAAAAAAGTACAGTAGTTTAATTTATCAAAGGTTTCAAATAGAATTCTTTTTTCAAGTGATACATTTATATTAAGAAAATTATGCTACCACAAATATTCTTTTTCTTAACCAATTACCACATGATAAAATTTTAGACTGGTTGAAATTCAAAGGAATTGCAGATGAAAATTTAAAGCCTATGAAATTTTGAAGTAATTGCTTGTAACAAGCAATTTTTTCATTTCCACAATGTTTCCTAAAGCTTTTTTTCTTGGGGCGTCAAAAAGAGTCAATGTTTGGGACTGGGAGATTTTAAAAATTGATCACACTGTATTTACCTGAATGTAATCTCTTGTGAACATCTTTTTTATTCCAGGGCATGACATGGCCACATTCTTCACAAGTATAGGGAGACTTGGACTCGCTATTCCTCTTCACACACTTGTCACCTTGTTCATCTGCTTTTACATCATTGATCTCAGCTGACTTTTTTTGCTGTATGTGTATTTTATTCGAGGTTTTATCATATTCAGAACTTGGATGTTCTGTATAAATATGTTTGTCTAAATCTCCTTGATTATTAAATGCAATATTACAAAAACTACAGTTAAGGACAGGGTTATGTAATTGATTGCTGTCCCGAAGATAGGATTTTTCTTGTGGATCTGGTAAGATATCTGGCCTACAGTTTAATTCTACTGCAGTATTATCTATTTGCATAGCCTTGGACTGAATTTGTTGCAAACTTTGTTGAGCTTTATCTTTTCTTCTACATCCAGAAGAACTGCTTTGTTCTACAATTATAGGGCGACTTAATTTTGTCTTTCCAGCCTTTTTTGCAGATGGCAAAGTTTTCACAGATTTAAGCTTCTCTCTTAATTTTGTAGGTTTCTGATGTTTTTTGGCAGGTTTCCTTACAGCAGAATTGCTATCTGGTTTAGGAAATTCACAATGTATCACTGATTCTTCTATTTGAGTCTTTAGATCTGCTACGCAGGAAGTTGAATTTTCCTTAAGATCATTTGACTGTGTACTGCTGATTGAAGAAATGCAATCAACAGATTTTTGTGATGTTTGTTCCGTAACTTCTAAAAGCTTAATTGAAGAAGCAATGTTAGTAAAATTAGACTTTGTGGTTTTGATTGTTTTTGAGTCATCAGCCTCGTTTCTTGATACCCTGGTTCTCCTACTCACCAACGAAACTTTCTTCAGCCGACCTGTGCTTTGTTTTCTAGTTCTTTTTTCTTTTTCTTCAGGAGATGCTGTCTGTGTAAAGCAGCAAACAGCATCATATTTGGGAAAGGCTGTTTTAAGTTTGCTGTCATAATGATAACAACCTCTAGAAGTGTGACTTCCTTGCAAATGAACATGTAGCTGGCAGATGGTTTCAAACTGATGCCGGCATGCTCCACAGAAATATCCATCATTTCCCTGCATACTGCTTGTGCTTTCACAAACATGTCCAATTTTAGGGTGGAAAGACTCCACACAGGTGACTCCACTCATTGATGTACTGCCAAGGTTTTCAATCAGCTTAACAGATTTGCTTTTAGACTTCATAGCTACAATCACTTACTTCACTTTAGCTATGTTTCAATAAGCATCATCTTTACTGATAAGATATGATTTGTTTCATCTTCTCATTAAGACAGAAGAATTGCATATTGTATCTGTTTAGTCATTAACACTTATCATTTATTCTATCCTGCAAATAAAAGAAAAAAGTTTTTAAAATATATTCAGAAACTCATTATCATGATTCATGTATCATATCTGAATCCTGCTGCTGACACATTGTGTGTAGTGATTGCCTAACACTGTAACTGTAAGAAGAGATGGTTTGTAACTAGAACTTTCTATCTTTCTAACAACACTTCCTCCTTTACAGGTTCCTTTCTTTTTAAATTAACCCATTCCCAATGGTGCTTTTAAACACCCAAAAATATAAAAGCTTTGGAAAACATTGTAGAAAATGAAGAAACTGCTTGTCACAATCCCACTTAGGCCAATATTTGCCCATTGGTGAGAGAAAAATGTCAAAAACGGATTTGGCACAAATTAAATTTTCCATTAAATCACATGCCTCAAAAATCAGTGGTAATGGGATATCTGCAACAGTAATGATGGCCATAGAAGGGTCAAATCCTTTGATTGAATGTTTAACGCATTTTCAACAGCCTGTTTATAAATATTCCTATGTGTCAATTTTACATCTATGACACTAAATAACATTTTGTGGCATGATAAATAATTTGTTAAATTTGTTTGAGATACCTTAGATATGAAACTGTCGACAAATTATGCGTCCGGATAATTACCCGCCCGGATACTATACCAATACAGAAATTCAACCATTTGTCTGCTCTAGCGTTTTATAGTCACAAAACACGTTTCATGATGTTTATTTCAGCGTAGAATTTGATGAAATGATTTTCAAATCTTACATTTAACACTCTATGCACAACTTAAAAAAGACTTTTAGAGTATTCAACAAGAACAGTAAATGGCGGATTTTTACAAAAGGGAGCTAACTGAAAAATATGTAAAAATTTCTACAAAAGAAGTAGCAGACGCAATGTTGCCCCAAACTGAGCTAGATGGAATAAGATTCCTATGCGATTGTTTGTTTGTTTGAATGAGGTTTAACGCCGCTTTTAACAATCTTTCAGTTATATCGCGGTGGCTGGAGCACCTAACCATGGATTCCTGGTATTTCTCGCACCAGTACTACCACTACACCCTTTCCTATAGCCTCCAGCTGCTATCCCACATAGGCTTACGATTATCTGCCCATTGGTGGTAGACAAATGTCGGAAAGAGAAATGCCGCCGTCGGGGATCGAACCGGGGACCCTTTAATGATAATAATTATGAAGATGATGATTATATTTCATGTGATAGTAATAATTTGCGAAAGATGATGAAATAAATACCTCCACTGACATATATCTTTTCAGGGCGGCTTCAATTCAGGGCCGGTAAAAGGACCTTGGCTGAATTTTCCAGGTAATATCATACTTATGTTCAGAAATAAATGTAAGTCGTTTGCTGTATTCGAAATATCTTGCTGCAAAATAAAATTCCATTTGGGTAAAAAGCCTTGGGGAACACTTTTAGTTCCATTTTCTCAATATGTTCTTTCAATCCGATGATGTAGACTATATGGTTGAGAGAGCCTAGACGGAGAGAGATAGACTGGGGGAGATGGATACAGAGACAGAGAGAGGGACGATAGTTGCCTAATTACCGGTCAAAAAAAAGGAAACCAAAGAAATACAACTTACAAATACTATAGGCCTATATATCCATTTCTTATTAATATAATTAAAAAAAAAAGTTCAATTTAGCGAAGATTTTACCATTTGAAACTGTTGGCGATATGAGCAACTAAGAACGCTTCAAACCAAGACAGTTCTGTTTCCAAATTACCGTTTTCGTTGAGATAAAAAAAACAAACTTTTCTGTGGATAAAAATGCAGGAAATTGGATAGACAAAAATGAAATTAAATCATGTCTTATAGATAAAACAAGACAATAGGATTAATTTCAAGCAATGCTTATTACTCGTATCCCTCGCTAGCGGTATAGCTAATGATGACATTAAATCGTGTATACTCCCCCCTCTCTCTCTCTCCTCGCCCTATCTCTCTTTCTAACTTCCACTCCCTCTCTCAGTCCCTCTATTCCACTCTCTGTCTCTCACTCTTTCACCCCCTCTCTCTCCCTCTCTCTTTCTCTCTCCCTCATTCTCATTCTCTCTCTCTCTCTTCAGTTCCCTCTCTCTCTCATTCTCACTCACTCTCTCTCACTCTCTCTCTCTCTCTCTCTCTCTCTCTCTCTCTCTCTCTCTCTCTCTCTCTCTTTCTGACAGCGTCTATAGTGCAGTAGTAGCGCGTAGGACTCCTAGTCATGGGGTTCTGGACTCGATTCCCGGCCGCGGCAAATATCCTTTCCGACAATTTTTCCCACCAATGGGTGGATAATCGTAAACTAAAGTTGGATGAGTAGATGAAGGTTCGAGAAGGGTGTGAGAAATACAAGGAATCCATGATTAGTTGCTCCAGCCGCCGCGATATAATTAAAATACTGTACAAAGGAGGCATTAAACCCCATTCAATCTCTCTGTTTCTCTCACTCACTCATCCTCTTTCTCTATCTCTATCTCTGCACCCTCTCTTTCTCTCCCCCTCTCCCCCTCTCTCTGTCCTCTCTCTCTTTCTGCTCCCACTCTCTCCCTCTCTCTTTCTCTCTCTTTCTTTCTCTCTCTCTCTCTCTCTCTCTCTCTCTCTCCCTCCCTCTCTCTCTCTCTCTCTCTCTCTCTCTCTCTCTCTCTCTCTCTCTCTCTCTCTCTCTCTCTCTCTCTCTCTCTCTCATACATTTCGAACTCTGACATTCGTCGACATTAATCTGTTTATGTGATGCATTTTTGTTGCTGTTACATATCATTTTTGTTGCTTTTACATATTTCTTATCATATTTTTTTTCAAAATAGTGCTTTTAACCCATTCACGTTTGTTGAAATTTTAGGCTGGTCCAAATTGAAAAAGGTTGCAGACGACAATTGAAATTGGGTGCAATTTGAAATGAAATGAGTCTATGTTGTGGAAAATATTGTGGGAAAAGAAGAAATTACTAAAGCTATCAAAGATGACGCTTTTCTAACTAAAAATATTTAACGGGTTTATATAACTCCCGCGTCGCAGATCATATATTACAAACTTTGATGGCATCGGTATATAGAACGTCGACCTATTGACGGTATAATATGGTGTACCGTTTAGGTCAAAAGTCCCCTATAAGTCGTCTTAGCACAAAGAACGCGTGCACGCCGGCGTAGGGGCGACTGGCTTGTTCAAAGTCCGCACGTCCTGTGTGTAAACCTTATGCACATGAAGCGTCCTAAAAACGAGAGGGGACAGAACGCGAAGGAGAGAAAACGTTTTCGTTGGAGTCCTCTGAGAAATTTTGATTTTGAAGACTTTTTCGTTGACGATCATGACACACGGTAACTACATAAGCTGCTGTTACGTCAATTTGAATGTGAAATTTTGTGTCAGTGCCCTTTCCTGTTCAATCACTTGTTTTTACGTCATGGTGGTTTTATGCCCGAGTAAACATTGTGGAAAATATAGAAATTGTTTGTAACTATCAAATTCTACTTTTTCCACAATAATTTCTACGCTACTGAATGATAATTTTTCAAATAAGATAAACGTCTGCAAAGCCTTTAAATTTGGACCATTTTAAAATTTTGTTTGTTTGTTTGTTTGAATGGGGGTTTTACGCCGCTTTCAACAATCTTTCAATTATATCGCGGCGGCTGGAGCACCTAACAATGGAATCCTGGTATTTCTCACACCAGTACTACCATTACATCCTTTCCTAGCCTCCAGCTGCTATCCCACATAGGTCTACGATTATCGACCCATTGGTGGGAGACAAATAGTCGGAAAGGAAGAGTGCCGCCGTCGGGGATCGAACCCCTAAAATTTTGAAAAACAGTAAAGGGTTGAGCAGGTGCGTATTATTGCAACCCTGTTTAATAAATCCATTCCCACACAATCTCTCCCTTTTACGTCCACAAGAAAAAAATGCGGAAAATACAGCAATTTGAAAAATACAGCTTATGATAAGAAAATTCTTCATTTTCCGCAATGTTTTAGAACTACCCCAACAGAACAAAGAATTTTAAAATTTCACCAACTAAAAAATGCCGTCTGCAACTTCTTTCAATTTGGACTATTCTATTTTTTTTACGGGAATGGGTTAATATGGAGGTCTGCGAGATAAGGAAAACTGTTGGCCATAGATTGCTCAAGGACCAAAGAAGAGCCTCTTCTTTATAAAGCAGAACTTTAAGTTATCTCCCTTTGTGTCAGGCCCTCCACCAGGGATAGGAAACTAGGTCAGGATCCAACCTTGCACATTTATGTAGTTTATCAATAAGCTGCCCGTAGAAAATGTGAATAAGGTATGTCATTTTTTTCAAATTATGAGTGAATGATTGATTTTTCTTGCTTTAGAGCCCGTATGTTATTTCTTGACGAAATTGAGAGCGACTTTCTTTTCCGACCGATTTCGTTTGAAAAGGGCCTCAATATGGCGACGACTAGGAAGTGACTCGAGCAGGATTTGGGTCTAATCACGCCTTTCCTGTTTACTTCACGCAATAAAAGTATAAAAATTCTAATTTCTTTCGACTTCAATTATTTTTCTAACAATTCGTCTTCTTATTTTGTACCTTAATGGCTGATACTTCATTCGCGTCTCGAGGTTGACTACGTCGCTACTTGCCGACAAGGGAGGTAATTACATGTATACAGCTGATTGAGGCCCGTCATTAGGGTACAAAAAAGTGCTAGGCTTGTGTGAGCCATTTAAATTGAATAGCCCCATTTACCAATTACCACATGACAAAATTTTAGACTAGCCCAAATTCATAGGAGTTGCAGAAGACGATGCAAACTTTTTGAAAGTCAACTTTCTAGATAGAAAACACTGTAAAAGATGAAGAAATTGTAACAAGAAACTTCATCATTTTCGGCAATGTTTTCGAAAGCCTTTTTTTGAAAGGGATCTCTAAAAGTGTCATTGTATGGGAATGAGTAATGTAATTCTAGAGACCCAAACTGGTTTTAATAAGGTCAAAACAACAAAGAGAGCAAGCCAAACCTTTTATTTAAATTATGGTTTTGTACTCTTGTATAGGCCTACTCTTCACCTCAATGCATTATCGTGCATGTAAGGAACCTGGGGTTTAGTACCAATCAAAAAATGTTTTTTATCTGATGAAATAGTTTTTATATATCTTACATACATTTAATATATCTTTTAGTAAAGTTTTTGTCCAGTTCTATTCTAAACTTCTACATGAAATTTATGTTGAAAGTTGCCTTGTTAACCCTTTAGAAATTTTGGATCGCTTCTGCAGTTATCATGTGTCTTACAAAAGAGAGTGTCTATGACAACCAAAAAGAAGCAAATTTATTTTTCAATTTTTGTCATCTATCTTTTCTTTTAAACAATTAATCTAGAAGATTTTTTTGATGTAAGTTTTAGTTTAGAGTTATGAAAACTCATGTTAATTTTATTCCCTGTCCCCTATTTTGTGAAATGTATTATTTGGAGGTCAATTTTGCATCTCCTTGGGTTTAAGTTAAGTGTGCTGTATGGTATGGGTGTTTCTCACAGCAACAGTTATGGGCCCCATAAACTAAACATCCTGTGAAAAAATAAGGTCACCAAAGTTCACTGGGGCTCCTTAGGGGCCATGCAAGATAACATAGGTATGCATGATAATTGAGTTTTGACAATATGTGTTGATTTCTAGCAAAAAAGCCCTGTGAAAGTACTGGTATCACTTGTAGCTTGATTGTCAACACAATTTCCTTAAAAAATTAATTTCATAAACAACTCTGAAATGAAAAGGACAGACAGGAGGTGTCCACAAAGAACAGACTCAGCTCATGTGCAGGCTGATCTTTGTCTATACCTCCTGCCAAAACTGGAATATTAAGAGTTCAGCATGACAAGCTGCATTTCTAGGGAGTGTCAAACAGCCTGATTGTGTGGAAACATAATGCATAATCTTCATGTCATGTATTTCAGGTAAAAAAAAGATAAAAGGAGAAACACCTTCTCATATTGAATTTGTTTTATTTGTAGGTTTATGCCAAAATAGATGTTAAAAATGGAGGAGTTTAGCTCAAGTTCAATACAAGAATGCCTAATACAAGCATCAGATGTAGAGTTTGTCAGTTTCCATACTGGTATTGACTCAGTATCTACAGGTTTCCCTTCTCCACCCTTCTCCACCTCTCTGACAAATGCACAAAACCACAACAAGAATGAAGGTGATATAGCTTTTCATGATGGTGAATTACCCGTCAGAATGTATGCTGATCTAAGTGAAGAATCTATTTCCAAACATGTTCTAGAAAGAGATAAGGTAGTGGAGCTTTGTCAGGCATCAGACATGGTGCATTCTCTCGTAAATACCACTAGGCTAGATAACAATGCGTGTCGACAGAGGGAAACAGGTCTTCCAATTCCAGATCCCTTATGCACCAGAGCCGCTAAGGACCAGGTTATCGAAAATGGTGAAGAAGACCAAACTGACGTTATTGATCCATCTGATGCCAGTGACCTGCTGCAGGAAATACAAGAACAGAACAAGAAAAGACTTGATGAGATGTTTGATGCTACTCTTGAGGTTACACCATTCACTGAAGATGTTGATGAAGCTGAAATAATTGAAATGGAGAAACTGTCACAAGAAAAGAACACATTGTTTTCAGAGAATCTTGGTCTGATTGCTAAAGATAGTAAAGAGTTTAAGTCTATGAGCAAAGTGAAATCAAGTCAAAAACGAATAAGGACTAGAAAATCTGTTTGGAGTCCAACTCCATCAAGTGATGCTGAAATAGTCCCTGAAGCTGGACATAAACATATCAAATATACATATAAATGTGGAAGCTGCTCCCGAACTTTTCTTGAAATGTGTAAGTTACACAATCATTTGGTGGACCATGGGTACGGAGGGTCATATAATTACGACCACATTCTTAAAACTGCATTTCCTAAATACGACACAGCATGTGCCTCAACACAAACAACCCTTGATGAACTACTTAAGGAGGAGGTAGCTTCAACTAAGAAATTGGTCATCACACCACTCAGGAATGTGATCAAACCAAAAGTAAATGCTGTTAAAGAGAAGAAAAAGACTATGGAATTACCACTGAAGAAGCCTATTTCATCTCCTACTGCAAAGAGAAAACGTGGAAGACCCAGAAATATAGAGAAAAGTGTTCCAACTACAAAAGATACAACTGCTCCGACCAAAACACTAAGAACTAAGATACGAGTTAAAACAGAAGATGGTGGAAATACATGGAAAGGAGTAGAAGTAAGCATAGATCAAAAGACTGATAATGCAGAAGAAAAACCTAGTGGAGTTGAAACAGAACTGAATGACTCAGAAAAGCCAGTTGAAACTGAAGCAGGTGATAAAAAAACATCAACACATGTGAATGAATACTGTAAAGAAGTTGAAGAAGATATTGTTTCTCTAATAGATAAAGATAAATCATCTAACATGAATACCGAGTTGCAATTGGAAAAGCCAAGGAAAACTTCCACAAGAAAAAGGAAGATGTCCATACCAAGGAAATTACCAGCTGTTGGGACACTAAATGGAAATTCTACTAATACTGAGAAGGAGAAGACCATTGTCTGTGATTTTTGTCCATGTAAATTCCAGTTTCCTAGAGGTTTGACTCGTCATGAGCAAGAAAAGCATGAAGACAAAATGAAATTTGAGTGTGAAATCTGCCATATGAAATTCATGAGAGAGGCCAACAAAAAGAGACATGTTATATGTGTACATGGTTCTGTTAAAGCAAAAACTTTAAGTGAAAAGAAGGGACTCAAAACTCTAAGAAAAAAGCCAGGTAGAAAACCTAAAGTAAAGATATCTGAAGTGGACATTCCTTGTGAACATTGCGGTAAAGTTCTACCAGAGTCAAAAGCTGTGATACATGCCAGACTTCATTCAGGTCAGTCAACCAACTTCAGTGTTATTTTTAACTTTTCACAATTATATCTTCATTGAACAAAACTTCAGTATTTGCTCTCAAAATTTTTTTGTTGATAAACAACTGGCCTTGGCCTTTTCAGGACACAATTTTTCCCCCAGTGATTCCTGATTAGATATTTCCTTGGGGTAGCCTCAGTTGGCACAGAGGCCAGTTTTATTTAAAAAAAAGCAGTTTTATATTTACTGTATTTGTTGTGAATTCAATGTGAAACGAGTTAAGAACCACTTTAGATTCCCAGATTTTTGTATTATAAACAAAACTAGCTTTGGCAAGTGTCTATTTGATTGACAGTGCATGTTATCTTCAGTTATGCATAAGATTGGCCAATAATGACTATTTACGACCATGTTTTTCAACTCAAAAAAAGACGTAATGGGTTAGTGTTTTAAACTCGCGATTTCAGATTTTCTGATTTAGTTAGTGTTAATTTTAACCCCTTTGCTTTATAACTATAAGAGCAATGACAATCTTTCTATTACAGGGGAGCGTCCTTATATCTGTCATGTCTGTGGTAAAGGGCTTATCAGTGATAAAAAACTAAAACGGCATTTACTCATACACTCTGAAGTTAAAAGACATACATGTGAAGTGTGCGGACAGGGATTCTCCATGAAGTATAAACTGAGAACACATATGTACATACATACAGGTAAGTCTCTCTTTCATCTTAATCCATTCCTACGCAACAAACTTTTAGACTGGTTCAAATTGAGACAAGCTGCAGAGGACAGTTTAAAGTTGATGAAATTGTATTTTTTTTTTTTTTGTCTTTTAGATAGAAAACATGGTGGATAATGAAGAAATTACATGGTACAAGCAATTCATTCATTTTCCACAATGTTTTGGAAAGCTTTTTTCTTGATGGGCATAATAAGGAGGGATTGTGGGGGAAAAGGTTAACTCATACTAGAGAGAGATTGCAAACAATAATTCAGAGTGTGTTTTAATTTACAATTAACCTTCCCACTTCCCACACAATTCTCCTTTTGGACATGGGTAGATAATCGTAAACCTACATGCGATAGCTGCTTGAGGCTTGGAAAGGAAGTAGTGGTAGTACTGGTGTGAGAAATACCAGGAATTCATTGTTAGGTGCTCCAGCTTCTGCAATATGACTGAAATACTGTTAAAAAGAGGTGTTATACCCCATTCAATCAATCAATCCTTTTGGGTACCTTGATAGAAAAAATCTTTGGAAATGTCCTCATTATCCGCAATGTTTTCTACCAAGAAAGACAAAGATTTTAAATTCCATCAACTTGAATTGTTGTCTGCAACTTCATTAAGTTTGAACTAGTCTAAAACACATTTGAGAACACATTGAGAACACATTTGAGTAAAGAATAAATCTCTTGTTACAATAATTTCCAAGTTTATTTTCTTCAGTTTGTCAAAAGGCAGGATTGTGTGGTCAATGGCTCAAGACATCAGCTTTTAGAAATATTAAATATTTTTGAGGTAGTAAAAGTTTAAGTACTGTCAAAAAACCTTTACAAGTATGATGAACTTCTTTGTAGCAAATTGACAAATTGCTGGCCCCGCCCACTTACTCCATTTGCCATGCTGATAAGCTCCGACAGGAAGTCCAGCTTCAATTTTAAACGGTGTTATTTTGCAAAATATATGCTTAGTAGCATGTTATAAAAGAGTAGAATGGTTGGTTGGTGACCTAAGCGTCGTAACTACAGCTTGAATAAGCTGTAGTTACGTCATTTAAGTCACCAAACCAACAATAAAAGTAAACAAAAATGGCGGCCAATGTCGGAGTTTATAAGCTCAGGTCCGGGCTGAATAAATAATTTGATTGGATGGATGATTCATTGATTGACAGCAGCAAATGGTCAATTCCCGTTCCCATGGGCCTGACATGGGATTTTTATTCTTATGGACAACTGTTTTTTTCTAGGCCTTTTGTCTGGGGACAAGTTGGTACCAGGGGAAATCATTGTGTGGTATATCCCTTTCCTTTTTTGCAAAATTTTAGAACTGTTCAAATTCAAAGGTTTTGCAGACAAAAATTTCAAGTGGATTTGATTAGAAAAATAACCACTCAGAAAGGTAGAAACTAGTTACAAGCAATTTCGTCTTTTTCTAAAATGTTTCTCAATTATAAAATCACAGAGATGTAAAAACCAGGGATTGAACAGGAAAGGATATATATATCTCAAAGATAACTTGTTATATACACTTGTATTGGAAAATTATCATAATGTTTATATTGAAGGGTGTTAATGAAGAAAATGCTAGGTTCCAGCATTTTCTTCATGAAGATCAATGTAATCTCAAAATCTATTGCTTCTCTTTTTGGCAAAAGTTCATTTTAAACTTGGACAAGTAGAAAATCGTTTCTTACTTGTCTGGGGACAAGTAGAGAAAATCTGTATTTTCACACCAATGAAATTCAAATTGAAAGACAGTTTAAGGATTTGATAATGAATGTGGAATTTTTAAGTTCATGTATGCAGCTAATTTGAAATTGGATTAAAATCTTATAAGCACTATTACAGCTCAACCCTATGATCACTGGATTTTAGGTGACTGATAAAGTGTGTAATGGGCCATACTGCTGGAACAAAAGAAATTATTTTTGACAAGTAATTCCTCCTTTTGTCAGAATTCTTTCTATCATGCATTTGACATTCCTATATCTTAACCAATTCCCACACAATGACACCTTTAGATGCCCCTTAAATCTTGGGAAAACATTGTGAAAAAATGAAGATGTTGCTTGTAACAATCAATTTTTTCATTATTCACAATGTTTTCTACGTCAAAAGATAAAGAATGTTAAAATTTAGTCAATTAAAAGTTGTCGTCTGCAACCACTTTCATTTTGGACCAGTCTAAAATTTTGTAGTCAGGTACATGTAATTGGTTAAATGCACCCCATTATACTTAGTCTCAAATAGCTGTCTGCCACTGCCAACTTTATTGCATTCTGCTTTTTAATCCATGGCATGCTAATTAACATCCTAGGACAGAAATGTATTAAAATCAGTGGAGTGATGGCACTATAAGTCTGATTCGTAGGGTCAATATTGAGTTTGGGAATTGATCTTATGAAAAATTCTGTGTTAAAAGGACAAGTAGGTGGTGAAGGCTAAGATCAGACTGTACATATGTGCAAGCTGATCCTTGTTTACATCTCCTGCCAAAGTAGGAATATTCCGGGATCAGCACTACAAGAGTTAAAATTACATTTATTTATCACAGGCCATAAACCATATTTGTGTTCTGTATGTGGGGCTGAGTTCAACAATAGTACATCGTTATTGCATCATCATCGTACCGTCCATCTTGGAGATAAGCGGTTTGAATGTAAGATTTGTGGCGGGAAATATGGCAAGAAATCGCAGCTAGAGGAGCACATGTTTAGTCATTCCAATGAGAAAACTCAAACTTGCAGGTAATGTAGAAATCTATCTTTCTTTTTTAGCTCACATGAGCACAAAATGCTTATGATGAGCTTTTGTGATCCTTGAGTGTCTGTTGTCCGTCAAGTAGTGTCAATAATTTAAGTATTTACGCTCTATAGGCCAAAGTTTTGGCTCAATATTAATGAAACTTGACTAATGAAACTTGGCCAGAATAATTGTTAGATCCTAAGGATGAATCTTACTGATTATTGCAAGATTTTCCCTGGTATTGACTTGTTCCTGGACAAGCTGATTTGAAATTGTACTTGTCCCTACCTGGAAAAGTCAATGTAAAACGCCTTAAACGAGTCCAGAATTCCACACCCCTTCCTAAAAGAATTTCATTCCGTGAAAAACTCGTGGCATCTAAAAATGGAAAAAATTCAAGGCCAAAGGCATTTATATTTCATATGTAGCTTAATCACATGATTCTCTTCCGTGTTTCCAAAAATTATACCCTTTGGGTCAAAAATTGTGATGCCCCTGAGGTCCGAATTTTGGAAAAAAGGTTAATTCTAGCAAGTTAAAAAACTTCTCCTAGTAAACTATAAGGTTAAGGACATTCATATTTGGTATGTAGCATTACTGGATGGCTTTGTACCATATCACCTAAAATTATGCTTCGAGGGTCAAAAAAAGCCATGAAATTGGTGACCAAAATAGTGAATAGCGCAAAATTAGAGAAACTTAAAAAAAAAATCTTCTTTTTAAGGCCGAGGACATTTATTTTTTGAATGTAGCACAGCCTGGGTGTTATCTATCAATTTTGATTATACCATAATGCCTGTAGGGAAAAAAGCCCCTTCTCTGGGTGTCCAAAATTTATAAAAATGTTCAAAAAGACCATGTTCAAAAGTGTTCTCCTCCCAATCTATGAAGTCTAAGGCATTCATGTTTGATATATAGCAAAAACCGTTGGTCTTCTACCATATTGGCTAAAACCTTAGCCCTGGGATAAAATATGGCCCTGCTCCAGAGTACAAAGCTGTGATGGTGCTGAACTTGATTGCATTTAACCCATTACCACACAGTAAAATTTAGACTGATCCAAACTGAAAGGAGTTGCAGACAAAAATTGAAATTTTAGATATTTATGGGTAGAAAACATTGTGGAAAATGAGGAAAATAAGCTGATCATGTTATTGGCAAATGAATGTAATATAAAGTGTTTGTATATAGCTGCATGTGGAAAGAGAGGAGTATGAAGTCCAGTTATTTTCTGACTGTCCCTGGTACTTGATTAATTGAATAATGGTTCACATCCCTAAACTAAATTCAAATGCTGCCCATGACCCTAGGATGTACCCTATAATTTGTAGTTCATGTAGGTCAAAGGTCAAGGCAAGAGAAGAACTTAATTTACAAACTGTTAAAAAAAGGGGGTTTGGAAAAAAAAGTTTTTTGTGTACTGATTGAAATATGAATTAATCAAAGTACTCTCTATATATTAATATGAACTTATTGCTTTGCCATTATTTATTTCCATTTTAAGAGTTCAGGTTGTTTGTATCTGCTACCAAGTTATTAACCCTTGTCATGATGTAGCGGGAATGTTCTGGTTTTAGCAGGAGGTATAGACAAAGATCATACTCAGACTGCACATAAGTGCAGTCTGATCTTAGTCTTCATCTCCTGTCTGTCCTTTTGAAACAAGAGTTGTTTATGAAATTAATTTTCAAAAGAAATATTGACAACTGAACAACAAGTACCACAAGTGCTTTCAGCCCTTTGATTTTTATACAATTCTGAAAAGAATTTTATTCAGCATGATGAGGGTTAAGGTAGCCTTAGTGAGCTTAATCCATACCCACCCTGTGATGCTTTTTGATGCATCCAAGAAAATAGTCACTTGAAACTTGGATTATTTGTTCACAATCACAAGAAAAATATATACCAAAATTAGGGGGACAATTCCAAATATGTTTTTGAAAGCATTATGTCCTGTTTATAGCTTAAGTTTTACCTACTTTGAAGCACTTAAACAACCAAGCTTTAACAACCGGATGCAATGCTCCTGTTGTAGACAAAAGAATCACATGTTTAGGTATGATGATAGGGAAAAATGCCTAGGAAGAAATATTGACCCAGAATGAGGCCAATTGGAACTTTCAGTCCTTTGGTTTTAATTTAATTCTTTGACAGATATTTATTCAGCATGACAAGGGTTAAAATACACATGACTTTATTTTACAAGTCTTATGCAAAAATCATCTTATTTGAGTCAACATATCTCCAAACTAGTTTTTCTTTGTGAAACAAAACTCTTAAATTTTGCTCCACTTGTTAATTTTGTCAATTTGGATATATGAAACTAATTCCTCAATATGAATAAATGGTTTAAATGCAGAGAGATGTCAATATTCAACAGAAAAGCATAAAAGAAAAACTTTTCATTAGTATGTGCGCACCAATGTACTCAATTTTTTTCAAATGAAAATGTAGTTCCTCAGGTTTTGAAAGATATTTCAGAATAACTTATTTTCCATAAATTTAAAGTTGAAACAGTAAATAATCTTGTCTGTATTCCAGGTACTGTGGTAAAACATTCAAACATGCCAAGAGCCTCCGTCGACATGAAGCATCACATGTTACAAATGAAAAATTTCAGTGTGATCAGTGTGATAGTAAGTTTTCCCGTAAAGACAATCTTGAACGTCACAAAATGTGTCATTTTGATGTCACATTACAGTGCCGATTTTGCAAAAAGAAATTCATGGATAGAAAGCGTAGGGAGGACCATGAACAATTCCATATCAACCAGAAGCGTCTTCAGTGCCAGATTTGTAAGGAAAAGTTCCTTGATGAGACTTATTTTTACAACCACATGGAGAAACAGCATGACATGACACGAGATATGGTTCCTGACTTAAACGCCATTTCAATTAGTTTGAAAGATTTAAAGGACACAGATACAGGAGTGGTACCAAGCAATAATTTAATCCTGTCCTCTCTGAAGATGAAACTGGGGCCAGAGGAACCAGTGCAAGTCGGTACCCAGTGTGACACCCTTAATATCAGTATGAATGCGGCAGGGATTATACCTTCATCTAGTCAGAATTTAGCTCAACCAAATATGCAATCTTTACTTGTTACTCAGAATGCTGTAGGGAACCAAATGTTCAACAGTACCACCTTAAATTTGAATTCTAGTCGTATTTTGAACCAACCAATCAATCCAGGTTTTGTTATACCAGGACTTCAAGATGGTCAGAGGACCATTGTTAATGTAATAAATACGGGTGACAATTCAACGATGCGACTACCTCTCGATCAATCGTCAGATCAGTTAATGATGCATGAACAGCAGAGGTTAATGCAGGAGGCTCTAGGAACAACATTAAACATGCCAACACCAGGGTATCGACTACAGAACTTATATTAATCCTTTTCATGCTATATGAAATCCCATATGGAATTGCATTAAAATCAAAGGGCTGAGAGCACTGATTTACTTGCTGTTCAATAATCAATCTTTCTTTTGAAAATCAATTTCATATCTTCTCTGGAGGGAAAAGTACAAGCAGGAGGTGTAAACCAAATTTAGACTAAGAAGTTAGGCTGGTCCACAATTAACCCTTGTCATGCTAAACCCGGAATATTCTGGTTTTGGCAGGTGTAGACCAAGATCAGCCTGCACAGAAGTGCAGTCTGATATTGGTCTACACCTCCTGCTTGTACTTTTCTTGCCAGAATTGTTTATGAAATTGATTTCTAAAAGAAATATTGATTTTTGAACATTAAGTTCTATCAGTACTTTCAGTCCTTTGATTTTTACAGAGATTCTGTATGTAATTTATACAGCTTGACAAGGGCTAAAGAACTTGCAGATGACACTTTCAAGCAATGTATCTGCAGTGTTTGCTAACCTAAAGATAAAAAAGATCCTAAATTTCGTAAGATTTAAATTATTGTTTGTAACTTCATTCAATTTGGACCAGTCTAAAATTTTGCCCTCTGGTAATGGGTTAACTCTTTTATTTCCTAATAGGTTATATTTTAAGATGAACGTCTAGGTGAAGGAATAATTACTCTTATTAAGTAATTAGATGCAATCCTAGAATTTTAAGATATTTTTTTATATATCGGAACATACAATCTAAACCATTTCTACCTGTCTTATCTTTTACGGCACCAGTTGTCATGTGACTGGGCAATAGTACAAACTGTTTGATAACTATACGCTGACTGAAAGAAGCTGCAACTAGTAAATTTCATAATGACACTGCTGTTTGACAGAATTGTATTACTTATCCCCATTACCTCTTAGCAAAATTATAGACTAGTCCATTTTGATAAGAGTTGCAGATGACAACTTCAAGTTTATCAAATTCCAGATTTTTGCAACTTTCTTGAATATAAACATAGTGTAAAAGGGAAAAAAATGCTTGGTTCAAGCAATTTCTTCATTTTGCTCTATTTCTTAATCATTTTTTACTGGAGGGGCGTCATAAAACATCTTTGTGTGAGAATTGGTTAAAATCTGACATGAACTGATTCGGCAGCCTACTGTGTCAAGAATTTTACATTAGCATATACCTCTGATAGAGAATCAGTCGACCAATAAAATAATTCATTAGACCAGAAGAGAGTTTGTAACTCGGACATTGGCTGCCAATTGTGACAATTTTTGTTGGTTTGGCGACTTAACCCATTCCCACACAATCCCTTTTTTTTATACCACTCAAAAAAAGGCTTTGGAAAACATTCTGGAAAATGAAGAAATTGCTTGTATCAAGCAATTTCTTCATTATCCATAATGTTTTCTATCCCAAAAGATGAAAAAAATTAAAATTCCATCATTTCCGAAATTGTCGTCTGCATGTGTGCAGAAAACACAGGGATGTAAAAACCAGGGATTGAACAAGAAAGGGTAAATAGCCTTTTCCTGAGGAACTATCTGCCTAGAATTCAACCAAATTTCACAAGAAAGATCTTTTGTTGACCCTTTATCAGTTTTCTTTGGGAAATTTCAATAGGTTTAGTAATAATGCATTTGGATTTCAGTAGGAGATCACACATTGGCACAAGGGAGGTATTGATACTTGGAACAATTGACTAATCCTAGCTGCCAATCAACGAATAATCAACCAATCAAATAATTCATTTAGACTAGTAGTGAACATTGAACTCTAACATATGCGCACATTTATGTTAAGTATTTTAGTTACTTCAGCGACTTAAACATTGTAAATATAGTTAATTCAAGCTACAGTCACAATGTTTTGGGTTGCCAGCAAACTGCTTTACTTTTTTATGCCCCTGTATTGATATTATTATTGCATATTGTTTTACTGTTGTCTGTCTGTCATTCTGTTAATCTGCAAAAATCACAACATTTACAATTACTTTAAGTCTTATCAAGATACAATGCTCACACTTGATATGGTGTCAGATCTCATCCATATGCATCTGCAGATACCAAGGTTGGGGTCATGAGACAAGTCAATGTCATTTGCAAGGTCAAACTTCTTTAAAATCTTGAGTAAAAAATTGTAATTTTACAGGTACTTTAAGCCTTATCAAGATACCATGTTCATATTTGGTATGATGATAGATCGCATTCATACACATCTGCTCATACCAAGGCTGAGGTCATGTGACAAGGTTAAAGTCATTTTCAAGCTTAAACTTGTGTCACCAAAAAACTTAACATTTAAAAGTACTTTAGCATGTCAGATCTCATCAATACCCATTTGGACATACCAAGGTCAAGGTCATTTCCGAAGACAAACTTCTTCAAAAACTTAACCTAAAAACTTAACATGTGCAATAACTTTAAGACTATTTGAGATACAATGATATATTTGTTAATATTTGGCATGTTGATAGATCTTATCAATACCCATTTGCACATACCAAGGTCCAGGTCATGTGACAAGGTCAAGGTCATTTCAAAGGTTAAATTTCTTCAAAAATATGTATATCCAAAAGTCTAACTTTCTTAATTTTTTTTGAGCATATTCAAGATACAATGTTCTTTGTTAACACGACTCAATTCAGCCATTTTGATTAGATAAAAATAAAATGGCTGTATTGAATGATCATAATGTTATGTTCTAGATATAAGATTTATTTTCTTTCTCTTGATGGGGGCAAATTTTGCTGAAATTTTGAAAATTAAGAGTTTTTATGTGTAATGTTATTAGTTCCATTAGGAATATTATTGTGATATAGTTTTAACCCTTGTCATGCTGAGTCCGGAATATTCCTGCTTTGACAGGAGATATAGACAAAGATCAGCCTGCACATATGTGCAGCCTAATCTTAGTCTACATCACCTGCTTGTCTGTTTTAAGCCAGAGCTGTTTGTAAGGTAATTTTTCAAAATTCATATCAGCTCACATTTGGCACCTCCAGTGTTTTCAGCACTTTGATTTTGTAACAATTCTGAAGATGACTTATAATTCAGTATGACAAGGGTTCAGTCCTAACTTCTGAAAAGTTTCTTTTATTGTGGCATTTGTGTTTATCAAACACATCTTATTATATAAATATTTAGAAATATATATGTTACAGTATTCCATCTTCATCTTATATAAATATCTAAAAATATATATGTTAAAGTATTCCATCTTCATCGGTTTGTTATTGCATGAAATATACATAGTATTTTATTTATTGAAAGAATAAATTAAGATTGATTCTTTGATACTTAGTCTCTCTTCTTTCAAATAACTACCTCATGGTCTGCTCCTTGAAAGCCTACAAACTCAAGGGGGTGGGGCTTGGTTCCAACTCAGCTGTGGATAATTCTTCTTTATTTATATATATAGAAGTTGGAACATGAATGTGACAAGCGGATAATTCTTCTTTATTTATGTATATAGAAGTTGGAACATGAATGTGACAAGCGGATAATTCTTCTTTATTTATATATATAGAAGTTGGAACATGAATGTGACAAGCGGATAATTCTTCTTTATTTATGTAAATAGAAGTTGGAACATGAATGTGACAAGCGGATAATTCTTCTTTATTTATATATATAGAAGTTGGAACATGAATGTGACAAGCGGATAATTCTTCTTTATTTATATATATAGAAGTTGGAACATGAATGTGACAAGCGGATAATTCTTCTTTATTTATGTAAATAGAAGTTGGAACATGAATGTGACAAGCGGATAATTCTTCTTTATTTATATATATAGAAGTTGGAACATGAATGTGACAAGCGGATAATTCTTCTTTATTTATGTAAATAGAAGGTCGAACATGAATGTGACAAGCGGATAATTCTTCTTTATTTATATATATAGAAGTTGGAACATGAACGTGACAAGATGACATGATGTCAATGCCTCAAATACTTCCAAGCTATCCCTGTGTATACCCAACCAAACGGTACCACTCTAGCCGTGTACCAATGAATACATTACCTACCAGGAATAGGCAACAATGAAAAATACTCATTGTTTAACCCATTCCCATACAATGAAATTTTAGACTAGTCCAAATTGAAAGGAGATGCAGAAGACAATTTCAAATCGTTGAACATTTTAAAACTTTTGTCTTTGTGGGTAGAAAACAATGTGGAAAATGCAGAAATTGCTTGTGAAAAGCAATTTCTTCATTTTCCACATGGTTTTCCAGAACCATTTTCTTGAAGGGCATAAGGACGGATTGTATGGGAATGCGTTGACAATCCTGGGTTCTTGCGTCCTATTGATTTTAAACTTAGCAAAATGCTGTGTAAAGAAATAAGCTCGATTTTTTCGGAAACAGCTTAAACAATCAGCCTTTATCCATTTGATTTAACCAACAGATCATGTGACATTTGCAATTTGGCACAACCTGTCTAAAAAAATGGTTGAAAATAATGACACAAAAAAGTTGCTGTGTTACATCCTATACAAGCATGATAATCTACCAACTCGGAACATTACACTGTAATTTGACTTAACCCATTCCTACAGTGACGATTTTGGACGCCCCTTAAGACAATTGGGAAAACATAGTGTAAAATGAAGAAATTGCCTGTGATAAGCAATATCATTTTACACAAGGTTTTCTATCCAGAAATGTAAAAAAAAAATATAATTTCATAAACTTAAGATTGTCTTCTGCAACTTCTTTCAATTTGGATAAGTCTAATTTTCAAGTTTAATTGGCATATCTACTCATGATATGGAAAAATTGTGCAAAGCTATTTTGAATTCTATTTATTAGTTTATCCTAATTTATTTCAGTTCGATTGTGATAAAAGCTTTAAGCTTATAGAGTCGCTTTTGAACACTCGTAATCCAGATGCTTAACGCCCCTGAAAGAGAGGCATTGGCTCAAACCTACTGCTACCAGCTATTACAGCCGGGTAGACTAGGGCTGGCTATCAAGTGTCATGCCCATGAGAACACCCTGTTGATGTTAGGGATCAAATCCGTGACCTTCAGATCATGATCATGAGCCAAGCACCTCTACCACTCAGACATCAAGGCAGTGATCTATTAATGTAGGGGTTGTGCTCTGGACAAATTCAGCTGAACTTCTCATAGTGACAATTACGACTAGCTTGTCAAAAATCCTATCCTCGGCAAAAACACTGGCTTTATTTCAACCAGACTTCAAAGGAATTATCCATGGGTGACCCTTTATCTGATTCTGTAAAGAAATCTTTATTTTTTGAAAAACATGACTATTATGTGCAGGGCTAATTGAGATGATCCTTGGGTTACCTTTCACAGATTCTTTAAAGTGTCTTGCCCATGAACACACTCCAGCAATGGAGGGGCTCTCTTGTTTAAATTTTCACCAAAAAATGTTACCTCTAACTTAATTCAATTTGGATGTCTAAAATTTTATTGTGTGGTAATGGTTTATGGTTCAGAAAAACAATAAAACCCGATCACAAACTAAAGTGTAGTCGTGGCAACTATGTCTCACTCACAAGACTCGACAACAAATGAAGTCAACCTAAGGTGACCGAACTACAAATCATTTTTCAAAGTTCCATCAATTTTATGAAAGAGGGACAATGAACTGTTTATAAAATAAAGACAAACAACAGAACATTAAGTTTTAATATTTCATTTTTATTGTTGTTTTCTTAAATACTGTTAAGCATCATATTATAAATTACTAGAGCAAGAGAGCAAAAATAGGAAAAAACGACTAAAAAACTTAAGTTAAAAAAAACAAAAAATAGGTATCAAAAAACATATTGTACAATGCTTTGATAGCTGTTATCCAATTAAGGCTTACTATACATTATTTTAATTGACAGGTCCCTGTTGTCTATCAAAAAATTGATAGACCAATTAAATCACTTATTTAGACCACAAGTGAACTTTGAACTTTTACATTAAGCATTTTTTTGGTTTTGTCAGCTTAAAATATTTCAAGCTTCAGTTAGGCCGTTGAGGTCAGAGACCAACAACTTATCTTTTATTTTATATCCCTGGCCAAATATTTTACACAGCAAGTCTTTAACCTTTTGCTGCTTTGCAAAATTTTAGACCTGTCCAAGTTCAAAGGGTTTGCAGACAAAAGTTTAATTTTGATTTAGTTTGAATAACCACACAGTAGGGTACAAAATATTGTTGAAAACGAAGAAACTGCTTTTTACAAGGAATTTCTTTTTTTTCTGCAATATTTTCTCAATAATTCATGGGGGACGTAAAAAAACCAGATTGAACAGGAAAGAGTTAATCAAACTGCCATGTCAGAAGCCAATAGGTTTGGCAAACGATGGGTCAATTGTCCCATTCCAAAACAATCCCGCTTTTTTCCCCCTAACTAAATAGCTTTGGAAAACATAGTGGAAAATGAAGGAATTGCCTGTCTCAAGGAATTTCTTTTTTTTCTGCAATATTTTTCTCAATAATTCATGGGGGATATAAAAACCAGAGATTGAACAGGAAAGGGTTAATTAACTCAGTTAAACTGCCCTGGCAGAAGCCACTAGGTTTGGCAAACAATCTGTCAGTTGTCCTATTCCATCACAATCCCGCTTTTTTTCCTCCTAACAAAAATAGCTTTGGAAAACATAGTGGAAAAAGAAGAAATTGCTTGGATCCAGCAATTTCTTCATTATCCACAATGTTTTCTACCCAGAAAGACAACACTATGTAGAATTTTATCAGGTTAAAAGTGTTGTTTACAAATTTATTCAATTTGAATTAGTCATTATTTTTTGTATCTGGTATTAGGTTGATCCTTCAGATGACATTTCAAATAGCTGATGGCTGTAAACTTAACTTGAGCCCTGCCCACAGATGCCAGACACTCAGCTGTTAGGTGCTGGATAGTGGATTAAAAAATTCAAGCCAAAACAAGATTACGGCAGATGCCAATGCTTGGCTGATCAATTGCTTAACCCATTACCAGACATCAGAATATAGACTGGTCTACATTGAAAGGAATTGCAGACGACACATTTTAAATTACGAAATTTTAGATTTTTTCAACTTTCTGTGTGGAAGACATTATGCAAAACAAAGGAATCGCTTGTTACAAGCAATTTCTTCATGTTACACAATGTTTTCCCGATTGGTTTTCTTGAGGGGCGTCAAAAAGAGTCACTGTGTTGGAATGGGCTAATAAGTTGAAAAGGGGGTATAATTCTTTCAAAATGCAATTAAGAGTTATCCCGTTTAATGATATGGATGGTCTAGATAGTGTACATATATTCTGGGTTTCAGGTGAATACCAGAGATATTAAAAAATGCAAAAGTTTTCGAATAACACTGACACAAACCTGGCTAAAGCAAATACCTAAGGTTTTATCTGAAAACAGCTGAGCTAAAAAGGGACAAAAAATCTTACAAAAATACATCAAGAGTTTTCTTTCTTGATAGTATAGGCTGCTCTTTTGATAGAGACCACTATATTCATTGAGTAATGATTTAATGGTTAGTTTGGCCTATCAAAAACGAGCGATCTGATTGGTCGAAAAATTTAATTCATACCTCCATGAACAAAATTTTGAGCACGCAGCCATTTTGTGTGCTTCCGCACAAAATAGTTCCGTACAAAAGGTATCAAAATTCGTAAAGTTGTTGTATTTTTCGCTCGATGCTATTAAATTATAAGAGATGAAGAGAATATTTTTTGTTTTCATGTTTGCTTTGCGTATTCATACAGTGTGATAAGTTTTTTCGGTTCATACCTCCATGAAAACAAAAAATATTCTCTTCATCTCTTAAATACAAGAGACATTAAAAAATGTCAGTTGACAATGACATGATAATGACAATACATGTACCTCTCATTTTCTCTAAAACAGCCGAGATAAAAATCAATTAACCAATCAAACCCTTCAATTGAAAATCTTTTTATTTCAGGGTAGAAAATAAGAGAAATGAAGGTATTGCATTAGAAAGTAAATTCATCATATTTCTTTTTCTTTCCAATGCTTTTTATCTCGAGGGTTGTAAATAAAGAAATTTTGTAGGGAATTATTCTCACTTCTATAACAATCAAAACCAAATGAATGTTTAATTTTCTTGTTTTAGCTTGAAAATCCCAAAATTAGCAAAGATTTTGTCATAAATGTAAGAAATTCAAAGTATTAGAATAAAATTGCAACCCCTTACCACAGCACATAATGTCAAAAGGCAACCAATACATTAAAACTACAGCCCGAACTAGCCATAGTAATTTTCTTGTTTTAGCTTAAAAATCCCAAAATTAGCAAAGGTTTTGTCATATACGTTAGAAATTCAAAGTATTAGAATAAAATTGCAACCCCTTACCACAGCACATAATGTCAAAAGGCAACCAATACATTAAAACTACAGCCCGAACTAGTCATAGTTACATGATTTGGGCAGCCTATTAACCGTATACTACATGTATAAGTTAAACTAAAGATCAAACAAAACATGGCACATCTAAATAACACACGCAAAAACAATTTGTTACAAAAAACTGGCCAACATTAGAATTTCTTGTCCAATCAAGATTACCTGACAAAATACCACAATACTCTGGGACCAACCATTTAACCAATTCTCATACAACAAAATTTCAATTGGGTTGAATAATAAGTTACAAATGACATAATTTCTATAGTACATGAAATTTAAAAATCTTGGTCTTTGGGGTAGAAAACATTGTGGTTAATATAACAAGCAATTTCTTAATTTTTCACAATGTTTTCTCAAGTTATTTTCTGGATTAGGATAGTTTGACCCCATGATTGAACTTGCAACCATTAGTTGAAGGTGCATCCTTTCACCATTTAGAATGACAATACAGCCAGTCAAAATTTGACTTATTTTACCATAATCTTGCTTTTTAGGCATCCATGGTGAAAGTTTAGGGAAAACTATCGAAAATTGAAAAAATTCTGCATTTCCCACCATGTTCTCTACTGACAAAGACAACCAATTTTGAGATTTCATCAACTTGAAATTGTCTGCAACTCCTTTCAATTTCGACCAGTCTAAAATTTTGTCATCTGTTAATGGTTAAAAAGAACTCCACCATATGGTGTTTTGTTTGCCTCCATCAAAGAATGATCACTGATTTATTTAATGATTTCATTCATAACAATACAGTTTAAACCTTGTCATGCTGTATAAATTACCTTACTGAATTACTGTCAAATCAAAGGGCTGAAAGCACTGATAGAACTTGTTCAAAAATCAATATTTTTTTTAGAAATCAACTTCATAAGCAATTCTGGCAGGAAAAGTACAAGCAGGAGGTATAGACTAAGATCAGCCTGCACATAAGTGCAGTCTGATCTTAGTCTACACCTCCTGCCAAAACCGGAATATTCCGGGTTCAACATGACAAAGGTTAATCTTTGTCAAAAAAATCCTAACTTTCGTTTTACAACCTTCAGACATAGAGTAAAAAGAAAGCATTGTGAAACAGGAGAAAATGCCAAGAAAGTGCCTAACTTCCTTCTGTTAGGACAAGTCTAAAAATCTTGTCTTATTTCCCGAGAAAAACAGAAATTTACGAGATAACTGTAAGTCATTATTTCAAAATGTAACAACTTTTAACTTAAACAAATATTTACTGAATTCAGATCCATGCTTAAACATACACGTAAGATAATTGCCCTGTACAAAGATGACTCAAAAATGAAGATATCTTATAATGAATGCTAAAACAATAAATAAAAGGGAACTAGAATTACAGTGGACTTATACACACACACACCCCACACACACCAGCATTTTTGTCACTCAAGAAGCATAGTTGACCTTTGACCTATTTTACTCCAAATCAATACATCATATCCTTGGATCATTGGCAACAATTGTATGAAGTTTCATGGTTTTAGCCAACTGATTCTGGAGCATGGAACGAAAAAGTCTACTGATGGAAGGTCAGACAATCTAATTTACAGTACTTTTGGGGTTTTTTCATTTATTTAAACCCTTGTCATGCTGAACCCAGAATATTCCGGTTTTTGGCAGGAGGTGTAGACTAAGATCAGACTGCACTTATGTGCAGTCTGATCTTAGTCTATACCTCCTGCTTGTACTTATCCTGCGACGGTTGTTCATAAAGTTGATTTCTAAAACAAATAATGTTTTTTGAACAACAAGTTCTATCAGTGCTTTCAGCCCTTTGATTTGACAGCAAGTCAGTAAGGTAATTTATGTAGCATGACAAGGGTTAAGACATTTATATCTCATAATTCTAAGCTCATGATACCAGAAAGAAAACAAGATGTGTTTGTGGAACACAATGCCCCAGCAACAAGACTAAACATTTGACCTTGGTATGTGACCTTGACTTATCACATGACTTTGACATGAGGTGATGCGTATTACGGAGATGTATCATCATGCCAAATATGAGCATTGTATCATGAATAGGTTGGTAGTAATTGGCAATGTGTTTTTTGGTTAAGTTTTGCAGACAGACAGACAGACCGACAAGGGTAAAACAATATGCCCCCGATCTTTCGTTGTGGAGACATAAAAATATCACAATGTAAGTCTGGTCACACACGCCTAACGAAAATTGAAAAGTACTGGTGTTAACAGACAGATAGACTAACAGACAGACAGAGAGGGTGAAACTAATATATCCTCCCTACTTTGTAGGTATGCATGTGTAGGCAGGGGAGGGGGTATAATATATTTTTTGGTACAGTTAAGTCTAGTTATTGCATTACTCAGAGGACTAAAGTAAAATATGTTAATAACTTAATATAATTTATTTTTCTTATGAAAGGACCCTGTTGAGACCATTAACTTTGTTTAATCCATTACCAAACAATCCTACTTTTTGACACACCTCTATGTTCACAAAAAATAATGTGGAAAATGTAGAAATTGCTTGTTACAATAATTTCTAAGTCTCAGGCTTGCAAGAGCTGCATAAATTAGCAAATTGACAGATCATGGCTGTTATTCAAGGAATTAACCTACCAATCAAACCTTTAAATCAGCATGGCCCTGAGCTTTCACCTCTGACATTGGTTTGGCAACTTAAATGTCATAACTACAGCTTATTCAAGCTGTAGTTATGACGTTTAGGTAGCCAACCAACCATTTCACTTTTTTTATATGCTATTGGCCATAAATTTTCTAAGATAACATCGTTAAAATAACAGTCGAACTTCCTGTCCAGTCAAAGTAATGAATAGTTGCTGAGAAAAGTGTGACGAAAAATTACCACCATACATGTCAATGTCCGAATATAATCAAAGTCTTAAAACAGGAAATAGTTTGCTTGCAGATCTATATTAAGTAAGAGCCAGGTATGACTCCTAACTGAACGTCCACAGCAAGTTTCAAGTCAATGCTGTGAATAGCTGCTGAGAAAAGTGCGATGAAAAATATTGGTTTCAGACAGATGGATAGAAGAATGGACAGACAAGAGTAAACCATTATACCCCCCTGTTCTTCGAAGTGGAAGTATAACGACATCTTAACCCATTCCCACACAGTGACACTTTTAAACACCCCTCAATTTAAAAGCTTTTGAAAACCTTGTGGACAAAAGAAGAAATTGCTTGTTACAAGCAATTTCTTCATTATCCACAATGTTTCTACACAAAAAGACAAATTTTTTAAAAATGTCAACAATTCTGAATTGTCGTCTGCAACTTCTTTCAATTTGGACCGGTCTAAAATTTCACTGTGTGGGAAAGAGTTAATTCAATTCATGACATTTTTAAAAGTGTTATATGTTTCTGGGATTGTCATAAATCCATATATTTCAACAATTTTTTGTAACTTTGGAAAAACTTAGGTCATTTAGTAAAAAGAGTATCAAATTTGTGTTCATAAATTACCCTCTTCATTAAACTTTTCACCCAAAACATATAAAAACTACACAGAGCCTCCTTTTTATAAGTTTATAGACAACTTATTTCGTAATTCATATCTAATGACCACTCTTTTTATATCCTAAAGATAAATAGCAAGGTAGATTGATTATTACTAGCAAATATGCTTGATTGATCCAGTCTGAACAGGATTGATATGGTCCTAAATCCCTGCTTGTTAAACCGATTCCAACACAATCCTGTTTCTCGACGCCCCTCAAGAAAAGGTTTCGGAAAACATTGTGGACAGCGAAGAAATTGCTTGTAACAAGCAATTTCTTCAATGTCCACAATGTTCTCTACCCTGAAGGGAAGGATTTTCTAAATTCCAAAGACTTGAAATTGTAGTCTGCAACTTCTTTCAATTTCGACTTGACTAAAATTTTCTCTTGTGGTAACGGATTAAAAAAGAACCAGCTTGGATTTACAAATATATAGATCCTGTTTATACTGACTAATTACATGAATTCATGGAAAGGTTAATTTATATTATGTATATTATACATTTACTATGTTATACCATGGAAGAAACAAGATGCATGTACAATATTGAGATCCAGCATTATATATAAATAACAACAACGTAAGTCTGAAAACAGTTATTGAATCTCCAAAGTCATTCTGCCTACAGTGTGCTGTGGCAGTTTGAAACAGAAATGTCCATACCAGAGAGAAGAAAATTTTGTAACATCAATGCTTTCTCATACAATAATCTTTCCACTACCCTGGTTTAACTCATTTCCAAACAATTGAAGTGTTGCAGAAATATAGCCTTTTAAAACATTGTGAGAAAAGGGGAATTAGCTTGTTACAAATCAACTCAATCTTTTCACAAAAGGTTTTCTACCCTATTTGGCACTAACTTTCAAATCAAAACTCATTTTGAACTGAGGTTTGCAACATCTTTTTATTTTTACAAGTCTATACATTTGTTGTCTGGGAATAAAAGAAGAAATTGCTTCTCACAATGAGTTTGGAAAATTACTCAAACAACATATCTATTACCCAAAATGTTTATAAACCCTTTCCTGTTCAATCCCTGGTTTTTACATCCCTGCTATTCTTTTAATTGAGAAAACATTGTAGAAAAAGAAGACATTGCTTGTAAAAAGTAATGTCTTCTTTTTCTACAATATTTTCTACCCTACTTATTGGTCATTTTTTAAACAAAATCCACTCTTAATTTTTGTCAGCAATACCTTTGAATTTGGACAGGTCTAAAAGTTTAAAAAAAACAGGAAAGGGTTAAAATCCTATCTCAGTGTAGTGAAAACTCATGATTTTATGGAAAAGGGTTACAAGACTAAATCAATGATATGTAAAAGAAATTCAGAGTAATATATATAAAGGGGGTGATTTTTATTCAAAAAACAAAACTTCATTACTTGTCCACCGAATCCCATGCTGTAGGTATTCGATGTAGATGTCTTGATTGGATGATTCCAAGGAGTACCAACAACATAGGAAACAGGAAATAAAAGATTTAGATTAGTCATCAATCCCTCTTATCTAGAGCTCTAGAAAGTGATACTTCCTCCCCACTCAATGGGGCTTGACGACCACCAATAAAAAAACCCGAAAAACTTAGATAGCATTGTTGAAAAAGGAAAATATTGCTTAAAATAAGCAATTCTTGAATCTTGGATTTTTTTTTTACCTTTAGCTTAGAAAACATTGCAAATACATTGTAGATACATTCAACTTTCTGGTTAGGAAACATTGTGGACAGTAAAGAAATTGCTTGTTCCAAGCAACATCGTCCTTTTACACAATGTTCTCCCATTTGTTTTTCTTGAGAGGCATTTAAAAGCATCGTGGCAATGGAAATAGGTCAAGTTGTTATCTAAAACTTTGTCAAATTTTGGCAATTCTAAAGTTTGAAGTGTGATAATGGACTAACAGTATAACACAATAAATACATGATCAACAATGGTAAACAGGAATGTACTCGTTACATTCAATACTTAAGGCGGACGAATAAAGAAAACATGTACAAAAGTACGAGATTAAATACAAAAAGCGTCAACAAGGCAGCCAATAACAGCGATTACCCGCATGATCTAACATATCACCTGTGAGAAAAAACATGGATTTACTTCAAAATAATTTACAATATATACAAGCATTTACAACTTTACACACAATTGTTTTGCTGAATAAACAACAAATTTTGTTGATTTTGATAAATCAAGATTTGGTCCATATTTGCAAATAAATGTAAGAAAAAGTCTATTCTTTTTAAGTTTAGTAACAAGAGTTCTGGTTGGACAAGATATAAGAGCAAGTATGTTTTACTAAAACCTGGCATCGTCTCTTCTTTCAACTAAATCTAATTTCAACAAGATGTGTTTGTGAAACACAATGCCCCCACAACAGGACTAAACATTTGACTTTGGTATCTGATCTTGACTTCATCACATGACCTCGACATGAGGAGATGCATATTATGGAGATGTATCATCATGCTAAATATGAGCATTGTATCTTGAAAAGGCTGGTAGTAATTGGCAATGTTAAGTTCTTTGGTTAAGTTTTGCAGACAGACAGAAATACTGAATGATGGACAAACAGACGGACGACGGTAAAACAATATGCCCCTGATCTTACAAGAGCACTCAATGCAGATGCCATCGCCAATCGCCAATTTGTTCAAGTGCTTGATAATGGGTAAAACTTTTAACCATTTCCTGTTCAATTCCTGGTTTTTACATCCCTGTGATTTTATATGTTAGAAAACATTGTGGGATAACAAGCAATTTCTTCTTTTCCCACAATATTTTCTGCCTCGTAGGTCTATTATTTTTCAAATTGAATTCACTTTAGTTGTTGTCAACAACTTCTTTCGAATTTGTTCCTTGTTGCTCTCTTGATAGTGAACATACATGCCTAGTTTCAAGCGAAAGAGTTCAGGAACACCATAGATATCACAAAATGTCAAAGTCTTTGGACATCTTCACTACAAACAACAACCTGGCCGTAGAAATGCTTCAGGTTTTCTATGATAACAGCTGAGCTAAGAAATTAAAAATTTGTTGGTTCCCATTATATGACATTTTAACCATTATCTTCTTTCAACTTTTATCAAAAATTGTTCCATATTTTTTGTACAGAAAATTCAGAACTACATGGTCATAGAAACACTACAGACCAAGATTAAGAGAATCTAGTTCAAATGCTTAATGTAATCTTTTCCCACACAATCCTACCTTTTCTCCGTTTAATGTAAAATAGCTATGGAAACATTATGAGGGAGAATTTGTTTGTTTTCACACTGTTTTATTCTCAATTCTGGACAAATATTTAACTATAAGCACATTTTTATAAGCTACAGATGACAATTTTTAAGTGATGAATTCTTTGATTTTGGTTTAGAAAAAAATTTTGGTCAATGAAGAATTTGGTTGTAACAAGCAATTTCTTCATTATTCACAATGTTTTCAAAAGCATATTTCTTGAGGGGTGTTCAAAGCATCATTGTGGGAATAGATTAAACAAATCTAAACTTTTGCCATCAGGTAGAATGTTAAATTTCTCTTGTGTCAGGAAAAGTGAATTTTCTATTGGTCATCTACAACTTCTTTCAATTTGGATGGGGCTTAACACCATTTTTAAGAGTATTTCAGTTATATTGTGCTGGCTGGAGCACCTAATCATGGATTCCTGGTATTTTTCACACACTACCACTACATCCTTTCCAAGGCCTCAAGCTGCTCATCCCAATTAGGTTTGTAATTATCTACCGACTGGTGGGAGAAAAATGTCGGAAAGGATATTATTTGCAACCAAGGATCAGACCCTGGACCTCATGATTGAGAGTTTAACCCATTCCAACACAGTTGAATTTTAGACTGGTCCGAATTGAAAGAAGCTGCAGACGACAATTTCAAGTTGATAGAATTTCGATTTTTTTCGTCATTTTGGGTAGAAAACATTGTTGATAATGAAGAAATTGCTTGATACAAGCAATTTCTTCATTTTCCACAATGTTTTCAAAAGCTTTTTTTCTTGGGGGGCGTAAAAAGGAGGGATTGAGTTGTAATGGGTTAAGACACACTACTAACTGCGCTAATTGGCCACAGCCCTACAACATTCAAGGTGATTGGTAAAAGGCTTTACCCTTAAAAGTATTGGAGTTTTACCATGATTTTATTGTGACTAGCAAACAAAACTTAAACCAAGGCATGCAGCTATCAGTTTACACAAATCAGAAGGCCTCAACAAACACAATTTATTTCAAGTATGTTGAAACTTTCTTGTCATTGTCCCGTATCAACTATCAGTTTACACAAATCAGAAGGCCTCAACAAACACAATTTATTTCAAGTACATGTATGTTGAAACTTTCTTGTCATTGTCCCGTATCAAGTTCTATCCAGGCCACAATCTTTCCTTCCCAACCTGGTATAATGGCATCCTCATTGGAAATCTGTCAATTAATAAAAAAGGTTTGTTGTAAGATTGGGAATGAGAACGAAAATCAAAACTGATATGTGAATATTCATTTAAGTTATTTGAATATATTGGAACACTTGTTTTTGATCAAGTAAAAACAGAAAGTCAGAATATAGGTTATATACGATCACACTTTCCTCTATGATAGAAGATATTCTTTACCTTTTAGTGTTCTTAATATAATTTTTTCCCCCATTTAATTGATTTGTTTCTATTTCTTTGTTACTAGCAGGAAAAATACTGTTAAACAAGGAACCAACTTATTTAACTTGATCACATCTAAAACAGATAAAAACTAAGCAGAGCCTCCTTTTTATCTTTTTAGTTGACTCGTACAATAAATCAGTATTTCATGACCATTCATTTAACCCATTCCCACTTAATCCCCCTTTTTACGGCCCCAAGAAAATAGTTCTCGTAAACAATGTGGAAAATGAAGAAATTGCTTGTTACAAGTAATTTCTTCTTTATCCACAATGTTTTCTACCCCATAAGACAAAAGTTTAAAAGATTTCATCGACTTAAAATTCTTGTCTGCAACTTCCTCCAGTTTGGACCTGTCTAAAATTTCACTGTGTGGGAATGGGTTAATATCCTCTACTGACCAATTACTAGACAGATAAATTTCAGACTGGCCCAAATTGAAAGAAGTTTCAGACAATTTAAATTTAATGAAATTTTGGATTTTTTCAATTTCATTGGTAGACAAAAATTGTGGCAAATGAAAAAATTGCTTGTAACTAGCAATTTCTACATTTTCCACAGTGTTTCCCAAAGCTTATTTTTCCTTAGAGGTGTCTAAAAGTGTCACTGAGTGGGAATGAGTTTATCAGGAATTTCTAAAGGATTAAGCTATATACTCCTACCTCTTCCTTGACCGTACCAAACTCGGGATCAAGGGCTTTGAAATGGTATCTGTAGGGTCCTGTTCGGTCAAACGCACCCTTAAAGTCATGTAGAGTTATCTCTCCTAGCCTTTAATGGAGAATAACAGAGATTAAATAAAGAAACTAGTAATCAAGAACAATAAACAGCAGTATCATGATAGTAGAATACCATTTAATGAAAATATTAATAGTCAAAACTAATATAGGGATATTAATTATTGGAATGATTGAATGATGCTGATTGAATGCTTTCATTTAAGGATTAATTGATTGCAGATTGGAAAAATATGATTGCAACAGGATTGAAGGCTGGAGCTGATTGAAAATAATTGACCTTGAATGCCAATAAATTTATTGAAATGATTGTCAAATTAACGATGTTCCCTACTGTACAACAATCTATTGACTATCAGCGCAAGAAATCTTTGTCCTAAATATGCACCATGTATCATCTCAGTGTTTGAAAAACAGCAAAATGTTAAGTAGAGTAAAGTTTTAAAAGAAAAGTGGCTTCATTAATTGACCTCGACCTTGATGGATGATGCTGATCTTAAAACCAACTAATACCTATCAATGCAAAGGATCCTATATACCTCAATGAAAACAAAAAAAATTCTCTTCATTTCTTAATTCAAAAACTGTTCTTCAAACTGGAAAAGATATTGATGTTTTACCTTTTATGTATTGTCAGCATAGCTGGAGTTGTAGAACTTTCCATAAAATAAAGCACCTTTGTGATATTCTGGCCTCTTACAGGAGAATCTTCAAGTTTTCTAGGATTAAAACCTGCAATTGTAATCAAAGAAAGTGTCTGGGTAATCAAAGAAATATTTTCGAGTGCTTATCCTGAAATCATGAAGATTGAATGTCTTAATAGCCCCAACAGAACAATTTTCAGTTCTATTAACCTATGTCCATACAAACCTGCCTTTTCACGCCTCTTGAAAAATAGGTCTGGAAACAATGTGGAAAATGAAGAAATTGCTTGTAGCAAGCAATTTCAACATTTTCCACATTATTTTTCGATCCAGAATGACTGAAATATTTGAAATTATATCAACTTGAAATTCTAGTCTGAACTTGGACCAGTCTAAAATTTTGTGGTCTGGGAACGGGTAAGACACTTTAATCCATCAACCATACAATCCTGCTTTTGGAGAACCTGAAAAAATATGATTGCAGAACTTTGTGGGAGAAATAAGATTGCTCACAACAAGCAATTTCTCCTCATCTCATAATACTTTCTACAATATTTGGTGCTTATTTGCTAAATCAAGGACACTTTACCTCTGGTCTTCAAACTCTTTTAATTTGGACCCAGCCAAAAATAATATCATCTGGAAATGGATCAAGATCACTTACTCTAACATGATTAAAGATATCATTTATATAGTTCAAGAAAAAATTGTAAACAAGAGGGCCGTTGGCCCTGGGGCACTCACCTGAGATAAAGGCTCTTTTTCTTTCAACAGTCTAATTTCATGTTAAGGTTAGGATTATGAAACAAGTGGGCCACAATTACAAATTCCAAGACTACGAACCTGGGGATCCAAAAGTCTAAATTACAAATTCCAAGGCTTAAGTACTGATTTGAAAGAAGGAAAAAACTTTTTCCATGGGTTATAATTTCAGAAATAAGAAAGAAGTCTGTGAACTGATGCTTCATGCCTATACCCCCCCCCCCTGGGTCTGCCCCTGGAAACCCTAGGATCATGATTTTAGCTATTTTATAAGAGATCAATATACTGATGCTTCATGCAAAATATCAAGGCTCTACACCTTCTGGGTCAGGAGGAGAAGATTCTTATAAAGATTATTTAGAAATTTCACTTTTGTTGCCATGGCAACCAGAGTTTTTAACGGATTTCAATTCTTTTAGCTTATTTAAAGGGGGACCACCTTAGGAACATTTCTGCCAAATTTGGTTCAAATTTGCCCTGTGAATTGGGAGGAGATGTCATTTAAAAAATCGTTCTTTATTTCTATATACCCCCCCCCCCCCCGAGGCTCCGCCCCTGGGGACCCGAGGATCATGGTTTTAGCTATTTTGAAAGAGGTCAATATACTGATGCTTCATGCAAAATATCAAGGCTCTACACCTTCTGGGTCAGGAGGAGAAGATTCTTAAAGATTATTTAGAAATTTCACTTTTGTTGCCATGGCAACCAGAGTTTTTAACGGATTTCAATTCTTTTAGCTTATTTTTGAAGGGGACCACCTAAGCAACATTTCTGCCAAATTTGGTTCAAATCGACCCAGTGGTTTGAGAAAAGATGTCATTTAAAGAATGGTTCTTTATTTCTATATAAACCCCACCCCCCTGGGGCTCCTCCCCTGGCGACCCGAGGATCATGATTTTAGCTATTCTGAAAGAGGTCAATATACTGATGCTTCATGCAAAATATCAAGGCTCTACGCCTTCTGGGTCAGGAGGAGAAGATTTTTAAAGATTATTTAAAAATTTCACTTTTGTTGCAATGGCAACCAGTGTTTTTAACAGATTTCAATTCTTTTAGCTATTTTTGAAGGGGACCACCTAAGGAACATTTCTGCCAAATTTGGTTCAAATTGGCCCAGTGGTTTAGGAGGAGATGTCGTTTAAAGAAATTGTTGACAGATGACACACGACGGACGGACGCCGGACAAAAGGGGATCACAATAGCTCACTTGAGCACTACGTGCTCAGGTGAGCTAAAAATCATCCAATCAGAATATTTAACCCATTCCTACACTATCTCGCTTTTAACACCCCTCACAAACACTTCAGGAAAATAAGATTGAAAATGAAGAAATTGCTTGAAACATGCATTTTCAACCATGTTTTCTACCAAAAAAAGACCAACATACACAAAATTCTCCAAACTTCAAAAACTGTTGTGTGCAACTCCTTTGAATTTGAACCAGTCTAAGATTTTGCTGTGTGGTAATGGGATAATGTAATTTGCTCACATGCATTTGTAATTGTAACTTAGGGGCTTGAGCCCCTGTATCCCTCCAAAGGCTTGAATATACCGGTACTGCCTAAGAGACTTTTTTCAGGAAGACAATATAAGCTGATCATGTTTGCCCTTTTGGTTAATAAATCTATTATTCCTATTTTAAAAAATAGTTTTCCAATATAGGAATTCTAGTATATTTATTATCTAGTTATTCACTTCTTAAACCCTTGCCATGCTTATACCTTAAATATTCCCTCTTTGGCAGGAGATATTGACTAAGATCAGTTTTACAAATGTGCAGGCTGATGTTAGTTTTCACCACCTGTCTGACTTATTTAAGAAATGTTTATCCAATCATTTACCAAAACAAATATTGACCCACAATTAGGGCCTGGGTTGATTCCAGACCTTTGATTTAATATTATATATTTAATATGCAGCATGACAAGGGTCGATATCATTTCATTATCTATGGAATAGATGCTAATTAGGTAGCCTGCCTATACATGCATGTTGTACATTCATTGATTGGTGACTCATCTTTTAATCATTTATGTGACATGTAGAGCTAAATCATCTAATTATGTCTCATGTTTCTGAATATCTTCCTTTAACCTTTTCCTGTTTTTTAAAATTTGAACCTGTCCAAATTCAAAGGTTTTGCAGAAGAAAATTCAAAGTTGACCTGATTTAAAAAATAATCATTAGGAAGGGTAGAAAAAGTTGTGGAAAAACATGACATTAGCCTTGATCATTTATGTGAAATTTGGTTGAATTCTTTTCAGTGCTTTCTGAGGAGAAGATTTTTCAAGTAAAAGTTTACACGCCTGACACAACACCATGACAATGGCCTGCTGGCTTTCAGCCAGAAGAGCTAACAAGAGCACCGCCTACAGGTGCCTAGGCTCGGCTGTTGGGTGCTGGATAGTGCATTAAAAATCCAAGTCGAAAAAGGGGCATAATTCGCACAAAATGCATCTAGAGTTATCCCCCTTGACAGTATAGGTTCCTCTTTTGATAGTAAACATGTGTGCCAAGTTTCAGGTGAATGCCTTCAGTAGAACCAGAGATATCACAAAATGTCAAAGTTTTCGCATGACCTCGACAACAGCATCGAGAATATCGCAATACCTCGGGTTTTCTCCGAAAACAGCCGAGCTAAAAATGACCCAATGCTATGTCTATGACCAACAAATTCCAAATCCTGGCCTAAACACTGTGCTGACACTCAAATATGTTTTAAAACCAGTCTGATTTACATGTGGAATTGAAGAATTCATAATCAGGGATCTGATTTGAATAGGGATAAGTCTAGGCCAATCAGACCCCTCGTTACTAAATTGAATTTCAACAATATTAGTAATATTGCATCAGCTGGAGCTCCTTACTGCGGATTCCTGTATTTCTCACACCAGTTTTACCGCAACATCATTTCTGAGTCTCCAGCTGTTCATCCCCATAGGTTTACTGTTATCCACCTATTGGTGGTAGACAAATGTTCGAAAAGATATTCCCCATCCTGGGAAATGAACCCAGGATTCAATGATTAGGAATCCAATGCCCTACCAACTGTGCTATGGCCAATCAGAAACTTTGTTACCAAATTCAAAGACGAAATGTTGATTAAGACTGGTTAGTTAAAACAGGTGTGCAGTGTAGACAAAGATCAACCTGCATAACATGCATTCCGATCTTTATGGTATTTGCTTGTTATTCTTTTAAACCATTACCAGACGACAAAAATCTTAGACTGATCAAAATTTGAAGAAGTTGCAGACAAAAATCTGTAACCCATTTGAAAATCTTTGTCTTTTTGGGAAGAAATAACTTGTAACAATCAATTTTTTTGTTTTTCACAGAGTTTTTCAAAGCTTATTCCTTGAGGGGCATAAAAAGTGGGATTCTGTAGGTTAACGCATTCCAACACAATGACATTCTTTAATTCTATCTTTGGAAAACATTGAGGAAAATGAAGAGATTGCTTGTTACAGGCAATTTCTTCATTTTTCACAATGATTTCTAGCCAGTGAGACAAAGATAATAAAATTTCCATTAAAATGATTTGTCAACTACAATTTAGATTGATTGATTGATTGAATGGGGTTTACTGCCGCTTTTAACAGTATTTCAGTCTTAATGCAGCGGCTGGAGCAGCTAACAATAGATTCCTGGTATTTCTCACACCAGTACTACCACTACATCCTTTCCTAGCCTCCAGCTGCTATCCCTATAGGTTTATGATTATCCACCCATTGGTGGGAGACAAATGTCAGAAAGAATATGTGCCGCCCCCTGGGATCGAAATTTTGTTGTCTGGTAATGGGTTAAGAAGGACAAGGGTTAAAATGTGAATGTGAAAGGTAAGACTGCACCCCAAACTGTGCAGGTTGGAACTCACTTGATTGTTTACTACCTGGAATGGCTGTTATTGGGGACCTACGGACATCTCCTGTACCATCAAAGTTTAACTTTCTGGAAACCGTCTGGTCTGACAAATTCTGGTAATATATAAGCAAAGATCAAATGATATGAACAATCTTCTTGTTTAAAATAAACTATAACTAAATTTGTTTCATACCTGCCAAAGGCTCCATATCACAGAAAAAAATTTTGTCACTGGAAAAAAGCTTTTTTAAAGAGAGCTTTGCAGAACAGCTCATATATACACCTACCTAAAGTGGCTTATCAGTGAAAGCTAAAGGGGCTTTCAGTGTTTGAATTAATCCATCGGCTTGAGTTTCCTTATGACACAGGTAATTTAAATTTCTTTAACACTGGAAGGAACTCATTTTTAGAAAGAATTACCTTTGTGGTAATTCACTTTATGAGAGACTTTCTTTTATGCAGCAGATATTATCGGTACAGCAGTATCAGTTATTTCCCTCGCATCACTCTTTGATCTCCACCTTAAACCATTCCGACAAAAGATCATTCCTTTGAAATTTGGTTAAAATCCATCCTCTAGTTTCGAAGAGGAACAAATTGAAAGTTTTCAATATATACAATACAGTAAAACCCCTCTAATGAGACCACTTTCTGTACTTTTGGAAAGTGGACTTTATAATGGGGTGGTTGTATTACTGAGGTTTGGTCTTCTGTTTAAATGTTGTCATGTAAGTTGTCATTTGGCTAATTCAGAGGAAGGTTTTGATGTTTATTTCATATTTTTTCACTTATTTGGCGTTAAAATACTGTACATCAAAACAATAAAAAAATTGTATTAGAGAATCTAATGTCATTTTCAAATTCAACAAGAGCCATGTTGGACATTGTCACCCCGCCGTAAAAGCTTGATAGTAACTGAAGCTAGTTATATTTAGATTTCTTGTGCACTGCATTTCTTGTCAATGAGTTCAATAAAAGCTATTATACTTTTAGAGATGTGCTCTGGACAAATCTAAGTCTTAAAAACAACAAAGGGCAATAACTCCAAAATCATGCAAGCAAGAGTTGTGGTTCTTGTGCCCTGCACTCCTCCTTAACGTAATCTATCCACCTATGAAGTTTCAAGTTCACAGCTAATATACTTTCAGAGATATGTTCCGGACAAATCTTACTGTTTAAAACAACAAAGGTCAATCACTCCAAAATCATGCAAGCAAGAGTTGTGGTTCTTGTGCCCTGCACTCCTCCTTAACGTAATCTATCCACCTATGGAGTTTCAAGTGGACAGCTAATATACTTTCATAGATATGTTCCGGACAAATCTTACTGTTTAAAACAACAAAGGTCAATCACTCCAAAATTATGCAAGCAAGAGTTGTGGTTCTTGTGCCCTGCACTTTTTTCTAATGAAATCTATCCACCTATGAAGTTTTAGTTAATAGCATTTACACATTAAGCTCCGAACAAAATGTAAATCTTTACAATAACAAAGGGCAATCACTCCAAAATTATTCAAGGAAAAGTTGTGACTCTTGTACACTGCACTTCTCCCCAATCAGAACTATCCACCTGTGAAGTTTCAAGTTGATAGCATTTATACTTTAGGAGATATGCTCCGGACAAGCTTAGTGACAGAATAATGGAAGGACGGAATGAAGGAAGGAATGACGGACGGAGAACATTACTATAACCCCTTAACCGAAACAGCTGGTAAAACAATATGCCCCCGATCTTTCCATGCAGGGGGCATAAAAAGGGTAAACATTATGAATGAGCAACCTGAATGAAAATACCGTCTCCTTAACCCTTTCCCACAACACAAAATTTTAGACTGATATAAATTAAAAAGAAAGTTGCATACAACAATTTTTTTTGGGGGGGGGGAACATTTTAGATAATAAAGAAATTGCTTGACTCAAGCAATTTCTTCATCGTCCTCAATGCAGTGTTTTCCATGACCCATTTGGACCCTCATTTTTTAGGAATGACCCAAAAATTTCTTAATAGCCTTCTTTATCTCCTTTGAAAGGGGTCATAGTATGGCAAAATGAGCCTAAGTTTTGAAAGTGGAGGGAAAACCCTGAGGATGTTTTGAAAAGCTTTTTGTAAGGGGAGTAAAATGCAGGATTGTGTTGGAATGGGTCAACCAGACAGCAAAATTTTAGACAGTTCCAAATTCAAAGGAGTTGCTGATGACAATTTTAAGTTTATAAAATTTTAGATTTTTTTCAACCATACTGGTAAAACAAGAACTACGCCTATGGGTGCCTACGCTCGACTGTTGGGTGCTGGATAGTCGATAAAAAATCTAAGTCGAAAAAGGGGCCTGATTTGCACAAAATGCATGTAGAGTTATCCCCCTTGATAGTATAGGTTCCTCTTTTGATAGTGAACATGTGTGCCAAGTTTCAGGTGATGCCTTCAGTAGAACCAGAGATATCACAAAATGTCAAAGTTTTCTCTGAAAACAGCCAAGCTAAAAACATTGTGGAGAATGAAAAATTTGCTTGTTGCAAACAATTTCTTCGTTATACACATTGCTTTCCAAATTGTTTTATTGATGGGTTAAGCAAAAAGCTACTTGATAGAAATTATACCTGCATTAGTAATCTTAGCTATGCCCTTTGTTAAAGTTACTTATTTGAACCATCTCTATTGGACCCATATCATAGTTGATATTTACACATAAAATTAAGTAAGAATAATGCCTAAATTTCCATGTGTAAATCTTAATGACCCATTTTCAATTTGACAGTAAAAATTGCGGTTAAAACAGCGTTAACATCTAATTGGGAACCATCATGGCAGCAACCAAAAATGGTCTACCTGCGCAAATTTCGAGAGCCATGCGGAACCTGCATTATGATGGATTTAGCAATGTAGGAGAAAACAATATAATGGAGTTACAGTGTATATAATAAAGTTGGATACCAGTAGACTAGATTTAGACATGGGAAGCCCAGTGTGTGTGAGCCGTTCTATTAGTGTGGATATACCCTGTTCTATTGTGTCTATGGTATGTTGCTGAGCATCTGTAGGTGTAAAATTCTGTCGTAAACTGTTTAGAGAGTCTTGTAATACATTTAACTCTTCATTACCACTCTGGAAAGAAAAATACAAGATATTGCTAAAAGTATTTGAAATTTCATCTACATTACAAGGCAATTACTTACTTTCATAGGGTATGTAGCAGTCAATCTACAGGTAATTTTCTTTAAACTGATTGACCAATTGCAGTCGTCAATCCAAGAATCAAACAACCAATAAAATCATTAATTTAGACCAGAAGTGAACTTTGAATTCATACAATGGCCGTCATTTATGTGAAGCAATTTTGTTGGTTTGGTGATTTAAATGTGCAAAGTAATAACATTTAATATCAAAGTGGAACTTCCAGTTGGATTCAGTAGGCATGGCCAGCAGAGTCAGTGAGTGGGGCCAGCATTCAGCCATTTACCAGATGACAAAATTTTAGACTAGTCCAAATTTTAACAATTTTACAGACAAGAATCTTTAATTGATAGAAATTTCATATCTTTCTCAAGCACTTTCTTCATTTTTTACAATATTTTCAATCTTGAAGATCCTAAAAGAGCGGGCTCGTGTGGGAATAGGTTAATAAACTATATACATCAAAATCCCTTCATTTGCTAACACTAGAATTTCAATTCATTGTTCCCACAATCTTTGTTACATCCTATGCTATGTTACATCAATGAAGTGCACTTGCATAATACCTGTTACAGCAATAAATTCGAATTTAATGTCTTTATTAAAATTTTTCATTGACTGCTGAAATCCTTAAAGTAAGGAAAAAAATTTTACTATTAAGTACTAAAAGTTTGTTGTTTTGTTTTTTCAATATTTCTGGTTGTTGACAGTTATCATATTACAACTATGACACCCATAGAAATCAATATTGGATGAAATATCAAAAGCGATTCCTCCTGAAACCTTAAGCCTTACCTGTTTTGCAAAATTTAAGAACAGTCAACATTCAAAGGTTTTGCAGATGAACATTTAAAGAGAATTTGATTTGAACAAGAGCTTTGTCCACAGGACACAGATGCCCCCTCCGGTAGCTTTGATAATAACAAAGGGCAATACTTCCAAAATTATGCAAGCAAGAGTTGGGGTTCTTGTGCACTGCACTTCTCCTCAATGATGTCTATCCACCTATGAAGTTTCAAGTTGATAGCTATTATACTTTCAGAGATATGCCCCGGACAAGTGCAAGTCTTTAAAATAACAAAGGGCAAAAACTCCAAAATTATGCAAGCAAGAATTTTGTTTCTTGAGCACTGTACTTCTCCTAAATGAGGTCTATCCACCTATGAAGTTTGAAGTTGATAGCAATTATACTTTCAGAGATATGCCCCGGACAAGTTCGGGACGGAAAGAAGTACGGACAGATTGACAAAGGCAAATCTATGCTTTCAGAGATATGCCCTGGACAAAATGTAAATCTTTAAAATAACAAAGGGCAATAACTCCAAAATTATGCAAGCAAGAGTTGGGGCTCTTGTGCACTGCACTTCTCCTCAATGAGGTTTATCCTCCTGTGAAGTTTCAAATTGATAGCTATTATACTTTCAGAGATATGCCCTGGACAAAATGAAAGTCTTTAAAATAACAAAGGGCAATAACTCCAAAATTATGCAAGCAAGAGTTGGGGCTCTTGTGCACTGCACTTCTCCTCAATGAGGTCTATCCATCTATGAAGCTTTAAGTTGATAGCTATTATACTTTCAGAGATATGCCCCGGACAAGTTCGGGACGGACGGAAGTAAGGACAGATTGACAAAGGCAAATCTATATGCCCCCCCCCCCCATTAAGTGGTGGGGGCATAAAAATAACCATTCAGTAGGGTAGAAAATATTGTGGAAAAAGAAGAATTTGCTTATTACAAGTAATCTTCTCTTATTCTACTATGTTTTCTCAATTATAAAACTACAGTGGCGTAATTACCAGGTATTAAACCTGAAAGGGTTAAGGAAATTAGACAGATAGAAATTCCACGGTCATGTATCTGACGGAATGCTGCTGCCAAAGAAAAGGACTAATCAAATCATTTATTTTGACTTGAAAATAACTCTGACTAGCATTTAGGCACCATTTTGGAACATCGGAAAGCTTTTGGTAAATTTGAACTTTTTTATTTTCTAGCATAAGATAGTAAAATGACACAGTAATAACATCATTATAGTAATCACGGTGAAACTGTAATGTTACAACGTCACCTGAGAAATCCTGATGTTGTGCCGTTTACCAAAAAGCACACAATGGGTATCCCATCTTAATTCAAACTTTTCGTTGGTGTGTGACTTAAAATATCAGCTTATTCAAAAAGTGATTAGCACGTTTACATCCCCAACCTATATTTCACATTTTATTTCCAGTTCTTGACCATAAATTTTGCACCCTACAGTGATTTAACCTATTTCCACTGGACAAAATTTATGACTCGTTCAAATTCAAAGAATATGCAGACGACAATTTTAATTTAGAGAAATTTCAAAATTCTTTGCCTTTTGGGTGAAAAACATGGTTGATAATGAAGAAATTGCTTGTTGCAAGCAATTTCTTCATTTTCCACAATATTTCTCAAGCATTTTTTTTGATGTGCGTTAAAAAGCAGCATTGTGTGGAAATGGGTTTATATTGAAGTCTAAGTTTCTTGTGCATGGCAAGCAATTTAAAATGAGCTTAATACTTACAGAAGTTACCCTGTTTGGTTCAGACTTGGTACTCAAAATACGACCAGCTAGTCGCGCCATTTGTTTGTCTTGTGTTGCTACTCTGGCCTTTAACGTAGCCTGCATTACAACATAAAGATGGTTGATACATTGTGATCTGTCACACAGAAACTTAAACTTGGTACTAAAAAGGGTATCCAACAAGGTAGAATAGACCAATTTCACAGGCTTATTGTCAAAGTTTAACACTTCTAAATTTCTAAACCAATCACAGCACAATCCCACATTTCTATATGTCAAAAAAATAAAAGTATTGAAAACATGGTGAGAAAAGAAGAAATTGCTTGTAACAGGCATCTATGTTTTTCCTTTTCTCACAGAGGTTTTTTAAGTCATATGCGCTTTATTTTTTTACTTTAAACAGACTTGGTTTTGTCATCTGAAACCTCTTTCAATATGGACTTTTCTCAATTTCTGCTGTTTTGAAATAGGTTAAATGATCATTCTACCTTTCTAAAAAAAGACCAGAGTTATAAACCAGATCAAACAATCAGACATGTTTCTTTATTCATAAATTCTCTTTAATGAATACCGTATAAAGTATTTTGAAAAAGTATAAATCCAGCTTCTGAATATTTGAATTTGTAAAAAATAGGCAGTACATATACAACAACCATATCAGAGATAGATAAAAATTAAAGTCTTTATGATTAAAGATTATTTTTGTAAATATATCTGAACAACTTAAAATTCACAGAAAAAGAGTATGAGAAATTAACAGATTTCGAAGTTTATTTCTTCAGTGAGTTCAGGATCATTTCCACTTACCCCAGTTTCATCTACAACTCTAAATTTATCGCTCAACTCCTTCACTTGTGACCGCAATGCTCTTGTAACCTCCTCTTTCTCCGTAATCTGTAACTGTAACTCATGCTGTAAACTGTCAATTCTTTGGTCCCGTCTTGATAGATCCCGCTGAAAACAAGACATATATTATTCAGAAATCAATAAAGAGTTAGGGAAAACAGAATAGAATAGTGAAACTAACCTTCTGAACATACATTAGTCCTGTAACTCATTTTAACTTTGCCCATTACCATACTATGCTACTTCTAGATGCCTTCAAAAAATTCTCCTAGAAAGCTTTGTTGGAAAAAGAGAAATTATATCAATGGGGGCTTAAAAGAACCCATTGAAATCAAATTATTGAACATTACCAAATTCATTTAATGTTTCAGATATTTATTCTTAACCATATTGAGAGCCTATATCCCCCTTTTTCCATGACACATCTTATTTCCGCAAATTTCAAATAGCTTATGGTCAAGGGCACCTGTTTTGCTACTCAAATAAGAAATTTCATTAAACTGAAGAATAAATGAATCACATTTTCTAAAATACCGTAATTATGTCTGACCATGTTTTCAGTATTAACCCATACCAGATGACAAAATTTTAGACTGGTCCAATTTTAAAGAAGTTGCAGACAATTTTTTGTTTTTCAAGCAATTTCTTCATTTTCCACAATGTTTTCCAAAGTTCTTTCCCTGAAGGGCATTAAAACAGTAATGAGAGAGGTTTATGCTTGTCCCCTTTTAGCCAATTCACACAGTGATGCTTTTTGACATCCCTCAAGAAAAACAATTGGAAAATCATTGTGCAAAGTGACAGACAATATCTTCTTTTTCCACAATGTTTTCTACCAAGAAAGATGATAAAATCTAAAGTTTCATAAACTTTGAATCGTTGTCTGCAACTTCTATCAATTTTGACTAGTCTAAAATTTTGCCATCAGCATCTTGGCGCCTTTACTTACTTTTAAGTCTGTGATAGTTTTATCTCTGTCATGAAGTCTTTTTATACTGTTGGCCTAAAATGATAAATCACATATTCTTAATGGATCATCTCTCACTGGATTTAGTTATTTAATCCATTCCCACACAATGACGCCTTTTTACACCCCTTAAGAAAATAGTTTTGGAAAACATTGTGGAAAATGAAGATATTGCTTGTAACAAGCAATTTCTTCATTATCCTCAATGTTTTCTACCCAAAAAGGCAAAGATTTCTTAAATTTCATCAACTTAAAATTGTCTGCAACTTCTTTCAATTAGGACTGGTCTAAAATTTCGTTGTGTGGTAATGGGATAAATGATACAAAGAAGAGGGCCGTTGGCCCTGGGGCGCTCACCTGAGATAAAGGCTCTTTTTCTTTCAACAGTCTAATTTCAAGTTAAGGTTAGGATTATGAAACAAGTGGGCCACAATTACATATAAAGACTATGAACCTGGGGATCCAAAAGTCTAAATTACAAATTCCAAGGCTTTAGTGCTGATTTGAAAGAAGGAAAAAACTTTTTCCTCCCTCTGGATCCATGGGTTATAATTTCAGAAATAAGAAAGAAGTCTGTGAACTGATGCTTCATGCCTATACCCCCCCCCCCCTGGAGACCCGAGGATCATGATTTTAGCTATTTTGTAAGAGATCAATATACTGATGCTTCAAGCAAAATATTAAGGCTCTACACCTTCTGGGTCAGGAGGAGAAGATTCTTAAAGATTATTTTGAAATTTCACTTTTGTTGCCATGGCTACCAGAGTTTTAAACAGATTTCAATTCTTTAAGCTAATTTTAAGGGGGATCACCTTAAGAACATTTCTGCCAAATTTGGTTCAAATCGGCCCAGTGGTTTGGGAGGAGATGTCATTCAAAAAATCGTTCTTTATTTCTATATAGCCCCCCCCCCCCGGGCTCCACCCCTGGGGACCCGATAATCATGATTTTTAAGTTTTCTGAAAGAGGTCAATATACTGATGCTTCATGCAAAATATCAAGGCTCTACGCCTCCTGGGTCTGGAGGAGAAGATTTTTAAAGATTATTTTAAAATTTCACTTTTGTTGCCATGGCAACCAGAGTTTTTAACGGATTTCAATTCTTTTAGCTATTTTTGAAGGGGACCACCTAAGGAACATTTCTGCCAAATTTGGTTCAAATTGGCACAGTGGTTTGGGAGGATATGTCGTTTAAAGAAATTGTTGACGGATGACGCACGACGGATGGACGCCAGATGAAAGGTGATCACAATAGCTCACTTGAGCACTTCGTGCTCAGGTGAGCTAAAAATGTGTTGTTCTTTTAAATACTCTTAACATTCAGCATACAAACTGAGTTGACTGATTGATTGAATGGGATTTAACGCCACTTCTAACAGTATTTCAGTCATATCGCGGTGGCTGGAGCACCTAACAATGGATTACTGGTATTTCTAACACCAGTACTACCACTACATCCTTGCCTAGCCTCCAGCTGCTATCCCACTTAAGTTTAGGATTATCCAACCATTGGTGAGAGACAAATATTGGAAAAGGTTAAGTTCAGCTGATGGGGATCGAACCCAAGACATCCCATGATTGAAGATTGAGAATCTGATGTGCTACCGACTGAGCTATAAAGACGACAACATACTGAGTTGAACTAACATCACCAAGTTAAATGAGAATTGTTGCAAAGTAGACTTATAACCCCATCCAGCATTTTGTCTCCCTAAAACCAATAGGGCACCTCCTTGAGTCATGGATAACTTTTGTAGAAAGTTTCAGGGTCCTAGGTCAAATGAGTTGGAGCATTAAAACAGTTTTCAATCAAAGCTCAATTGTGACCTTGACCTTTGACCTACATGACCCAAAAATAATAGGGCTCATCCTAGGATCATTGGCAACATGGTTGTAGGTCAATTAGTTCTTGAGTTAGAGCGCTCAAACAAAAAGTCTACGGACAGACAGACACACATGTTGAAACCAATATACCTCCTTCGTCTCCTAGCAGAACGGTATAAACATTTGTAATATTAATGTTTTAACATGACAAAATAACCCTTGTTTGAGAACACCTATAGATAAACTCATTTTTAACAATATTCATCTTTATGAGATTCCAATTTTCTGTTAGTTATTGATCTAAGCTTTCCTTTTTTTAAAAGTAAAATTACCTGTTCAGAGTCTACATTCTGTTTTTGTAAATCTTTCCTCAATACCTCTGCTTTAAGTTGCGAGATTGATGTCTCCTGGTCGTTGATTCTCTGTTGCAGACCGGCCTTCACACCCTGTGTCTGCATCAACTCTATCTTACTCCTGGATAACTCCTCTCTCAGTTCAGAACACATTTCTTTGGACTGCTGTAACTGGCTCTTTAATATCACCTGGGTATGGAGAGATAGACCCAATAGATGTACATCTTATATATGGAAATTCCTGTATTCGATGTGTGATCATTATTTAACTAAGCCATTACCAGACAACAAAATTCAAAGAAGATCCAGATGACAATCAAAAGTTGCTAGAATTTTAAAAACCTTCCTATTCTAGGTTAGAAAACATTGTGGATAAAGAAAAACTGCCTCTTTCTACAGGGTTAAAGATACTGGTGATGTCATCATGTTTCTATTGATTGATTGAATGGAATTTAATACCACTTTTAACAGTATTTCAGTGAAATTGCCATAACTGGAGCACCTAACCAGGATTCCTACTATTTCTCATACTGGTATTACCACAACATCCTTTCCAAGCCTCTAGCTACTCACCCAACTTAGTTTACTGTTATCCATCGATTGATGAGAAAAATCTTGGAAAGATATTTGTCGCGGCCGGAGATTGAACCCGTGTTTGTAAGTAATTCAAGTATAAAATGACCCTTTTTTTTAAGAGAGAGATTTTTGTCTGTGAAAAATCATATTTTGTCTCTATATCTAATAAAGAAATAGAGCAATTGTTTGGTTTTTAAGGAGCCAATGATCCCAATTTTGTAAAGAACATACATTTCATTTGGAAGCAAAGAATTAAGGAAAAATAACTTTTAAAAAATAAGCCAATAATGAAATTGATTATTTAGTTGCATAGAGTTTAGTGCAATATGTTTTATGCAAAGAAAGAAACACCATGGCAAGAAACCAATTATTCTTAATAAAAATTCAACAGCAACCACCATGGTTTCAAATCTGTAGGCGTACCTCAAAAAAAAAGGCACCTCTAATCATGTCACTTGCTTTTGTAGCGTTGTAACATAAAATATTCCATTACTCAACTCTCACTATTTTCACTATGTTTTGCATGTAATTGCAAAGAATTGCACACAGAAACACTTCCTTTTCAAATCAGCAATTAATTCTTTCCCTTTCCTGTTTTTCAAAATTTTAGACCAGTCCAATTTGAAAGAAGATGCAGACGAAATTTAAAAGTGGGTGCAATTCGAAAAGTAAGCAACTTGTAGTTTAGAAAATATAGTGAGAAAAGAAGAAATTGCTTGTAACAAGCAATTTCTTCTTTTCTCACTATATTTTCTCAAGTATAAAATCACTGGGACGTGAAAACAAGTGATTGTGCAGGAAAGGGTTAAACTAGGAATGTGCCTCCAGACACGATTGCTCCCTTGTCACATGACCTTCAGTTGTAACCTTGAACTTTGGAGTATCCAACTGAACTTTACACATGTACATAGTACTCATCTAGGGGAACAACTGTGCCAAATCGTTTTGAAAACCATCAGTTAATGAGGAAGATATGCTCCAGATAAGAATTGAGCACACACAAACACACACACACACACCCATGGGCGCAGGATGTCTATATGCACTTTGCCATTACATGGTGGGGGAATAAAAACTAGACATGTTAACAATTACTAGAATTAACCCTTGTCATGCTGTATAAAATCCCTTACAGAATTGTATCAAAATCAAAGGACTGAGAGCACTGAAAGTACTTGTTCACTAATCAATATTTCTTTTGAAAATCAATTTCATAACTTCTCTGACAGGAATAGTACAAGCAGGAGGTGTAGACCAAGATCTGACTGCACTTATGTGCAGGCTGATCTTTGTCTATACCTTCTACCCAAACCAGAATTTTCCGGGTTCAGCATGACAAGGGTTAAAATAAGTTATGTCTTAATGAATATCCAGAAATATTTATTACTATATTATTACATATATACATTATTATGTATTTCAAGATATTGTTGCTTGAATTTAATGATCTTTAGATCTATGAATTGTATAAGGCATAGTTTGAATAGCAACAATTTGAATACCAATTAATCCTTGCTAAGAGCACATATAATTCAAGTTCCAGAGGAAGGCCTGACCAGCCGCTATCTTAGATTATTACATTTTTGACAGATTAGGCTTGTGAGAACTAGACTATCAATGAATGTGATTAATACCCCTCAATAGCTCCATGTCACAGGAAAAAACCCATTTTGTCACTGGTAAAGAGTTTTTTTTTCAATAAAGGCTATAACTCTAAGAAAAGTCAATGGACCATGCTGGAAAATGCTGAGATATTTAGTGCACATATGAAATTTGAGTCAAATCCATGCAATTGTTGAAGAGAAAATGAGAGGACAAGATTTTTCATCTAAGGGCCATTACTCTGTTCAAAGTAAATGGACGGCAAATATTTACAGTACGAACAACTATCTATACCCTATACCAAGTCTTTCTGTAAAATTGTAATCCAATCCATGCAGTAGTTGCTGAGAAAATGAGCTATATACAAATCAACAATGCAACCAATCAAATAACAAATCAACCGACAAGCTGACCCCTATAGATTGTATGATACATCAGCAGCTATGTGACTTTCTTTTAGATGTATAATAATGACAAAGGTATTCATGAGCTTGTATTATTGGTACATTGATATTTCAACTTACAATTTGCTCTTCTGATGTAGATCCTTCCACCATCTGTCCCTTGTTGGATTCTTCCCCATCAGGAGGTTGACCACTTAACAACTGGAACAGAAAATATATATGAGCCTGTGCGTGACATTTCCAACAATTTTGCATGTGTGTGACTCACACACATTGAGCACCCTGGACAGCCATTCGGGGCAATTAGAATATTCGCTGATTGTTTAAAGAAGCTTTGGGTCAGTATCTATCTACAGAGCGCAGAGTGAAGACTTTGATCAGACTGTGCGGATGCACAGGCTGATCTGAGTCTTTACTTGGCGCACATGTGTAATGGTTGGAAATGTCACACACGCGCTCATATCTAAATCATCTTAATTACAATATCTTTAACCCATTCCCACACCACAAAATTTTAGACTGGTCCAAATTCAAAGGAGTTGCACACAACAATTTAAAGTTTAAAAAAATTTAGATTTTTTCATCTTTCTGGGTAGAAAACATTGTGTTTGATGAAGAAATTGCTTGTTACAAGCAATTTCTTCATTTTACACAATGTTTTCCCAAATGGTTTTCCTTTAGGGCCATCAAAAAGCCTCACTGTGTGGGAATGGGTTAAAACAATACTGCTTGATTACAACTGGATTTATTCAAATTGTTAGAATTATGGAAAAAATACTGCATTATAATTGCTAATCCTATTATTTGGAAAAACACCTCTTGGCAAATAAGTGTTTCTATTAGCAAATTTTACTATATCGTCAAAAACTTATGATTTGCTTTTGTTCTTGATGTCTCCTGAGTGAAAGTTAAAGACACAGTTTAATGTCCATAAGAAATAAATTATAAATTTAGTCCTTCGTAACCGATTACCACAAATCCCATATTTTGTCATGTGGAAGAGAATTAGTTAGAATATTCATAGAAAGGAAATTTTGCAGGCAGTATAAAGTTTCTCCTTTCCTTACATCTTATCCAACAACAAGGATATTTACTTTCCACTTCAATGATTTTCTGATGTGGGGGCATAAAAAATATCTCCCATAAAGTCTAAAGAAGTAAAACGTCTTGAAATTGTGAGATTGCAATTTTGAAATATGTTTGAATTTTGAGAATTATTTTACCATGCACACCTAGAATGGAAACTTAACAGTTGTGGAATTCTATCACAAGCTACCATGTAGATGAAGATATTATCCTACAAGTAAAATGCTAGTTGAATTCCAACCATCTACCTTAAACTGTGACCTTTAACTTTAAGCAAATGAAATCTATTCTGTTTTTTGCTGAAGAAGTGCTGACACTGAACATCTGTCTGAATTCATATCTTAATCAAGCCAACACTTTCAGAGGTATTTTCCAGATAAGTTAGTTAAAGTCAAACCTTTATATATTACATTGAACTCTAGTCTTGTTAAAAACAAGCCCTTTTTTTAGAGTTTTTTTTCCAGATAGGTTAGTTACAGTCAAACTTTTATATTTGACCTTGAGCTCTGACCTTGAACATGGAAGTAAATGAAAGAAGGTAAGCTTTGCAGAACTAGGACTCACGCAGTACAAGAGTAATTTACATCAGAATCTGCCTTATACCAGTAGTTGTATAATTATTGTTCGACCAATAAATTGAAGGTTGACATTTAACATTTGACCTTAAACAATGAGAAAATGAAATCATTTGCGTTCCTTAATCAACTACAACTAATACTTGGGCCAAGTATTAAACTTGTTTCATGGTTGAAATTTTATTAAATTCTTATTTGAGAATATGAAATCATAAGCCTTGGCAATAGTGATATTCTGAAAGGATCGATAATATATCCATAGTCAAAAAGCAGTTATTTTAACAAATGGTAAGAAAATCATTCTTACTAAATCTTGTAACCGGGACAATTCTTTCTTTATAAGACTCATGGCCTCTGAAAGTCTGTGGTAATCTGACATCAAATCATCATATTGAGATTTCTGAACCGTAGTCCCTCGGATAGGCGTAAAAACACTGTCATCTAGGTCTGTTGTCCCACTGTCTTTGTCTAAAAAAAAAAAGAGAAAAAATAAAAAAAAAAATTGGACTAGGAGAATGTCTAATGAAACAAATAATTTTAAATATATACCAAATATAATAAACCGTTAGAAATTTTTTTTTCAAACAATACAGCAAGTAGTTTACAATTTTTTATCTTAGTTTCTAATGATAGTGATTAAAGATCATTATCATCAGAGCACTAGATAAGAGGGGAAAAACAGCATTCAAAAATTCAACACATTGGTTTTGACCAGAAGTGAATGATGACCTAAAGAAAAATCAATCATTTTTGTTGATTTGGCGACGTAAAACGTTCCCACTCCATTCCCCATTTTACACCCCTCAAGAAAAAAGGTTTGGAAAACATTGTTGAAAATGAAGAAATTGCTTGTAACAAGTAATTTCTTAATTGCCAATAATGTATTCTGTCTAAAAAGGCAAAAGCTTTTTAAATTTCACCAACTTTGAATTGCCAGATCTGCAACTTCTTTTGACCAGTGTAAGATTTTGTTGTCTAGTAATGGGTTTAACATTTAGATGACTAGCCAATGCTTTGTCATTTTTCTTATGTCCAAGGCTACATATTTTGCGAAATAAAATTGTTTGATTTCTCAGTCAAACTGCCTTGTCAGAGGTCAATGAGCGTAGATAGCTTTCCATCAATTATATTATAAGAGCCAATTTAAGTGTTGAGCCACAAAGTCAAGGTTACAGCACTCACGTGAAATATATTCAGCTGATTTACTTTTTATCACAGAGCTATCAGGATTTGCCACAGAAGCATTGGTAGACATATTGGTCGACATTCCAACTGACGATGTGGACGTAATCATACTAGTCTGGGGACTATAAATAGAACTTGACGTAGGACTGCTACCAGCGCTAGCCCCGTCACCAACATCGCCACGCTCACGACCAGGAATGATTCGAGGGTGATCTGCATGAAAACTGGTGTCTGAATCGCTACACTGGTCTGAACTACTTTCTTGATGATAATGCCTTCTACTGAAAGAAACAAGAAAACAGGCCTGGAATTTCCAAGAAAATTTGACTTGCATTTTTTTACAAGTGGCCTTTTGAAACGACTCGCAAAAAGTGAACTTCACTTGTAATTTTAGTATTAGTTATTATACAGATTTACCTATAGAAAAATAAAATCATATATTTTTAAATGAGTTATTCCTTTATTTATCCAGCATGAAAAAGATTAAAACCTACTAACATAATGGAGAGAGTAGTTAGTGAATACAACATCTTTAAAATTTACTTTTCTGATTGAGATTGATATTTAGATCTCGGAGAAGCATCCATTTTATGTATGCATTCTTTTCACTTATCACAAAGGTTGACTAGTTAGAATATTTGACTGGGTGATGGATTGCAAACTTAATCATTTGAAGGCTCAGTTTCTGTTTTCGACATATCGACATGTAGACAATAAAAGTTACACAAAACATAAAGCTCGGAAGCTAACACTAAAATACCGGAAATAGTTGCCGGTATCTTGCGGGGGTTGATAAAATGATCACAGACCTTAGTTTGTGGTATGGTCAGTCAGGGATTTAGTTTCATCTTAAATTTTGGGGGTCCCTGGAACTCAACTTGTTTGGTTTAGGGAGTCCCTGGTTAAGTTTTGAGGGTACCTCATTGGTTTGGAAAAATAGTCTAATAAGCATAGCTAGAGTATCATCAATTAAACTACATGTACTGTTAGTGATGTTGATGGGCTTTGTTCAGGGTCTATAGATTTTTCAAAACCTTTATTGAAGAAGGACCAAAGGTCGCTTTGCTGCGACATTTTGTTATTTCCTGCTGCAGACGAAGAATGAAAATCACGTAATCATAGCAAATATGGACTAAACGAGATTTTCTTTGCCTCAGGCAAAATAATCAAAAAAGCAAACCTCTGGAGCAGTTAAATGAATATTTACCCTATTACAGAAATATTTTTCTTCATCAACTTCAAATTTAAGATAGAGATTGTGCATTATTTTGTAAATGAAAGACAGGGATATTCATGAAGACCATTGTATCCACTGTAAACAGTTTCTCGCAATTTGATTGGCTGTCGGAGAATGTAAAAAGTTGTTACCCTCCTGTTACTATTTACTTATCAAAATAAAAATAAAAAATCGAATTGGCAGCGCAAAAGATCATTTTTTGAAGTTGCACTTGGATATCTGACTTGATAAATCATGACAAAAAATATGTGTCGTGAATTTAATAAAAGAAAACAATACACTTAAGTGGTTCACTTTTATAAATAATGGCCACGTCGCGGACTGGAGTTACTCCAACAGCTATTCGGAATACTTGGTGTTTTTCATTCTTCGCATTGTCTGATAAGTTGTGAAGATCGGCACGTTACGCAAGCCTAAATACTGTAGTGTATTGGTATTTGACATAGAGTTAAGACATTTGTACCACCTGATGTAAACATCGACAATTGAAAATTTTCAAAATTCTGTTATCATTAATCCATATTTTGATTTTGAAACTGCGTCCCCGGGATGCATGTCTACCAATTTTGTGGGTCCTGCTATCATGATTCTGCATACGAGACGCAGGTTTTCTGTGTCCGTTAAATCCCTGGTCAGTGACCTTTGATAATTTGTTCATCCTTTAAAAAAATATTTAGAAATGTTAATTGACTTTTTTCCATCCATTGGATTCTGAGAAGAAGATTCTTAATAACTGATGAGTTAACAAATCAATACAGTACAATGGAATTTACCAGTATTCTGATCCCGGGGATATAATGTCATATCTTGACTTCCTGTTTAGAAAAAATGTGAACAAAGCAAGATCCGATCAGGAAAAGCATAAACCATGATACTGGCCTCGAAGGTTAAAGAATGAAAAAATAATATGACATCTTTATCTGCTGATCAATTTAATTCACTCGCAAAAAATTCGAGTTGCAGAAAAAAATCACTTGCAATCTTCATTTTTAACTCGCAAATTGCAAGTATGCGAGCTGAAATTGGAGCCCTGAGAAAACTCATTCCAGATGAAAAAAGGACAGGCCTGCTTTTACAGTAAAAAGCAATTGTTAGGTGTAAAAGTCACTTAAAAATGAAGAAAATACTCTACAAAGGAATGTTTAAACATATACCACACAAATTTCTTTTAGACTGGTCCAAATTGAAAGATCTGCAAACAACAGTTTAAAGTTTATGAAATTTTAGCTTTTTTCAACGTTTTGGATTGAAAACATTGAGTAAAATGAAGAAATTGCTTGCAACAAGGAATTTTTTCATTTTACAATGTTTTCTCAACTGTTTTCTCAGTTGTTTTTCTTGTTTTTTAAGATTCCATCAACATAAAATTGTCGTCTGCAACTTCTTTGAATTTGGACCAGTCTAAAACTGTATCAAGTGGTAATAGGTTAAGACATAAAAATATGAAGATTTAAGAGCCTCATATCTCTCACATTATTCTGTTTGCGATGAAAGGCTAAGTATGGGATTTGAAAGGTGCATTACCAAATATGAAATAAATGCCAAAGCAGACTGACCTGTGTCTATACTCTCTACCTTTCCTTCTAAAACTATTTCCAGCTTTAGCCACAGTTCTTCTGGCCGCTGTCAGGGCTGCTGAAGCTCCCTGCAAATATTGTATAATATAAGACATAAAGCATATCAAGCAAATGGAGTTCATATCAGAAAATACTTTCCCAATACAAAATTTCAAGAAAGTACATGAACTGTTATTGTTTTATACACAGTTTAAGACATGCACATCAACTGGCACATCTCTTCTGAATTTAATGAACTTGACTTCTGATGACGTTGTGACATCAATTCAGCAGATCAGATTTTCCTAACCAACATTCCTTATCATTTACATTAGAACTTAAAATGCAATCTTGAAAAATGTCAATCTACCCAGCTGTAGGAGTGGGTAGCAGTGGGGTTAAGCCACTGCCTCTCTTTCAGGGACGTGAAAACATCTGGTTTGTGTGTTCGAGAGCGACTCTATAAGCTTAAAGCTTTCGTCGCAATCGAACTAGAATAAATTAGTATAAACTAAAAATGACAATAAATTTGTATTGCAAAAACACTTGAAAAACAAGAGGACCATGATGGTCCTACATCACTCACCTGAATCATCTTCTGTTAAATTCCTGGCCTAAATACTTGAAAAGAGAATACTCATTACTATTTAGGTAAATTTAAGAGTCAAGTACAATACCTGTGCAATTGTCGTTACATTGGGGCTTTTACTGCCGGAACTGGACTGTGATGTATTATGGGAGGAATGTCGAACACTTTTGGGCTTGTAATGGGCAGCAAGGGCTAAAATTAATCTCATAATTGACTTCAGATTGCCTTCAACGATATCTGAAAACAAACACATACCAGTATAAACATGAAAGTCAACATTTAATCCTGGTCTAAACCAAGTGATCTGCCAGGGCGGCTTTTTTGCACTATTGACCCTTAAAATCTTAACCCATTCCCATACAGTGATGCTTTTGGGCACCCCTCAAGAAAAACACTTTGGAAAACATTGTGTAAAATGAAGAAATTGCTTGCAACAAGCAATTCCTTCATATTACACAATGATTTCTACCCAGGAAGTTGAAAAATCTAAAATTTCATGAACTATAAACTGTCGTCTGCAACTCCTTATAATCTTTACCAGTCTAAAATTTTGTTGTCTGGTAATGGGTTAAAAATTGACATTTTTTTAAACCATGAGAACACTGACCCCTTTTGCTTTTGCAACTAGATTGCTAATTTTATGGTCCATCAATTTGTAAAATGTCCCTACTTTTCTTGTCCCCTTGCTTCCAAAACCTTGGCAGATCATTGTGATTTGATTGACCAATGTTAAACCCTTGTCATGCTGAATAAAATCTTTAAGAAATGTATTGAAATCAAAGCACCAGAAAGCTTTTTCAGGGTTCCCACAAACTTCATAAAGTAAAATTCCCTGACTTTTCCCTGACTCAATTTCAAAATTCCCTGACCGAAATCGTCGGCATCTACAGAGCATATGTGATCATAAATAACAAATGTTGGCCTCTTTCAGCTAAACCTTACCATCTTTAGATTAATAAGTGCATAAAATGAATACATCAAAAAATCTTTTTTTCAACAACATTTTATTTTATAAGGTAGCTACTTTTTCAATTGTACTCACTTTATAATACCATAGATACTTGTTGTATTTCCTTTACTTTCTTAAATATTGCTACATCTGATTCTGGAATTCCCTGATTTTTGCCATATTTCTAAATTTCCTTGACTAATCTTAAAATTCCCTGACTTCTCCCTGACCTTGATTTTTCTCATTTTCCCCTGATTTTTCCCCGACCGTGGGAACCCTTTTTTTTAAATTGGTCAGTATTCATTTTCGAAATTTAATCTTATATAGGATTCTGGGATAAAGGGGACAAGTAGGTGGGGTAGACTAAGATCAGACTGCATGTAAGTGCAGGCTGATCTTCGTCTATACCTCCTGCTAAAACAGGAACATTCCAAGTTCAGCATGACAAGAATTAAATTGATAGCACTGATCAGTCATTTTCCACATCTGTAGACGTAAAATTATCTCAAATATAATCGTTTGAAGTCACAAATATGAATTGCATACCTTTGGCCATCACATGGTGCATTCGAATCCTCTTGGAAGACATAAAATGTAGCACCCTTTCTATGTTTTCTTTCATTTGTGCGTAGTTTGAAGGAACTACATGGACACCAGATATGGACTCTCCAGCTGTAAAATGAAATTATCAATATGTTTAACCCATTCCCACACAACCCTCCTTTTTTATTCACCTCAAGAAAAAAGCCTCGGCAAACATTATGGATATCGAAGAAATTGCTTGTAACAAGCAAGTTCTTCATTGTCCACAATGTCTACAAGGTAAACATTCTTTAAAACTTTACCTACTTAATTTAGATAAGTCTGGATTTTTGTCGTGTGAGAATAGGTAAAGCCATATCTCCTACCAAAACACACTATAAAATTAATAAGAAAAACTTACTACAATCTATAAACCATACATAAATATGACGATTGGAAGTATAAGATCAACATAGTTCTATGTAGTAAGCCTACATGAAAGAATTATGTATTTTTAAATGTGACCCACAACAATTTAAGGTTTGTTTACATTTAATCATGACATCAGTGATGACATTGTAACTTTCACTAGTCATTCAAATAACTAGCGAAGATTGATGAAATAGTCTGTTAAGTTTAGCCATCAGCACCTGTGCATACAACAGTCTACGCCAAAGATTAGCAAAGATTTCAGCTGAAGAATCAGGTGCAATCATCCCATTTCAAAATGTAAACAAACGCAAATTGAAATCGACAAGGAAAACACAAAATACTCTTTCTATAGAGCATCACTTATACCCGCCTTTAGCATATTGATATTTAGAAGGCCCTTGTTTGCTTTAGTGACCAAATAAGCAAAAGATTATTTCAACTATTTTTTCTTCGTCGGAGGGCAGATATGGCTTTAAATCACCATAAAAAAGTTAAAGAAAGAAATGTTATTTGGGAAATGTCATATGGTCGAGTCAGTTTCCCTACTTCCCCATGGTTGACTGATTCAGGGTTTAACGCCACTTTTAACAGTATTTCAGTCACATCATGGCGGCTGGAGCGTCTAACCACAGACTCACACCAGTACTACCACTACATCCTTTCTTAGCCTCCAGCTGCTAGCCCACTTAGGTTTACGATTATCCACCCATTGGTGAGAGACAAAAGTCAGAAAGGATATTTAAATTTTGCTAGGACCGGGGATCAAACCCAGGACCTCATGATTGAGTTTGATGCACTACCAACTGTGTTATGGCCACTGCTGCCCTACTCTTTGAATCCTAAAACAGACACTGCTTACCTATGACGCTGATTAAGTCGATGAAAGCTGTGCCATCCCTACAGTCATGTCGCAGATCTTCTACCAGTCTAGCTCCATGTTTCTTTTTAAGCTGAGAGTTGATCCATAACACATAGGCCTGTAACTGGTGCTGAAATGGATAATAAAACGTAAATGAAACATGACTAATGGTAAAAAGTACAGACGAGTGATTCTTAACCCTTTTCTGTTTTTTGAAATTTAAACTAGTCCAAATTGAAAGAGGTTGCAGATGACAATGAAAATTGGATGCGATTTGAAATAAAACGGTTCTATGTGGTAGAAAATATTGTTGGAAAAGAAGAAATTGCTTGTCACAAGCAATTTCTTCTTTTTCCACAATGTTTTCTCAAGTATAAAATCAAAGAGACGTAAAATCCCGTGCTTGTACAGGAAAGGGTTAAAACATGGTATATAATCAGTCATCTACTGAGGTTTTGGAAGTAAGGGGATTATATCACCATGGTCTCACTAAATTGAATGTTGAATCAATTCATATTAACAATTTAGCTACCAGGGCTTTGGAACCAAGGGGACACTGTTCCCTTGGCCTAAAAAAACTGGGGCACTGTTTTTGTTTTTCTTCTTTTTTTCTTTTGAGAAAATGGTGCCAAAATGCAGATATGGCAGATCACTACATAATATTACTAAAGAATCCAGTCAGGTTCCAAAAAGTAAAAACTAGGCTGTTTGGTGATGGATAGCAATTAAAAAATCCTACAGGAAACACAATCATAATTTGTAAAAAGTGTACATTTGAAAGTTATCCATGAACATAGTAAAGATTGCTCAAGACACATATGTATTTCAAATTCCAAAGAGGATGTCTTCAACAATTATTGAACATTGCTTTCAGTAAAAGAATCCAAACACCACTCAAATCAGTCGTTTAGACCTGAAATCAATCTTAAAATCTATCAACATATGTTAAGCTTTTTTGTTGGTTTGGCAACTTAAATGTTGTAACTACATTTTGTTCAAGCTGTAGTTACAATATACAGGTCGCCAGCCAGTTCATTTTTTTGGTACATGTCACTGGCCATCAATTTAGCGAAATAACACTCAAAGGTCTAGATAAGAGGGGGTAACAGCATTTTAAAATCCGTATTTCTCAACGAACCCCTATATTGTAGGTACTCATTTGAATCGACGATATACGGTTTACACCCTCTATCTGTAACTCTAAACACTGTTTTATATCTAAGTCGAAATTTTTGTCAGATCTCAGTGGGCATAATGGCCAGCCATGCATGAATTATTGTAGACTTCACAAAATGTCCAAGTTTAGAATAGATGCCTCGGCTATCCAAATTGAAGGGAGTTACAGATGACAATTTAACCCTTTCCTGTTTTTCAAAATTTTAGACCAGTCCAATTTAAAAGAAGTTGCAGACGACAAATAAAAGTGAGTGCAATTTGAAAAGCAATCAACCTACAGAGTAGAAAATATTGTGAGGAAAATAAACTTTTGGGGTAGAAAACATTGTGTAAAATGAAGAAATTGCTTGGGTCAAGCGATTTCTTCATTTTACACAATGGTTTTTCAATTATTTTCCTAGAGAGGCTTCAAAAGACATTTAAAAGTAGGCTACATACTGTAAGAAGGTATATGTACTGGTACTTAGGTAAAGTACATCTTGGATAAATCCCTCTCTGAATTATGACACAGAATTTATTACAAAAGAGATGGCCATTAAAATACTAGATTGAAAGCGACTACCAGACTTCTGGATCCCAAAACCTATGTTTTACCTCAATCATAAATACCACACTGAATATCTAACTCATTCCTTGCTTTTTAATGCCCCTCAAGAAAAAGGTTAGAAAAACATTGCAGAAAATGATGAAAATGCTTGTAACAAGCAATTTCTTCAATTCCCACAATGTTTTCTTCCCAGTTTTTTTTTAAATAAAATAAGCTTAAAATTGTTGTCAGCAACTTCTTCCAGTAGGACCAGTGTAAAATCTTACTGTCTGGTAATAGGTTAAGTATGTCAGTTGAAACTTCTTACATTCCAGTCTTCCCATGACTTGGAGGCTTCTCCCGATTCCTCACAATCAGGAGATTTGACCGGAGTAGATGACATCCCGATAAAAATAATCCTTTATCATCTCACATTTTCGTCCATATTTCACTTTCCATCAAAGAGCAACTCACACAATACATTATTATTTAACCAGTCTTGAAAAATCACATTCACCTGTCTTGTAGTTTGTAATTAATTAAGTATTCACTTAGACATTCTAATCTGCATAATAATCTATTGATCACTAGCAATATTTACCCTTCTCAGTCTGTACAAGACACGGTGTAACTGCATAAATTAAGACTAATATTACAGAAAAGTTAAAATGCACAGTATCTCAAGTAGAATATAATTTTACTAATGTTAATGATTCAATATCAAATACCTTTGACTTTTCATGGAATTTATTTCTAAATTATAATGGAATCTTGGCCTACAATCTTTGCAGCATCTGTCAAGTCACAGAGGCAAAGAAATCTGATTTTGCATTAATTATTCAAAACAGCCTGTGATGCAGATTTTTCCAAATAATTCATTTATTTTGTGTTATTCTGCTTACATTGAAGACATAAATGTGATATATTGCTTAATTCTTTCCCCCACAATCCCTTGCTTTTACGTTCAAGTATTTTATACTTGAGAAAATATTGTGGGAAAAGAAGAAATTGCTTGTAACAAGCAATTTCTTCTTTTTCCACAATAGTTTCTACCACGTAGGCTGGTTACTTTTCAAATTGCTTTCACTTTTAAATGTTGTCCGGAACTTCTTTCAAATTGGACTAGTTCACCAGTACTCGCGCCGAAAAGTGTGGGCTAATGACAGAACCAAGACCTATATCCACTTCCGGGAATCGAACTCAGGACCTGTTGATCCGGAAGCTGACGCTCTACCTCTTGCCCACGGACACTACAAATTATTTGTCTCTCCTCAATAAAGAATGAAAATAGTCTAGTTAACCAAGTATACCGTCAAAAATATGATCTACAGTTGGTGGTTGAAATATATTATGGTTGTACTGTGTGGTGTTTCAAGCAATAGGAAGCCACCACTAAGTTTTAAAGCTATCTCAGTACACTGAAATGCAAATGAGAGCAGCATGGAATCAATCAATTGCCAGATATAACCATTTTCACTGGGTACCGTTCTCACTACATTTATCAAACAGAACAGCTCGGGGTCGTTTCAAATTCATGACAGGCGTCATTTTCAATTCACATATCTAAACTTTGCTAGACTAAGAATCAGTTCGATTCGGATTGGGTATACATCTAGATCAATCCTTTGGTCGATCTTTTCAGTATAATGGCAAATTGTGAAGGAAACAACTTCAGAACTTGCAAGTTGACATTAGTAACGAAGACTAAATCAGTGTTACAACTTGGAATTGGTAAAATAGACAATGTGGTTTCCAATGTTAAATTAATTAGAGGAAATTCGCTGTTTCAAGTTTACATGACGAACCGAAGATACAGTTTTAATAACAATTTTACTCTGTTGATCGCGGAAATTATCGAAATTTGATACAGAAGGAATTGCTAATGAATAAATTTTAAGTTTCATAACTTAATTTTTTGTGATATTCATTTACAAACTTTATTTTATCATTCACGATCGGTTTGGGACTATGCGGTGAAGCGGTGGATACTATCCCGGATACATTATCCTATAAAGCTACGGTGGCCAAAAAGTTAAATCGTTTTCCATATTCTACACCATTCTACCCAATAATAGTAAAAAGGCTCGAAATCGTACACTTATCCCTAATTGATGATTAAAAGTTTTACCAGCCTGGAGAAACAACATTTTGAGTGAAATATAGTGGTAAAAAAAGAATGGAATAATATTGTCTACACTTGAATTCCCAAAAATATAAGATTTGTGTCTCGATTATCCTAAAAACTAGATTTTATATGAACAAACGCAACCGTTGTCTATTTTTGGAGTGAATAATATCACTTTAGGCTATCATTTCCTTCATTCCGTCGATTCATCTCTGAGATCGATAAATGAGCATCGACGAAACAAACAAACAAACAATAAAACAACAACAACAAACAAAAAAACCAAACAAAAAACTCTGAAAAAAAGAACTAATGCTTCGGGCCAACTTAACTGAAAGTCTTGCAGGTCTTCTCCTTAATTACCTACACATTACAAGACGACGGGACCTTCTCAGTCAAAGTTTGAATGCAGATAACTGAAAGTAAGCTTTACTGAAAAGCAAGTGCAAAGAACTGTAGAATACAACAGTCCCACCGCCCGTTTCTCATGTGACGATGTCGGGGGAGGCAGTTTGCTCTGATATGAAGATTAGGAAACCTCCGTAGGGACGTGTGTTTATTTGAAGTCTATATAGACAAAAGCGACCCGTTTTGGGTTGTAGTTCTTTTTTCTGTGTGGATTTTCTTTGTCTACCAACTCTGCAAATTACAGCGGAGTTGCCTTACCCACGATTCTCCCAGGCCAAGACTCGGGGCGAGTCTTCTAGGAGGGGAGTGTAATGTGACGGTTTCAGGGGAGATATTTCGCTGTGATATGCAAACGTGACTGGCAAGCCTTTACTAACCTCCCGAAGCAACATCGGAGAGCAGCGTAGATAGGACAGGCTTACCAGTCTATATGCAAACTAGGAAATCTACAGAGAGACGTTTGACTATTTTTAATTCTATATGGACAATCTCGATCCGTTTATGGTTGAAGCTCCCTTTCTCTAAATGTTTTTGCCTTTTCTACCACCTATGCACGTTACACCGTTTATAACACCTTTTCCGCACATCTATTATTATAAAAGTAACTGAAGGCCTACATAAATTACTCCATACACATCCCCTCTCTGAACAAACACGTGTTTAGCTTCTTTTCCAACAGTTCTTAATGTCATTTTCACGATAGATATTCTTTCATTGCGTTAAATCTACTAAATTCCCTATTAACTTGATTAATTGCAGAGTGTTCCTTATGCCCTACGTCTTCGGATATTGCTAGCGGAAGGGCCCTAAATGACGCAATTGATACGCCACGTAAACCACAAGCAAGGCAATTGTCGGTGCAATCGACAGGAAACGTAATTACCCGACGAATTTCGGTACCATTCGGGCTGTACTTCGTTGAATGAATTAGCAACCTGTTTTTTGTTAAGTCTTCACAGAATTTGTAGACGATAATTTGAAATTAATGAAAATTCTGAAATAATTATGATTAGGTAGAAAACAATGTGGAAAATGAAGAAATTGCTTGTCACAAGCAATTTCTTCATTTTCCACATTGTTTTCCAGAACTATTATCTTGAGGGACGTAAAAAGAAGGGAGTTTGTGATTACTTTAACCTCGTTTATTTATCATGGATTAATAACCTCTGACAAAAGAAGATTACTTAACAAAACCATACTTTGCTAGCTTACAGTACTTTCAGTACTTTGATTTTAAAGTTAAGAAAAGCTGCTTAATCACATTCCTTCAAGTGTCTGAAAGCATTACAGTTAGAAATTTGAAATTCGAGAGCCATTTTTTCTTCCATAAAGTGTTCAAGAGCCACTTTAACAGTCACGTGTAATGCGGGTTTTAGAGGAGATTCTTGCTAATTCGCTATTTTTGTCACTCTAGACTCATTCCACACAGGAAAAGGAATTGGGAAAACCGTGCGGAAAATGAAGAAACTGCTTTTTACAAGCAGTTTCCTTATTTTTCACGCTCTGTTCTTAAAAAAAAGAGAAAATACATTGTACAAAGGTATGTAAATTTTATCATTTTGCAAATGCTTTCTTCAATTACTTTTAATTGGGACCAGTCTAAATAGTTGTTATTTTTTACAATGGGTATAAGCAATTCTGGGGTAGCTATACAATGCCGGTAAAACGAGGTTTGTAAGAGAAACACTCACCTCAAACCTAGTCGAAGAATCGCTCCTATGACTACTGCATACACTGGCCGATGGCGTGATGGACCGATCAGACTCGTGCACTGAACCTCTCGAGCTAGATGCTCTAGAACACGGTAACATCGGCGACATGGCTGAGGTAGGATTTAAAAACCCAGCACCACTGGGCGGTTTTAGGATATTAAGTTCGACTCCCAACATGACCCGTGGAGAGAGTTTTGACGGAATTTTTTCATTTCCGACGTGCACAGTCTTGAGTATGTTGCTGTTTCCACTAAGATTGTTCATGTTGACGGAAGAATGGTAACTATGGTAGTGAGTGACGCTGTTCATGTTGTCTGTCAGCCCGAACTCGTCTGGCTGTAAATGGACTGTAGTTAAAAGAGACTTCTGTGATGACTAAGGCGATAGGCGACGTCACTCATGTTTTCTGTCAGCATGAACTGGTCTAACTGTGGGGTCTATTTTGATGGAATGTTGATAAGGGGACTTCAAAGCTATGCTAATGTCATCAGCCGTCCATCACTTTTGTCCTGTAAAGAGTGAACATGACAAAGTGAGAATAAGCAAGAGAACACCGCATGAGGATTCGTTTTCCTATTACATGTTTTACTATTTTTTACATAACTTTTACGACCACGAAAATGAAATAAATAGAATACAGAGGGGATGGGGAGTGGGGTGGAGGTTATAAAACGACCCCCTCCCCCAATCTGCAACTAGTCCATTTCTCGGTTGTTGAGCGCTGGATAGTGAATGGAAAATCTAAGTCGAAAAGGGGCAATATTTGAAAAATATGGTAATAATGCGTTGATAGTTGCAACCCTTGACAGTAGAGGATACTCTAATAATAATGAACATACATCCCAAGTTTCATGAGGATATCTTCGGTAATAGCAGAGAATTTGCAGAATATCATTTGGAGTTTTTGAACGACGGCAAGGAAGACGTATTCTTCGACAGCTTGTCTAATGATAGTTTTAGAACTGATTTAAATACATAAGATAGACTTAATCCATTACCTACGACAAAAAATTAGAATAGTCCAAACGGAAAGAAGTTCCAGACTACAATTTTTAGTCGACGGCAGTTATCAATCTTTGCCTTTTCAAATAGAAAACATTGTGGATAATGAAAAATTGCTCAAATAGCAATTTCTCCATTTTCCACATAATGCTTTCCAAACCAATGAAATTGCTTCACACAAATGCTGGAGTTGAAACTTCACTCCCGGTCTAAACGAATGATTTGATTGGTCGATTTTTTCTTCGATTGACAGCCGCGTTTGGTCTTTTCTATAGTTACCATAGAACTACATTAAGTGAATGGTTTTTATATACAAAAAATAAGGGCCTCCTGCCCAAAATAAGGCATGTATATATTTACCGTGAAATACAAAATCTGCAAGTTGTTACAAGCAATTTCTACATTTTTCACATTCTTTTTACGCCTTTTATCCCAGACATATAAGATTGTATCATTTTGCATCTGCCGTTGCCTTTTTGAAGATGCTGTCAGCTTTCAATGGTCGTCCGTCCTTCCTTTGAATTTGGACCAGTCTAAAATGTTATCGTCTAGTAAAGGTTCAAAAAGAAAACATAATCATTATGCCATTAATAAACATGAAGCTGATATCGATTCCCGAGGCAATCTATCTTTATTCATTTCTAATTAATCAAGGACATGAATTGAATGTACATCAGTAGACGATAACTTTCTGACGGAACCATGTTAAATCTTTCCAACGCTGAAAGAAGCACGTTCCGATCGCAACACCCTCTACATCGTAATTTTTACACGACACGTCCCGCATTATGACTAATCGCGACTGTCAATCAAAGTCGACCAATCAAATCATTCAATCAGACCGAAAGTGACCTTTGAACTCCGGTAATGGCCGACAATTTTTGTGGTATATTTTAGTTGGTTTTGCGCCGTAAACGTCGTAGCTACAGCTTAAATAAGCTGTAGTTACGGTGTTTAGTTCGACAAATAATCATTTAACTATTTTGTTGCATATTTCTGACAAAAAAAAAGCAATATAACGCCGTCTGATATCTACGTGAAACTTCCTGTCGGAGCCAGTAGGTGTGGCGAAGGAAGTCCTTGGGCGGAGCCAGCGATCGGTCAGTTCAGGTTAGCTTATTACAGGAGTCGTAGAAAGTCCAATTCCGCCTATTCTAATAATGTTTCTATTCATTTTTGTCATTTTTTAGAATATTTTTTAATATTTGTAACGCATTTTGACATGTCATATTCTTGGCTGGCTCCAGGTCTCTGACACTGATACGTATTTGTTAGATTTGATCAATTTTACTTGAAAAGCTACTATTTTCTAGCAGTTGTATCTCTGGTTTGCGGATCAATGAGTTTATAAGGGAGGTAATTTCGGCGAATGAAATGTAAAGTATGAGTGATGTACCCTAGGTCCTTCTAAACCCATACTAGTGACTGATAGTTGAGAACGAAATGGCATTAGTTCGTCTGGGTTTTAGAATTCCCAGTTGTATTGACTTTGCCATTCTTGTTATCAATAAAACTGTAAAATTTTGCATGTATCATGAGTCGATGGACTTAAATACTGAATAAAATATGTCTATGTCTATGATAGCCACAAGACCGGCTAGCTGCCTTCAAGATCTTACCAATTGACAAAATTTTAGACAAGTTCAAATTGAAAGAATTTTGCAGACGACAGTTTTTAGTTGAAAACAATTGTCCCTTTGGTTAGTAAATATTGTGGATAATGAAGAAAATGATACGAGCATTTCTTCATTTTCCACAATGCTTTCCAAAGCAGCGTCAAAAAGCGGGATTGTGTGGGAACGGAATAAACTTGGACCAGTCGAAATCCATCGAACGCTTTCTGAGAAGAAGGATTTCAAAGCTTTAACCATACAGGGTCTAATAAGGGGCACCCAAGGATAATTTCTGTAAAATTGGTTATAATCGATCCACTAGGTTCTTAGAAGAAGATTTTCAAAGCTTTCGCCATATATGGAAATTAGCCCCTTCCATTAAAGCCATGTTTTCATCCGATCTAAATTCTTTGAAGGAATCTGATAGAGGGTCACCAAAGATCATTTCTGTGAAATTTGGTTAAAATCCATCAAATGCTTACTGAGAAGAAGAATTTCAAAGCTTAAACCATATATGGAAATGAGCCCTGCCCATTAAAGACATTTTTTTAGTTTGATCAAAATTTTTCCGAAGGAATCTGATAAAGGCTCATCCAAAGATCATTTCTGTGAAATTCGGTTGAAATCAATCCACTGCTTTCTGAGAAGATGAATATCAAAGCTTTTACCATAAATGGAAATGAGCCCCTGTCCATAAAAGCCATGTTTTTAGTTTGATCAAATTTTGTTGAAGGAATCTGATAAAGGCTCACCAAAAGATCATTTCTGTGAATTTCGCTTGAAATCTATTCTCTGGTTTCTGAGAAGACGATTTTCAAAGTTTTACCATATATGGAAATTAGCCCCTCCCATGAAAACCACGTTTTTCAATCGATGAAAACTCTTTGAAGGCATCTGATAAAGGGTAACTGAAGGATCATTTCTTCGAAATTTCGTTGAAATCCATCTACTGGTATCTTTGAAGAAGAATTTCAAAGCTTTCAACATGTATGGAAATTAGCCCCTCCTATTAAAGCCGTGTTTTTCATCCGATCATAATTCCTTGAAGGAATCTGATAGTGAGTCAACTTTGGACCATTTCTGCGAAATTTGGTTGAAATCCGTTTGGTACATTCTGAGGAGAAGATTTTTAAAAGAAAGGTTTACGGACGACCAGACGGACAGACGCACGCATGCACGACGTACACCACGCCATGACAATACCTCTCTGGCTTTCAGCCAGTGGAGCTAAGTATCAGACGACTTTGTTTTTAAATGAGGAAACACAAAATAATCTTCAAAGGGTGACCTTAATATGACAACTACAGATTGAATAAATAAGCTGTAGTTCGCGCTTTGGTGGCCAACAAATAAGGTGATTTTACATTTTGTCGAGAATAAATATGGTGGCTCTCACAGAAAATCGTTATATGATTTCTCAATAGGATGGGTCAGCGCGAAACAGTTGTAACTGCCTATATGGTTATAGGCAGTTACAACTGTTTTGCGCTGACCCCATTGAATCGTTTTCTTTTTATTTACGTTAATTGACGGATCGTTAGTCCCGCCCACTGACCTACGATAAAGCAGTTTGAATGATATATTAAAAAAGACGTTAGATCGCACGATGGTTGTTCGACGACCTTTACCTCGTAACTACGCCTTTTTCTTGTTGAAGTTACGATGTTAACCCTTGTCATGCTGTTTAAAATCCCTGGAGAAATTGCATTAAAATCAAAGGGCTGAAAGCACTGATAGTACCCTTTTGTTCAATAATCAATACTTCTTTTGAAAATCAATTTCATAAACAACTCTGGTAGGAAAAGTACAGGCGGGGGGTGTAGACCAAGATCAGACTGCTTTTATGTGCAGGCTGATCTTTGTCTATACCTCCTGCCCAAACCGGAATATTCCGGGTTCAGCATGACAAGGGTTAAAGTCGACAACCGACGGAAATGGTTGACATGTATGACGGTATGGACTATTTGGTTGATCAAATAGTTTTTAAATTGACGGATGCTCTTGGTAAATTGACGGACCGCGGCCGTCAATCAAAGCAATAACAATAACGCTTTTGGCCGCCCATCAAGAAAACAATTGGGAAAACATTGTGGAAGATGAAGAAATTGGCTTGCAATAAGCGAATTCTTCATTGGCTACAATGTTTTCTATCGATAACGTTGAAAAAAAAATCGAATTTTCATAAACTTAAAATTGTTGTCTGCAATTCTTTTCAATTTGGACCAGCCTAAAATTTACCGTCTGGTATTTGGTTAAATCTTTTTACACCTTGTAAGAGTCAATTTTTTATTAAGATATTTAGAGTACCGTACTGGTTAAAATCAAATAAGTTTGCACTTACTTTTCCCTTTGATTCTAATCATATTAATTTAACGCTTTAATTCACAATGAAATTGAATTTTACGCACTCGCGATTCTTCATCTCTCACATTTGCCGTGAGATAATTATTTAACCCTTTACTAGACGACAAAATTTTATAGACTGGTCCAAATTGAAACAAGTTGCAGACGGGAGTGTGTTCAATTTGGGAAATAAGTGTCACATAAGGTAGAAAACTTTGTGAGAAAAGAAGAAATTGCTTGTAACAAGCAATTTCCCCTTCTCCCGCAAAGGTTTCACACACCCATATTAAACTGGATTAGCCCATGTCATCCTGAACCCGTCGTATTTATGTTTTGGTAGGAGGTATAGACTAAGATAAGCCTGAACTAAGAAAGGCGTCTGATCTAAGTCTACACAATTTCTCCTTTTACCACGGCATTTTTTGCCAGTCCTACTTATCCATTTATTTTCTTTGTAAACACAGAGAAGCAAACGAACGAAGGAACATCCCTAATGATGATATATTTCAAATTTGAGAAGCTATATTTCATGCAAAATTCACAAATAATGCACCATCGCAAAAATCCAGGATTAAAGGTCAGAGTGAAAAGTATGTATTCTTTTATGTCAAGGAAAATAGATGTTCCTTATCAACCCTGCCCTGTTTATCAAAATTGTAGACTGGTCCAATTTGAAAGGAGTTGCATATGAGAACAAAATGAAGGTGCCATTTAGAAGTTACCAACCGACAAGTTAGAAAACATTGTGGAAAAAGAAGAAATTGCTTAATTGTTATAAGCAATTTCTTCCTTTTTTCCACAATATTTTCTCAAGTATGATATTACGGGGACGTAAAAACCAGGGATTGTACAGGAAATGGGTAAATAAGAAGTGATTTAGGCATCACTATAATTGCTTAACGAAAGTAAATAATGTCCAAGAATATCTTAAACGTCAACAGAGTTCGCTGCCTCGGTGGTCGAGCGGTATAAGCACATGAACCGTGCGGTTTGCCAGAGGTTCGAGTCCCACATTCAGCACACCCTCTCCATGGGTCAGACACCTTATAGCCAGCCCAAGTCTACCCAGCTGAAAAACTGGGAAGCACTGGGTTAATGTCAGTTCCTCTTTCCGTACAAGGATTGTGAGTGTTCGAAAGCTTTCGTCGCATCTGAACGAAAATGAATTAGTATAAACCATTAGACCTCGCGAGAGAGATGGATAGGCTTACAGTAGGGTAAGCAATGAGACAGAGAGAAAGAAGATACTCAAGTTGATAAAAGACGTAAAAAAATACGGCTAAACACAGAAGAGAGAGACACACACACTGACAGAAAAGGTTAAGGAATATGACTGTCTTACCTGAGTGATGATATGAATAATGAAACAAACTTATCAAACAGAAGCCTTTAAATAAGCATTATAGGAACAAAAATTGTCTAGAGTCTTCAAAAAAATGCAATGGCCACGCTGATTTATGCTATTTTCAGCACTGGAACATTAGTCGTATGTAATTTCAATCTTGAAAAACAATGATAATAATATACCACTTTCAACTTCAACCACCATTTTTTTAAAAAGAAAATTCAGGTAATCTGCAAAATATCTATTGCAAAATAATCTGAAAACATCCGAGTATAGGCCCTTGTGATTTATAACAATCCCAAGATTTCGACATTTTATGTAAAACTTTATCCTGAGACTTTAGCAAGAAAAAAAAGATGTAACTACTAAAAATCCAGCACGACCCTATCTACAATCCTTTATAGAATAGGTTTATCAACACTAATGGATAAAAGTATCCAGTCGAATAGTCTACCTAACAGTAATGAAATTGGACTGGTCTGTTTTATTCAATGATTGTTTTAGGAAAATACTATTTTACTCATCGAAAACAAGCGCCCTTTTTCGCAGCACTTTTTAGGTCGACTTTAGATACAAAAAACCTTAAACGAGATGAAAGGAAATACAAGCCAACCAAGCAAAGTGTCGCGTTGGTTGTGGTCTCTAATTATAGCCACTGATGCGAGTCGAGTCGTACATAGTTCACTTTGTAACTAAATAATTAATCATTTTTAAACACGCGCCATAAAACGGTCCACTGGTCGAGGCCGGATGGTGGTTAATTGTACGGCGAGGAAGTATGGTGTACCTTTTGGGACAATAGTCAAATTTTAGTCGTGATAACTTAGTGTTTAGTACAGATTTCTGTCGTCGGAATTTCAGACTGCTATTTTCAGACTGTTACAATGAAATATGGAACGTCAAAAATTGAGACAAGCTAACTTTTTATAGTATTCGGGTATAGTTAACCCCCTGACTTGTTCTTCTATAGCTGCTTTTTAGGCTGATATCCAGAGAGCGAGAAAGTTCCATCATAAAAGGACGCGTACATGCGCTGATTACGCAGATGCACCAGTATAAATATGTGTGCGGTCAAAAACTGAGCATACAGCCGTAATTTTACATTTTTCTTATCGCACACGCCTTAAGATTTCGGAACTTCATATCATGCGTGCATTCCTGATTATATGCGCATAGCAACATTTTACACGCTTGCAGGCTCAGTTTTGAGCACACACGCCCGAACTTTGTGGATATTCATGTATCATGTATCTGTGCACGCGTTGTAAAGCATACACAACTAAAAACAATTTTTGACCCATTTAGTGCACCGTAAGGAGAATTCAATTTCCAATTAATAAACTGGGACATTTACAGAGTTTCCAGCGATGTATAAGATCGTTTATTATTTTTTAAAAAGTTTAAAATCGCAAATAATCAATAACTTTTCAATTCTGCATACAGATTATTTTAACCTGGTAGGATTGTGGGCATTTTGCTTGATTTCTTAGTTCGACTGGCTGAAAGCAAGCGGGATATTGTAACGATGTTGTGTCCATCGTGCGTTCTTCCGTACATCTTTACTTGAAAAAATCTCTTGAGCTTAGAAAGTACAGCACAGATTTCAACCAGTTAATGCATTTCAACAAAATTTCATAATAAAGATCTATATGTGACTCTTTATAAAAAAAACACCAACAACATCAAATGAATAAACAAATAGATAAATAATAAAATTAAAAATAACAGCTATATGGCTAATTTCCATTCATGATATACATGTACATTGAAAACGTTGAAAATCTTCTTAGAAACCAGTCGGTGGATTTCAATAAAGTTTCGAAGGAGTGATTCTTTGGTGACTCTTTATCACTTTCATTAAAATATTTTGATAAAATTAAAAAAAAGGCTTTAATGGGTTGGGTTAAATTCCATATATGTTGTTTAGTGAAAATTTTGAAAAATATTCTCCTCTCGGTTTGATAATTTTCGCACCATTATTGAGGCCCCTTTTCGCTTGGCGAAAATTTCTTATCGCAAATTGCATGAATTTTCATACCAAATTCCTAATTTTAAAGTGTACAAATTTATACTCAAAAACTACGCCCCTTAGCATTACATATCGAATATTCCTAATTAGTCATTGTAATCCTAAAAGATATGTGAATAATTTTAGGAAATCCGCTTAAATATTTATGACAAATGTAGTTTTACAAATTGTACCTATGGTGTACATTTTAACGATCTTCAGGTAATGTGTCACAGACGGGGTATCGCTCGGAACATGACCTTAGAATTTTTAGCGTTAGACTTTCTCTGTCTCTATCTCTCTCTCTCTTCGCCTAATTCCCTCTCTCTCTCTCTCTCCCTTTTGCTCTGTGTGCGTCTCTCCCTCTCTCTCTCTCTCTCTCTCTCCCATTCTCTCCTCTCTTACCGTAGCATTTGTTCGTACGAGCGACACTCGGAAGACGACGGGTTTTAACTAGGAGAAATCTCCGCTTGGTTTTCTTACGTTCCCTATTTATAACACTGTCAAAAGGGCCATGGTTAGATGTCTCAAGCGAAAGACAATTTTGGTTTGTCAGTTTAGTCAGCCGGGGCTCGAACCCGTGATCTCGCGGTTACAGGTCGAGTACTCTTCTAAGCTACTAAGCTTATTGGGAATTTTTTTACAGAGTATAGATAATGGGAACATAGTCAGTAATCATGAACAAACTTAATATTTAAAGTACTGAAAGGATGGAGGGATATAACTATCCGCAGTCTGTGGATAATTCGTGATTACTTCAAACTATTAGACTGGCTTCGACCATTTTTTGTTTATTCTATTTTCTGAATAAAATCTATTTCAAATTCCTTACATTTGCCTATTTTAATCCAAATTCAATGCTATCTATTGCTTCTTTTTGAAGTTAAGGAACTTGGGTTTAAATCCTTATTCAGGCTTTGGTAAATTTAATTCCCTTTAAAGAAGACTGGGGTAGCCAGACTACCGAACTGTGTAAGTAAATTAACGGTGATATTCAAGTTTTTTACTTTATACCTCAATGAAAAAAAAATCTTTGCGTTTCTATAGGAAATATCACAACAGTGTGTTTTTCTATTTGTGGTTATCGTGTTCTCGAATCGTGTGGAGGTATTTTTTATTGGATGAGGTCTCATCCAATAAAAAATACCTACTAACGATTCGAGAATACGATAACAACAAATGGAAGCACACACTGTTGTTATATTCCTTCTATCATATACCTTTTATGACATGACACCAAGAAAATTATTTTAAATGATTAAAAAAAAAAAAAAAAAAAAATCCGGAAAAAAACAAAACCGAACGTCAATACACAAAAAGTAGTCCGTGTTTAACGGTACTCGACGAATACGGTTTTTCGGTACACGCCGAATACGGATTTTTTTTCTGTCGAGTTGTATTAGATAGCCAGATTTTAACCTGTATCTTTTATAGGTCTATAATAAAATACTTTAATGCAATAAATCAAAACAAAGCTAATATTTTACTTCATTTCAGTAAAATTTTATGGATCTACTTTGTGCTCAAGCATACAAAATAATTGCGTGTTCAAGATTTTAATATTTTGTTCATTGAATTATAAAAAAAAACCACCACCAACAACAACAAAAAAAAAAAACAAAAAAAACCAGCCGATCATAACGATTGAATCTTGACAAACGAAACTAAAATTGAATTAAAACGGCAACACAAGAAAAGTGTTGTGGCTTAACATTCTATGATATAAGAAAAGAAAATATTTGTTAACAAGCAGGCGTTTAACTGGATTTGTCTGGCCTAGTTATAGAGATGAATACTTGTTTGGAAATCCATTTCTAAATATGAAATTGTGATAGGTAAACAAGGCCGGGTCAAACAGAACAAACACCCACTAATCTTATAGGATTAATTCCGATTTATACACTTAATTAAAACACTTCAATTGGGTGTTATAACTAGAAACTGGGCAAGCATTCAAATGCGACATGTTTGCCAAGGCCGTAGCAAAGTTTGTAGTGCGTCGTACTCTCAGTCATGAGGTCCAGTGTTCGATCTCCTGTCACGGCAAAAATCCTTGCCCACATCTGTCTCCAACCAATTGGTGGATAATCGTGAACTTAAGTGGGATTAGCAGTTGGAGACTCGGAGATAATGCAGTGGTAATACTTATGCGAGAAATAATGGGAATCCATAGTTAGGCGCCCCAGTCTCCGCGATATGACTGCAAAAATTGTTACAAGTGGGGTTAAACCCCATTCAAACAAGTAAATAAAATGCGAAATGATTAAAGGAAACCCGAAAGGTAAGACTTGTCGAACATTAATATAAGAGACAGAAAGATAGACAGACGAACAGAACATGAAAGATAAAGATTGAGAAATAAATAAAAAAGTTTTTCGAAAAACCGTTAGAATTAACAATTTTAACCTTTGTCATGCTAAACAGGGAATATTCCGGTTTTGGCAGGAGGTGTAGACCAAGATCAGCCTGCACGTAAGTGCAGCCTGACCTTGGTCTTCACCCCCTGCTTGTACTTTTCCTGCCAGAGTTGTTTATGAAATTGATTTCTATCTAGGAAATACTGATTTGTTTAACAATAAGTTCTATCAGACCTTTCAGTCCTTTGATTTTACAGCAAATCAGTTAAGTAATTTATACAGCATGACAAGGGTTAAAAACTGGTGAATCTAGTTTAATGTTGCCGACTTTCCAGTGAGGACAGTATCAACCGAAGGTAGGCTGTTCAAATCGCGTCATTTATCGTAAAAATGCATTAAATGAGAAAAAAGACGTGTTGTTTTTTCACATCTTCTTAAGTTACTTTTTCTTTTTTGTTACTCTTTACCACTAATCATTTTCTTCGCCATCCGATAGTGATCCCCAATCTCCTGTCTCAAACATTAAGACAGAAAAATTAACTTCCCTGGTTCTATAACATACCAATTGTAAAGCAACAATCTCTTTTTTTACCGGTTTACTGAAAGTTTGGCGGGATAAGCAATTGTCACTGAAAAATCATGCCGCGTCCGGGAATCCAACCTCAGACCTAAGGATTTGTAGTCCTGCATTTCACGACCAGCAAATAATAGACCGACCACCTGTCCCAGTCCAGCGCAGCGAAACATTGTAGACAGGATTATAGTCAAGTAAAACAAACATTGACATATTTGTACGAAATTCCTGTTATTCTAATCTACCTATCCTTTGATATTAAGTTTGTAAAAGTCGAACCTTTTTTCATCCCCTTCCCATAAAATAAGGCTGGTCCACCATGTGTGTGTGTGTGTGAGTGTGTGTGTGTGTGTGGGGGGGGGGGGGTGAGTACAATGATCGTTCGGCCCGAACACTTTTAAATTTAAAAGGTTGATAAACTGAATCTAAATCTTAGAGACACATGCCACGCGAATAATCAAATGGATACTACAGTTGTGTGTGGGTGTGTTAAGTTGTCTAATTAAGCCTTTGCATGACATAACACGTTTGCGCAAAGTAAAGACTCAGATCAGCCTGTGCGTCCGCACAGTCTGATCAGAGTCTTCACCTAGCTTGCGCGCTACACATCGATGCTGCATGACTCAAAGCTTCTTTACGCGATCAGCCAATATTCCAATATTCCCGAATGGCAGCCCAGATAGCTCAGGGTCAGTAATCAAAGTACCTGCGTAATAGTTGGAAAGGTTTTACTCAATGATCCCTGACTCCGACAGGAAGTTCCACTTCCATATCTAACGGTGTTATTTTGCGAAATATATGGCCAGTAACTTGTAACAAATAGGTAAAAAGGTTGGTTGGCGACCTAAACGTCGTAACTAAAGCTTGAATTTTGACAGCGTCAAAAGTGGGAATGGCATCACGTTAATAAACTATATGAAAATTTCAAGTGAGAGGAAAAAAGCGAAAATAGTAATAATTTATCGCTCTATTTCGTCGCCTGAATCGTTTTTAATCGTACATTGGAGTAATGATTTCCGTTCAGGGAGAATACCAACGATTCATGCGTAGTCAATGTTTCTAACTTGTGTAATAACTTGATGCCATATCATCGGTCGGCGACCAAATCCTCATAACTACAACTAGAATAACTCACTTTGAGTTTTTTGGTCGCCGAATGGAGACATGATATCTTGGTAGACACAAGGCAATATATCCGAGTTTTCCGTGAAAAACGTTTCTACCCTACTGTATCTTTGCTATAACAATACCACATCTAATTGACATCTGTTAGATCAGATCTTTTTCCCCCAAATAACCGAGGGTTTCATAGAGTTTCCGGGAGGTTCTATTTCATATGACAGACTATATAACTAAAGATCTTAGCCATTTGAATCCCTTGCAGAGCAAAATTCATAACGGATTTTAGTTGATGTTGATGTTGTCAATCAAAGAATCAATCGACCAATCAAATGAATCATTCAGACTGAAAGTGACCTTTGAACCTGATCAATGGTCATTATTTTTTTGTGCACTTTTGTTATACTTAACTACAGCTTATTCCAGTTGTAATAACAACGTTTATATCGCCAACAAACCACTATGTGATATAATACAGTGTGTTTGTTTGAATGGGGCTTTACGCCGCTCTCAACAATCTTTCAGTCATATCGCGGCGGCTAGAGCACCTAACAATGGATTCCTGGTATTTCTCACACCAGTACCGCCATCACATACTTTCCTAACCTCCAGCTATCCCACATAGGTCTACGATTATCGACCCATTGGTGGGAGACAAATAGTCGGAAAGGATGAGTGCCGATGTCGGGGATCGAACCCAGGGCCTCTAGATTGACAGTCCGACGCGCTACCAACTGCGCTATGAAGATACACAGCACAGATTTTGCAAAATTAACGCTGTTGAATATCAAAATGGAACTTCCGTCAATTGACGGATCGCTTGCCACGCCCACCGAAATTCGACTTTATGTTTCAACTTGGGGTGTACTAGACAATAATTTAATTGTTAGTTTCGTCTATCAAAAACAAGCGTTCTGATTGGTCGAAAAATTGAATTCATACCTCCATGAACAAAATTTTGAGCACGCAGTGATTTTGTATGCTTCCACACAAAATAGTCCCATACAAAAATGTATCAAAAGATGTAGGTTTTTTGATTTTTTCGCTCGATACTATTAAATTATAAGAAATGAAGAGAATATTTTTTGTTTTCATGGAGGTATGAACCGAAAGACCTAATCACACAATGTATGAATCCGCTTCGCGTATTCATACAGTGTGATTAGTTTTCTCGGTTCATACCTCCATGAAAACAAAAAAATATTCTCTTCATCTCTTAATTAGTTTTTTTTCCCAAATACTATGGCCAGTAACTAAAATCGTTGGTTGGCGACCTAAACGGACGTCGTAATCACAGCTTGAATAAGCTGTAGTAACGAAGTTTAACTCGCCAAACCAACAAAAATGCTCAGCATAAATTTCGGATTTCAACGGTTCACTTCCAATATAAATGATCGCTCTGACTGGCCAATCTATTTTTATTTTATTTTTTTCTTTAAAAGCCACGATCTGTTTCATAGGTACATGACACATAATAAAGTTATCCTTTTTTTCTACGCCCAGAAGAGAAGTTTTGGAAAGCATTGAGAGGAAATGAGAAATTTTCATTTCTACTTTCGTTTAATTATTATGTTTCCCAGACTATTTGGTGCATATCTTTTTATATTGATACGATTTAAAATTGCATCTTCATCATCTTTGGCTATGCGGATCAGTCTCAATTTTTGTTGTTTGGAAAAGGGTTTAATCCATTCCCACACAATCCCTCCATTTTACGCCCCTCAAAAAAAAAAAGCTCTGGAATCTGGAAAATTATGAAATTGCTTGTGACATTTTTCAGATTGTTTTCTACTGGGAGAAACAAAGATTAAAAAATTACAACAATTCAAAATTGTCGTCAGCAACTTCTTTGAATTTGGAACAGTCTAAAATTTCACTGTGTGGGAAAGGGTTTAAAGGAAGAAAAATCATACATACCAGTTGCTAGACTAAAACTTTACACCATTCCTGACAGTAAAGTTAAGATTCAATAAAACTCCTATTTACATTCGTTGAAACCTCTTTTCAAAGAGCACAGAAAGAAAACATCAAATAACCGGCAGCAGTCAACAGTTTCAGCAAGTCGCAGACGTTTTTGTTTTGACCTTTGGTGTACATGTATAATATAATTTTCTCTAAACCAAGCTTAGATATTACTTTAAACCAAATTTATATGTTCGTCCTTTTAGACATTGCAAGGAACTTTAATTAATGGATATCCTGTAAAGCTTAACTACTTCCATACAAGAATCTGGCAGCCAGCAATGACAAATGTGCAACTCACGCTTGAACCTGTGAGTCAAAGAGATGTCATGCCATCATATGTTTTTAACGAAGCCCGTGTATGGTTAAAAATAAACATTTAGATAAATTGCAGTAGAAAACGCTTTAAATCACAAACGCTTCAAGCAGTAATAAATCTTACAGGCTAACAATGTGCCCTTTACTTCATTACATTAAACATTTCCTGTACAAACCCGGAATTTTACGTTGTTGTGACTTTATGCTTGAGAAAATACTGTGGAAAAAGGAGAAATTGCTTGTTACAAGCAAATTCTCCTTTTCCCACAACTTTTTCTTCCAAATAAATGTGGTTTCACTTAAAATTGCATCCATTTTTTTCATTGTCATCTTGAACCTCTTTCAATTTGGACCAGTCTAATTAAGAAAACGGAGGCTAGGAAAGGGTGTAGTGGTAGTACTGGTTAGAGAAATACCGGGAATCCATTGTTAGGTACTCCAGCCGCCGCGTGATGACTGAAATACTGTCGGAAGCGGCGTTAAACCAAATTCAAACAAACAAACAAACTAATAAAAAAAAAATAAAAAAAATGGAAGGGTCAAACCCTGGGTGATACCATGTAGATAATGATTATTGCAGAAACGCAGTAAGCAAAGGCACACTGGCATTATTTATTGAAATATGATTAAATGATTAAATCAAAGTATGATACTTTTTTTATTGATTGCTTATCAAAGAATTTCTAAAACCCTTTCCTGTTCAATCCTTGGTTTTAACGTCACTGTGAATTTAAATTTTAGGAAACATTGTGGAAAATTTCTTCTTTTTCAACAATATTTTCTATCCCGCTAAATGGTTATTTTTCAAATTTTTAATCTACTTTATATTTTTGTCTGCAAGTCCTTTGAATTTGGACCTGTCTACAATTTTACAAAGCAGGAAAGGGTTAACTTGAGAGAATTCTACTCTTGCTGTTCAATATATCCTATTTCACTCACAGGCGAAGTGTTATGAATGCCGTTTGTTTGCTATATTTCACAACTGTACTTTAGGCGAATAGTTCCTTTGACGAATACACTAATTAACAACACACAAGAAAAGTGTATAAATCCAGCGGAACACAATACAAATATAATTAAAACTACACCCGAAAATGAAAGGAAATGTTAACAATTTTCTAACAATTCAAACAAGAGATCGTATCTCCTTATTCACGATTGGAATGTAATCCGGGTTGTTTTGTTCTATTTTGGCGCTACTCATTTGTGAAGTGGGAATACAATACATTCAGCTCCTACTAAAACCCCGCGTTTTCTTTTCGCCATGTTTCAATTATAATGAATGGGTAGCCTCGCGTGGTCACTCTTAATTTATCGACCGTGTTAACACTTCTACCTGGTAATAATAATCGCTATACGCATATCGTCGATGGGCGAATAAATACAGTGTTTCAAGCTGTAGTTTCGACCGTATACGACTTCTAGCCAAGGGGTCCCGGTTCAATCCCCGGCCGGGGTGAATATCCTTTCCGACATTAGTCTTCCACCAATTGGTGGATAATCGTAAACCTAAGTGTGATGAGCAGCTGGAGGCTCGGAAAGGATGTAGTGATAGTACTGGTGCGAGAAATACCAGGAAACCACGATTAGGTGATCCAGCCGCCGCGATATGACTGAAATGCTGTAAAAAGGGGCGAAAACCCCCATTTGATCAATTAAAAAAGTAGTTTCGTCATTTTGCCCGACCACCAATTAATTGATCTGAAAACCTTGTGAGAATTGGTCGAGACAGGTTAACGCATTTCCGCACAAACCCGTGATTTGACGCCCCCCCCCTTCTCAAGAAAAAGGTTCTGGAAAAAATGTGGATAATAAAGAAATTACTTGTAACAAGCAATCTATTCAATATTCACTATATTTTCTACCCCCAAAGACCAAGATTTTTCGAATGTCATCAACTATAAAATGTCTTCAACCTCTTTGACTTTGGACCAGTTTAAATTTTGTCGTTTGGGGTCAATTGTAGATAGTTTGTTAACACTTTCACCGGGTAGAATTTTTGTGAAAGATAGTCTCAATAGGCATATCGTCGATGGGCGAATAAACCACGTAACTACAGCTTTTTCGAGTTATAGTTCGACGTTTTGGTCGTCCAACAATGATTTGATCTTAAAACCTTGCAAGAACTGGTCGAAACTGGTTAACCAATTACCACCCAATCCTGATTGTTGGCAACCCCCTAAGAAAAGAGAGTTAGGGAAACATTGTGGAAATTGAAGGAATTGTTTATAACACGCAATTTCTTCATTTCCCACAATGTCTTTAACCTCAAAAGACAAGCAGTCATGAGAGCATAAACTTGAAATTGTCGAGCAGCCTTATATTTTGTCGTCCGGTAATGGCTTAAACCTGTAAAGAGTCTACATGCCAATTTCATCCAATGACCTTGAAGTGTGACCCTGTAACTAAAGCTTAAAGCCATTCTGTGTATAACTTGAAATTCACGGTTCGAGATCTCGGGTTCGATCCCTGAACTGACCACAAATTCTTGAACAAAGCAGCTGTCATTCAGATGAGACATTATTCGGAGGCTTCGTGTTACAGTGGTATACATCGAGCACGTTACAGAACCAGACAGAGCACCAGCCCCCGCAACACCTAACCTCGGGGGGGTCGCTCATATGAGCAAATGATAAGGTAGCGACGATTCTTTAAGTTAATGAAGGAAAGAACAAATCTATGCAAGCTAATAGACTGGCATAGGGTGGGGCAACGACTTACACTCGGCCAGAGATGAAATATCGCCGGTGACTTTTTGATAAGATTTAAAAATGGCTAAATTGGACAGAAATCATTTTCCGGCATGTACTTTATTCATGCGTACCAATTGATTGTCCGAAGAAATCTTAAATGGTATATATAAACTCTATCAAGTTCAATTAAAAGTCGCAGAGAATTTTGTCTTTAAATTTTATTGAGGTATGAAACTATTTAAATATATTTTGTGTGCTATTTTGTGACAACTTATTTCCCCCGTTTTGGCTCTTTTGAATATAGAGTTCATTTTCGTTGCTAGGTAACTTATACAAATCAGGGGATGAAGATATTCTGGGGTTTATCTCCCAAATCTGACGTTTTAATGATAACCTGGCCGGAATATAACCCCTTTCACCTGACCCCTTTTCAACTCCAAGGTGAAAACGATCAGGGTCTGTGTTAATAAACCTGTCCATTGTAGGAACACCTTACGAGAGGTTTTATTTTTGGGAGTAATTCTATGCTGTTAGACCTATCTCCAAACGAAAAATATTTAGACTCGTCCAAAAGTTGAAGGAAATAGCAGAACATAGTCCAAAAGCGCTGAATTCTGGAAAAAAGTGCAAAAGAATGTATGAAAAAATTATGAGAGTGGGAGATATTGCTTATGACAAGCAAATTTATTGCTTATAACAAGCAAATGCTCCCTTTCCCAATATGTCTTCCATAACCACATTTGTACAGGGCGTCAAAAAGCGGGGAGCCGCCGTCAGAGCACAGTCGGTAGCGCGTCAGACTCCTAATCTTCAATTATGGGATGCCATGGGTTCGATCCCCGGCGGCGGCACATATTCTTTCCGACAGTTGTCTCTCACCAATGGGTTGATAATCGTAAACCTAAGTGGGATAGCAGCTGGAGGCTAGGAAAGTATGTAGTGGTAGTACTGGTGAGAGAAATACCAGGAATCCATTGTTAGGTGCTCCAGCAGCCGCGATATGACTGAAATACTGTTAAAAAGTGGCGTTAAACCCCTTTTAATCAATCAATCAAGCTGTAGTTACGACATTTTAGAACGACAACGACCTTATATTCTAGCCTGCGTTTGGAAGTAACCAAGGGCAATCACTTATGTTTAACACTGATGATTAAGACATCATCCATCAAATTACCTCCCTTACGTCTTGCAGGGATATCATAGCACTGAAGGTACTGATTGTGGACGTCCCTGTTGGCTGAGTAGAATGAAACGCACTTTTGGTGTAGAAATGCCTTTTTTTCATATTGATAATCTGTTTTAGAAGAGATCACTCTTCTAGACCGGCTAATTTGATATGTAATATTTAAGATCATGTTTCTTACTCTAATGCCATGAGCACGATCCCCAGTTCGGGATAAAGGAAAAGCCAATTTAACTCTCACCAACGAAAACATCAAAATTAGACGTTTGTTAATTCACAAGAATGCAACAAGAATATTTTAAAAAATGATTGCTGCGACGAAACCCTTGTAAGATTCACCCCTGAGTCTTCCGGTTTGGTCTTTTTAATGACGAAACAGGTCATGATGGATCCAATATGGACTTGATTTCCTATATAGAACCCTGAAGGGCCACAAACTGACATTTTGCTCAGTTTCAATATAGGACCCGAATTACCATAGGCTGTATCGTATTTCTCGTGGTATGACGGTAGGACGGTTATGTAGGCGGGGTAGTGTATAAAGGGAGATAAAACTACCTTGGCGTACAACTACACGTTTAAAACGACGTTGTAGAACACTGGACCCTGGTTCGAATCCCGGAGTCGAATAGCTGAAGTTCATTGTGTTATCAGGGAGTTGATCATGTTTGAATTAGACGGATTCGTGTTAGATGCATCTTAATTGTCAAGCGGGTGTATGTAGCCGGGTAGTTTATAAGAGGTACTTATACTTCCTTTCTATTCAAGTTAGTATTTAAAGCGATATGGTAGACCATTTGTTTCTAAATGAATAAATGGTTAATAGGGTAGAAAACATTGCAAGAGAAGAAGAAATTGCTTATTGTAAGCAATTGTTTCTATTCTTACAATGATTCCCATAGCCTCCCCCCCTTCATTTCATCAAACTGACGTGGGAAATTTGAAAGTTTAATGGATTAGATTTTCGCCTAAATATTTAAATAACAAGAGGCCCAAGAGGGCCTGTATCGCTCCACTGGCTTTAACATCTCAAGATTTGAAGTCTGTAATTTCACGACAATGCTTGTAGATCCTGGATAAAGGCTAATCACAATAGATCATATGATGAAGTGTTCAGGTGAGCTAAGAAAGGGTGTACATGTATATCATAAAACAAGATGTGTTTTTGAATCACAAATGCCAAGTTTTGACCTTGACAGATGACTTTGATCTTGGCCACCCTAGAAATATTCATGCCAAATTCCATTGAAATTGAACCATTGGTTTAGGAGAAGTAGCTTCTTAAAGATTTAAAGTGAAAATAAGCCCCGACCTGCCACACCGGCATTTATGGACCAATGAAAATTTCTTGAACAATTTAAAAGAAGGATTACCCAAGGAACATATCTAACAAGTTTGGTTGAAATCGGTACACTGGTTTGGCAGAAGAAGATGTTTAAAGGAAAAGTTTGCGCACGGACGGACAGACGCACGCACTGACGAGACACGCGCGACAGACAACGCCATGGCAATAGTACTCTCACATTTATTTAACTCAAAATTGTTGAATAAATATATTTCTCCCAAAACCTGAACATTTTGGTTTTGGTTAATCTGAATTCCAACAAATTATAGCCGATTTATTTTAGCTACAATGTTTTTCATAACTTATTGTCAGTACATCAAAATGACTTTGTTAGATATTTGGAATATACAAATCTGTTAGGGAAGTAATAAGAAATAATTCTATAGCTTCATAAGATTCATTTATCTCCCTTTGATCAATGTTCTAAAAATGTACCTTTTCAGATATTCCTACACATGTAAACTAACACAATATTTACATCTCTTTGCGTTTACATGTTTAAAAGTGATAAATTAATATTTCTACTACATAAAGCTCACTCTGCCAGAAAACAGCATTTTGAGGTCCCTTTACAACTATTTTGTGATGATTTACTTGGTCTGACCCGAATCCTCCAAAATATTAAGTTACCCCTAACCCGCATACTCTTTACCAACAATACCAACATTTAGGTGATTGAAACAACTAAACTATTCAGAACACATGTTCAGGAACAATTTCAGTAAAGGGTCATCCATGGAACATTTATACCAAGATTCGTTGAAATTAGTCCAAAAGATAGGGAGGAGAAGATTTTATAAGTTTTCAAAGTGAAAATTGGCCACGCCTTGCCACGCCAATATTTATTGGCCTGTCAAATTTTCATGAACCATTTAAGGAAAGGGTCAACTAAGGAATATTGATACCAAGTTTCATTGAAATTTGGTAAAATGAGTTGGAGGTAGAATTTTAAGATTTTAGAGTAAAAAATCCCCGCCCTGCCACGCCCATATTTAGGGTGCAATCAAATTTCATGAACAATTCAAGTAAAGGGTCACACAGGGAACATTTATGCCAAGTATTGTTGAGATTGGTCAAATGGTTTGGGAGGACAAGATTTTTAAAGATTTTAAAGTGAAAATAAGCCCCGCCCTGCTACGCCCATATTGGGGGTCAAACAAAATTTCTTTACTAATTTAAGTAGAGGGTCACCCAAGGAACATTCATACCAAGTATTGTTGAGATTGGTCAAATGGTTTGAGAGGACAAGATTTTCAACGATTTTAAAGTGAAAATAAGCCCCACCCTGCCACGCCCTTATTTGGGGGCCAAACAAAATTTCTTTACCAATTTAAGTAGAGGGTCACTCAAGAAACATCCATGCCAAATTTTGTTGAGAATGGTCAAATGGTTTGGGAGGTGAAGATTTTAAAAGATTTTAAAAAGATAATATGCCATGCCCTGCCAAGCCCATATTTGGGGTTCAATCAAAATTTTTTTTAACATTTTGAGTAGAGGTTCATCCATGCCAAGTTTCATTTAAATCAGCCAAATGGTTTGAGAGGAGAAGACTTTTAAAGATTTTAAAATGAAAATATGCCACGCCCTGCCACGCCCATATTTGGGGGGATGAATCAAAATTTCTTTAACGATTTATGAAGAGGGTAACCTAAGGAAATTTCTGCCAAGTTTCATGAAAATCGGTCCAAAATCAGCCAAATGGTTTGAGAGGAGAAGACTTTTAAAGATTTTAAAATGAAAATTTGCCACGCCCTGCCACGCCCATATTTGGGTGTGAATCAAAATTTCTTTAACAATTCTCCTTCTCCTCTCAAAAATTTCTTTAACAATTTAAGAAGAGGGTCACCTAAGGAAATTTCTGCCAAGTTTCATTAAAATCGGCCCATTGGTTTAGGATGACAAGATGTTTAAAGAAAAGTTTATAAGTGGACAATCCCTCATCCTCCCCAACCACTACCCACCCCCTTCGACTCCTCAAAGTACAACTAACGCGCTTGAAACGTGAGATCAGTTTTTTCTAAATTCCACTTGGGTTGACATCTCAAATTCGCTAAACTCCTAAGTTATCTCAAATTAACATCTCAGTATCTGCTCTCCTTACAATGTTCTATGTGCACATCATATCTAGTGACCTAGAGCCTGTATATGCATTATCGGGTACCTCTCTGCTGCACATTGAGCAACTCAACTTGAGTGTTCAAGTGAAACTATAGCTAGAGGGACCGCCAATCAAATGATCAGTCGACCTTTGAAATCGTTCATTTAGTCTGGAAGTTAACATTGAACTCCGACATTGGCAGCAATTTATGTGAAGCAGTTTCGTTGGTTTGGCGACGTAAACATCGTAACTACAGCTTATTAAAGCTGTAGCAACGATGTTTAAGTCACCAACAAACCGTTCCATTCTTTTGCTTCATGGTATTGGCCTTAAATCTGTCGGGGTCAATGGGTGGGGACAACGAAGTAAGTGGGCGGGGCCAGCGATTGGTCAATTATTATGACTTGTATACAAAGGTAGGAGGCCCGTCAAACCGGCTGTAGAAAGTCTTCGGTGAATCAGGTGGACGAGGACAAGTAAAAGATTTTGGTCATAATGATATCACTACCCTGGTATGAAATTGAAGGCCAAAGTACGTCTAAAGAAATGAATACATGGAGTATTTGTGAAATCCCAGCGGCACCTGGATCTAAGACCTTCTAGGTAATTAGTATACAAACTATCTATGTTTCTATGAAACTTAAAGAGATCCTGTGCACTCTCATACTCGACCCATTTGGCATTGTTGCCTATTAATCGAATTTCTATATGAGTGTAACATTTCCGCTGAATAAGTTCAAAGGGACAATACTCTTGAAGTCTTATAGTAAGTTTGGCAAAAATAATGTCCCTTGCACCAAATAATCATAGTCTATCCGAGCTTAATTGGTCTAATGACGGTCTTTCTGGCATGAAATAATCGTCAACGTGCGTAACGTTAGGGCCATGTACCAGCCTATGCAATCCATGCAGTGTGACCAGGGTCGATATTTTCTCAGGGTGGGAATTTTTTCGCTACTTATCGAGTCACAATCTTTGATTATTGAAGTTTACGCGCTTTATTCGATGATTTCGTTTACTATGTTAGTATTTAGAGGTAAAGGCACAGAAAGAGAGAGAGAGAGAGATCCTCTTGCTCTAACAGGATGTTTGAATTAAGAATTAACCAATTACTAGACAGCAAAATTTTAGACTGTTCCAAGTTGAAAGGATATGCAGACGAAAATACAGAGTTAATGGAATTTCAGATTCTTCCAACTTTCTTGGTAAAAAACATTGTGTTAAATGAAGAAATTGCTTGTTTCAAGCAATTTCATCATTCCATGCACTGTTTCCTCAATTGTTTCTCTTGAGGGGCTTCAGAAAGCATTATTGTGTGGGAATGGGTTAAGCCGATTTATTTTGCCTAATTAATGCCCGGTAAAGTGTATCAAAGAAGTAAAATGTTGGTTGGTGACATCAACGCCGCAACTACATCTTGCCAAACCGACAAAGCCGCTTCGCATGTCGACCAATGTTGGAGTTCAAAGTTCACCATCGGTCTAGATGAGTGATTTGATTGGTCTATCGATCTTTTGATTGGCACCCGCGATCTTTAACTTCACAGACTTGCCAGCTATTGGTCGTCGTGCTGCATGACGCAAGATATTTTCAGACCTTGAATACAGCAGATTTATGTCAACAGGAACAAATTAACGGATCGCTTGCCCCGCCCACTTACCTTCGTCAGGAAGTTTGACCTAGATATCAAATTGCGTTATGATGCAAAATCTATGGTTAGTAACATGTAACAAAAGTTTGTTTGTTTGTTTGAGCGGGGTTTTACGCCGCTTTCAACAATCTCTCAGCTGGAGCACCTAACAATGAAATCCTGGTATTTCTCACACAAGTTCTACCATTACATCCTTTCCTAGCCTCCAGGCTATCCCACATGGATCTACGATTATCGATCCACTAGTGAGAGACAAATAGTCGGAAAGGATGAGTGCCGCCGTCGGGGATCGAACCCGGGACCTCTAGATTGACAGTCCGACGCGCTACCAACTGCGCTATGACGGAGACTGTAACAAACGAGTACAATGGTTGATTGGCGACTTACGTGACTAATCTGCAACTTGAAAAAGATAGTTGGTTGGCGACTTGAATACCTTTACTACACCTAGAATAAGTCGTAGTTACGATGTTTAAGTCACCAACCCAATAAAATGCTTAGCATAAATGTCGAAGCTCAAAGTTAACAACCGGTCTAAACGAATGATTTGATTGGTCAAACAATTTTGTTTGACAGTGGCGATCCGTAAATTATCCCTGTCGTAGTGGTCTTAAAAAGTGCTTCAACTACCCAGAGAATTGACAAATCGCAGCTGTCAATCAAAAAAAAAAATCGAATTTATATCCGAGAACATACATTTTACAAATATTGCCAGTTATTAATTCAGTCAAACCACAATGTCGGAGTTCTGTTGGTGATCGATCCGTCGATAATGTATTCCATAAAAGTTTGTTGGAAGCAATGTTAGACACATGAAAAATATACAATATTACTGAAATGCACAATATTACTGTAAAACGTCACATTGTGTTAAACTGATTTGTGGATGTCCGTGTTTGCGTGTATCTGTGTGTTATGCAACTAACGGTTGTAGACCTTTCAAATTAACCCTCGTCATGGTGAAACCGGAATATTCCGGTTTTGGCAGAAGGTGTAGACCAAGATCAGCCTGCACAATAGTGCAGTCTGATCTTGGTCTGTACCTCCTGTTTGTACTTTTCATTCCAGAGTTTTTTTATGGGATTGATTTCTAAAAGCAATATTGATATTTGAACAAGTTCTAATAGGGCTTTCAGCCCTTTGATTTTACAGCAATGCAGAAAGGTAATTTATACATTATGACAAGGGTTAATTTTTCATTAACGTAGAGGATTGAACCCGTTCTAACTAACTTTGATAAGAGACCGAGTATAGCTGGGGAAACATACAGATATGTTTCAATATTGATTTGAGTGGACTAGATAAAGGAATTACAATTAATAGCATAAGATAGATGACGATTGTGTGATTCAGTTCAGAATCGATCTATCTTTCATTGATTGAACAAAAGGGATACATTTTCATTGTAGTTCTCCAAATGAAATTTATATCGATCTTATTAAAAAATTAATTGAAAAAAAAAAAATAATAATAATAATGTAGACAAGGTATTGTTTTTCTTGGGACAAAATCTCTGGAAGTGCGCCATCTCGTACGCGAATAAGTGGCGTTACCCTGAAAAGTGTCAAATAATATCTACCCGGCAATATGGCGTAGGCTGACCGGGTAGAAAGATTTTCACTTTCGGCAGATTTTCTTATTCCATTGTAACAATTCAATTATTACTCTAAATTCTTTTGTCGGAATGCGACCCTTGTGGACCTCTGCTGGATTTAATTTCATTTACAAATATTTGTTTTACGGAGTTCTCATGAAATGGCTCTATTCGCTCAAAGGGTCACGTATGTTTTCGTTCTGAAATTTTTGAGAGGTCATAATTACACACTAATAATGTTTAGTTATATAAACTAGATGTCAGGGTTTCTGGTTTTCTACGTTATTATAACAAACCATCTGGCATCAGCTTGATTTTATTCATTCGATAGACAAATCCAATAAAAGACAACTAGCAAATCGAATTCAGTCTCACTCACTTAGGCCGGAAAGTATGTTTAAAGTAAAAGTAACAAAACAACAACAATAACGACGACAAACAACAACAACATCAACATCATCATTGTCGACCGAGACCATCCTGCAAGATCATGTCAGGCAAGTTCCATGTTGATCCGAAACGGTACAAATAGTAAGGTAGAATAGCTATTTTTACATTCCAGAATCCAGCCAAAGGGATGGATTTGAACTTAGCCGACTTCCGCCACAGCTTAACCCATTCCCACACAAATCTTCTTTTTTACACACTTCAAGAAAAGGGCATTGGAATATATTGTAGACAATGGAGAAACTGTTTATGACAAGCAATTTCTTCAATGTCCACAATGTTTTCTACGATTTAAAAAAAAATCTACACCATTTAAACTGTCGTATGCGGCATCTTTGGATGATTAGTTTAAGATATTGTAAGATGTAATTATTAAACAGTGATCTCAGATACCTCCAAATCCATGTCGGCCAATGAAATCTTGGAATGATTTGAGAGATGTGAAGGAAGTTCTTGAATTGAGTGAGTTATCAGTATGACAAAAAGGGAATGGTGGGCGTACGGTTTTGGAATGAAATTGAGTTGGGTGAGCGCCTATATCGTGATGTTAGCTGTTTAAGCCTCCGGCACATGTATATCAATATACTTACCTTAACATAATTAACTTATCATAATTAGAAATAGTTTAGATTGATTGATTGATCGCATGAAATTTTAACGCCACTTTCAACCGTATATCCGTTCTATCGCAGCGGCTGGTGCACCTAACCATAGTTTCCTATTGTTTATCAAACCAGAACAACCTAAACACTCGATCTGAGCCATCAGCTGCTTATTCCACTAGGATGAACTTTTTATTATTCTCCCGTTTGTGACAGAAAAATGACACATGTCGCTATGACTTTTGTCAATGTCGGTAAGAATTTTGGCAGAGCCGGGGTCAAACTCACGACCCAAGGATTTAGAGCACAGCGTGTCAGCGAGGGTACTAACCGGTCTTGGCTTAGAAACAGTACATGATTAATTTATCTTGATCAAACTAATCAATCAATAATTCACGTGTCAATCGCTACGGTAATCCCTTACCACTTGGCGCCTAAAAAGAAATATTATATCGGAAAACCTTGTGGGAAAAGCAGAAATTGCTTGCAACACGCATGTTCTCTTTTTCTCACGATGTTTTCTACCTTATGTGTCGCTTACTTTCCAGTTTTAGTGAAAATAGTCTGCAATTTCTTTCTATTTAGGCTGGTCTAAAATTTAGTTGTTTGTTTTGCATGATGGTACATCCCTTACAGAAAGCAGAAACATAAATCTGCTGTAAAACAGCATTTCACTGGCCGAGGACTACGTTACGGTCACTGCCATGTTACATCGATAAAGTGCGCCTGCAAGACACCTGTTACAGCGATAAAGAACGTCTGCACAATTTCTGTTACAGCGATAAAGTGCGCTTTCACAATACTTATTATAGCGATAAAGTGCGTATTTCGATACTTGTTCAGCGATAAAGTGCGTATCACGATACTTGTTACAGCAAAAAAGTGCGCTTTCACGATACATGTTACAGCTTTCACGATACCTGTGACAGCGATAAAATGCGCTTTCTTGATGCTTGTTACAGCGATAGAGTGCGTTTTCACGATACCTGTTAAGGCGATAAAGTGCCCTTTCACAATACTTGTTAAGGCGATAGAGTGCGTTTTCAAGATACCTGTTACAGTGATAAAGTGCGCTTTCGCGATACTCGTTTCAGCGATAAAGTGTGCTTTCACGATACTTGTTACAGCGATTTACTGCGTTTCATGATACCTGTTACAGCGATAGAGTGCATTTTACGATACCTGTTACAACGAGTTACTCTTCACGCTCGGAAAGCCTTCGCCACAATCGCACTAAGAAATTGGTACAAATCAAAAGTGTCTTGTTGAGACATCTTTTGATGAAACGCCTATAATTTAATGTTCAGTTTCGTCTATCAAGAACGGACGTTCTGATTGGTCGAAAACAATTATTCATAACTCCATGAACAAAATTTGAGCACGTAGCGATTTTGTATGCTTCCGCACAAAATAGTCCAATACAAAAAAGTATCAAAACTTGTAAAGCTTCTTTTCATTTTTTGCTCGATGCTATTAAATTTTAAGAAATGAAGAGAATATTTTTTTGTTTTTATAGAGGGTATGAACCGAAAAACCTAATCACACAATGTATAAATCCGCTTCGCGTATTCATACAGTGTGATTAGTTTTTCGGTTCATACCTCCATGAAAACAAAAACTATTCTTTTCATCTCTTAATTAATTGACGGAACGCTGGTAACGCCAACTGACCTCCATAACAAAGTCCCGCCTTGATATTAAACGGTCTTATTCTTCAAAATTTGTGGTCGGTAACATGTAACAAAACATAACACGTTTGGTTGGCAGCATTAACGTCTTTATTACAGCTTGAATAATCTGTATTTATGACGTTTAAGTCGCCAAACTAACAAAGAAAGCTTCACAAAAATGTCGTCCGATGTCGGCGTTCAAAGTTCATTTTCGACATAAATGAATGATTCGATTTGTCGGTTGGTTCTTTGGTTGACAATCGCGATCCATCAATAGGCCTCCGGTACTAAGTGAGATTTAAACAGTGCTACAAGTTCAATTGTCTGGCTGCAAGACTCTTCTTTAAAGGGAATTAAAATAAATATTTCCCGAACGATCCATGGATATCAATTAAGTCCCTTGCCCTGCGCCAGCCTACAAATTCACATAAAGCTAAAATCAATTTTCATCATATTCCTTGATTGATTGAATGAGGTCTGAGGCCACTTATAACAATCTATCAGTCATATCGTGGCGGCTGGGGCATCTAACCATGGAATCCTGACATTTCTCACACCAGTACTACCACTGCAAGCTTCTAGCTACTCACCCCACTTAGGTTTTCGATAATCCACCCATTGGTGGGAGAGGCTATTTACCGCTACCGGGGTATAAGTTTGAAGAACTTGCAGACTTAGCTGAGTCGGAGGTTAAGAGCCAAGAGGGGTAGAAAAACATTGTGAGATAAGAATAAATTACTAGTTACAATAAACTTCTTTTTTCCAACAATGTTTTCTTATAGTATTTTTATTATGCGCTTAAAATGTGGGATTGTGTGGTAATGGGTAAAACTTTAAAACTAGAAAAAAATTAGAGTTTGTAGACAAAGAATGAGCTTACAGGGATCAAATATTTTCAAAAAAAATGTCTTTTCCCAGCATTTTTTTCGCGATGATTTATCCCGGGATTGTGAAAACTAGTAATTATTGATAGAAACAAAAGGTTGAGAAAGATTCCAAGACAAATATGTATTGTTTTGAATTATGTGGTTCATGTTGTTAGATACTTTCACATTTTTTCGTGTCTTGGCAAAAACATTGAAAATGTTATTGTCTCCAGGGAATAGCAAACACTGTCAACGAAAAGGTCAGTTTAAATCAAATGTCAAATTTGATTATTATTGTTACGCCATTAGCTACAGTATATATATAAAGTGTTATGGGAAAAGAAATGTGAATCTTCGAGCTTTTTTTTCTACAAGCAGGCGAAGGTAAGCACCGGTCGGCGGACTTAGTAAGTTTTCACATTTTTTGCTTGACTTTTTTTCCTTGTATTTGTTTTGTCGCCCTAATCAGTGGATTTCCCAACTGTTTATCAGTCTTCCTCTTTCCGTTTTGTAGGGTTCTTTTTGAGGTTTTCCTCTTTTGTTTAGTTGTTTTTTGTTTGGTTTTTCCTTGTCGTAGGTCAAATCCTTAAACTTAACCCAACAGCCACATGAATCAACGCATTACCACAAGAGAAAATTTAAGACTGGTCCGTATTGAGAGAAGTTTAAGACGAAGATTTAAAGTCGTATGAAATTTGATAAATATTTGTCTTTTGGGTTAGAAAACATTGTGAATATTGAAGAAATTGCATGTTAAAAGCAATTTCTTCATTTCCACAATGTTTTCCAAATTAGTTTATCTTGAGGGGAGTCAAAGACCGGGTTGTGTGGGGATGGGTTAAGATATGGAGAACAATAGATTGTTTCAGTGTAAGATCGATTTATCTTTCATTTTGTGAACGACAATTAATATTCATGAGTGACAGTGCAACGAGTGAAAATATAGCTTTTGTTGTTTGAAAACAAAACAAAAAAAAAAAAAAAACAAAAAAAAAGAAAGAAAAGAAAGAAATATATATACATTTGTATATCGATCTTACACGAAAAACAAAAGAATACTCTGTCCCTTTAATGCAAAAAGAGACAAAGTTAGATTCTTTTTTCGGACAAAATCTCCCGAAAGCGCGCCATTTTGTGCGTGATTTGCGTACAAGATGGAAACTTACGTTAGATGTAGGTACGGAATCGGCCAAGTTGTGACGAACTATTCCCAAAGCTTACGGGAATAGCCGAGTGTTTTCCGATTGCAAAACAGAGTCGTCATCATTTTGATTATTTCACTGATTCACTGACTTCAAATATAAATAATTTTATTGTTAGTTTCGTCTATCAAAAACAAGCGTTCTGATTGGTCGAAAAAAGGAAATCATACCTCCATGAACAAAATTTTGAGCACGCAGTGATTTTGTATGCTTCCACACAAAATAGTCCCATACAAAAATGTATCAAAAGATGTAGGTTTTTTGCTTATTTCGCTCGATACTATTAAATTATAAGAAATGAAGATAGTATTTTTTGTTTTCATGGAGGTATGAACCGAAAAACCTAATCACACAATGTATGAACCCCCTTCGCGTATTCATACATTGTGTGATTAGGTTTTTCGGTTCATACCTCCATGATAACAAAAAATATTCTCTTCATCTCTTAAATGAAAGATTTGATTGGTCAATCGATTTTTCATTCACAGAGGCGAATCGTTGATTATGAGGGTAACAAAAATACGTTTCAAAAGTTTCAAATAAACACAAGGAGTATATACAGGAAAATAATAAAGGTGGCGTAAAATCGCAACAAGAAATTTCAAAGCCGAAAAACTGGACTGATCTTATTCAGTAAAGGGAATGTTAGCAGCATGAATCTTTGACTAGAGAATAGGAGTGACGGATGGCGGCTGTCATTCATAGAATCAATTGACCATTTAAATGATTCATTTAGAACTGAACTGAACTTTGAACTCCGAGATTGGCCAAGATTAATATGAAGCATGTTTGTTGGTTTGGCGACTTAACCGTCGTGACTAGAGCTCAAGGCTATGATGTTTAAATCGCCAACAGACGATTTTACTCTTTCGTTGCATGTTACCGGCCATGAATTTTGCAAAAAACAAAATAAAACGCGGTTTAATTTCAAAGTCGAACTTCGTGTTGGAGGCAGTAGGCGTGGCCAGCGGAGACAGAGGGAGGGGCCAGCGATCAATCAGTTGACCAATCGCGACTGTCAATCAAGGAATCAACCGACTAATCAAATCATTTAATCAGCTCGGACCTAAGCTTTCAACTCCGGCATTGGCCGCCATTTTTTAAGCTTTTTTGTTGATTTTGCGACTTAAACGTCGTAACTACAGTTTATTCAACATGTAGTTACGACGTTTAGGTCGCCAATCAACTATTCTACTTTGTTGTAACATGCAGCTGACCATATCTTCTTTAAAGTAACGCCGTTGAAAATCGAAGCGGGGCCTCCTGTCGGAGTCGGTGGGCGGGGCCAACGAAGTAAGTGGGCGGGGCTAGCAATCAATCAATTGCTCTAGGCTAATAGTGGATACTTACCCGGGGATAATATAATGGTTACGACGTGATAAATTTCATAACAAAAGCATTTTTAGGAAAAAAAGATACAACAATTTGCATTTCAACTTTATCCAACAACATTTCGCCGCTGTTCATGTGTCTGGAATAGGTCCACTACGAATAGCAGCAATCGTTAACTCATTCCCACACAATGACGCTTTTAGACGCCACTCAAGAAAGACACTCGGAAAACATTGTGTAAAATGAAGAAATTGCTTGCATCAAGCAATTTCTTCATTTTCACAATGTTTTCTACCCAGAAAGCTGGAAAAATCATTTATTTCATCAACTTTAAATTGTCGTCTGTAACTCCTTTCAATTGGGGTTAGCCTAAATTTTGCTATTTGGTAATGAGTTAAGAGATTTGTTACTAAGATTAGAGACATTCTTTGCGCATGGGCATCTAGCTTCCCGAAACATAGGACAAACAAAGGTTGTCCTAACATATGATGAGTATGGTACATATGGAAGTTCCATTTAAAATCGAGATAAAAAGGGAATCAGTTCGTTTCTATTGATCTATTGACTATCTGGTCAAGGGTTAATACAGGTTAACCCTTTCCTGTACAATCACTGATTTTTACGTCCTTGTGATTTTATGCTTGAGAAAACATTGTGGGAAAAGAAGAAATTGCTTGTAACAAGCAATTTCTTCTTTTTCCACAATATTTTCTATCCTGCTGAATGGTTATATTTCAAATTAAATCCACAATAAATTTTCGTCTGCAAAACCTTTGAATTTGGACAGGTCTAAAAAGTTTAAAAACAGGAAAGGGTTAATTTGTATAAATCAGGACCTTGATAACCGCTTGCATAATACTGGTTGCTTGCTTAATACACGTTGCTAACATAATACATGTTGCATTGCTTAATACAGCTGGCCGCTAAGACAGGTCTAACTGTACTTCTTTCGATTTCACCAATCTCGACTTACTGCTAATTCACGAGTAAAAATCATGCTGCGTTTAAAAAAAGATTTAAAAAACTCGAGAATCGGGGGGAAATTATCACTCCAAAAGTAAGATGCTTAAAACGAGCATTCCCCCGCTTTGCTACAACATATTTCATATTATTACTAATCTCATACGAACGGACAAAACAACTGTCCTTCTGGTGCACATGCGTCGATTCTCTTATTAACCCATTACTCTACAAAAAATTATCAGAGGCGTCAAAATTGAAATAAGTTTTAGGCGACAATTCAAAGATCATTAAAACTTTAAAGGAAGAAAAAGAAAATGTTTTGTATTAGGTGAAAAACATTATTAGAAAAGGTAGAATTGCTTGTATCAGGCTCTTTTCCTTATTTCAAATTGTATTCCGTTGATATTTTGTATTTTGCGGATTGCGTAAAAAAATGAGTCATTTACCGCATAAATTTGAACGGTTTTGATTTTGTCCTTCGATTTTCGATGTTGTTTCCTTTTCTATTTATGAGAGGGAAAATGTCCCTGCGCAAAAAACTTATAGTAACCTTGTCTAGAAAAGAAAGTTATACAACTTGCTAAGGCTGGCTTTCTAACTTTGATTAGGACCGCGGACATAGCGCAGTTGGTAGTGCGTCGGCTTCTCAGGCATTGGATCAAGGGTTCGATCCGCGGTCGCGTCATGTAGCCTTCCCGAAATTTGTCTTCCAACAATGGGTGGATAATCCTAAACCTATGCAAGATGGGCAGCTGGAGGCTCGGAAAGGATATAGTGGTAGTACTGGTATAGGAAATACCAGAAATCCATCGCCAGGTGTTCAAGCCGCCGCGATATGACTGAAATACTATTAAAAGAGGCGTTAAACTCTATCTCCGGTTCAGACCAGCGAGCTCGGAAATTTTACCGTATGTGAAAGACCCACCTTCATTTCGACTAAACGGGAATCAATTGACTATACATGTATATTCGTTGCTACGTGAAAGCGGTATGGGGAACACGCAACATACGCGTCTGAAGGTTATTTATTCATGAGAAAACACACGTTTTATTGAACTACAAATGTTTGCAGTGCAGTTTGTAGATTGTACCAGGTCGATCGAGTACTCAAAATGCGCTTTCCTTACCCTTAACCCATCACATGTCAAAAAAGGAAGAAAAGAACTTATCCTATTTGACGGAGTGTTGGCCACGCCCACTGACCTCCGAAAGGAAGTTCGACTTAAATATTGAACCCATTTCAACTCAACAAAATTTTAGACCGGTCCAAATTGCAAGGAGCTGCAGACGATATTTTCAAGTTGGTGGAATTTAAATTTTCTTTGACTTTTTGGATAGAAAACATTGTGGATAATGAAGAAATTGCTTAATCCAAGCAATTTCTTCATTTTCCACAGTGTTTTCCAAAGCCTTTTCCTTGGCGGCGTAAAAAGGAGGGATTGAGTGGGAATGGGTTAGCTGTGTTATTATGCAAAAATTGTGGTCAGTAACATATAAACAGAATGAAATGGTTAGTTTTGGATGATTAATTTTAAGACCCCCAAACCAACAAAATTGCTTCACATAAATGCCGGAGTTCAAAGTTCATTTCCGGTCTAACCGAACAGTTTGAATTGTCGATCTATGATTTTTTTTGATTGACAGCGGCGATCCGTCAGGTGAAAGAGTTTACAGACGACATTTTGAAGTGCCTATAAGTTACTTAATTAACATCATGTAAGGCAGAAAAATTTGTGAAATAAGAAGAAATTGCTTGCGACAAGGAATTTCTTATTTTTTCCACAATGTTTTCTAGAATGTAATATGTTAGGATCATAAAAGGTCGGGCCTGAATGCGGATGGGTTAACTTTATAAGGTTTTGGCATGTTAGTGTCGTAAATTACAGAATATTGTTGGAAAGAAGAAATTGGTCTAAGTTTTACCCCATTTTCCAACAACGTTTCTGGCCTTTGGTTTATATTAATTTCTTTTTGTTCGATTGTGACGAAATGTTTAGGCTAATAGAGACACTCCAGCACATTCAATTCAGATGTTTTCATTGGCATTGGCTACTTTGTGACCGTGTGCTTCAGCTAGGTAGACAGGGGCTGACTATGAAATGTCCAACTGTGGGTAGCATGTTTTAATGAATAGAATTCTATTATACCTCTGTCTTTTTTGGGATAGAAAACATTGTGGTAAATGATGAAATTGCTTGTTTTAAGCAATTTCTTCATTTTTCCACAACTTTTTCGAAAACCCTTTTCCCTTGGGGGTGTCTAAGATTGTCTCAAAGCTTTTTTATATCATTTAATTATTTATTTTGAGGGGCGCAAATTGTGTTTGAATGAAGATGTATATCATCAAAAGGCCACCAAATATGGTAAGTGCGGCTTGTTCAAGCTTTAGTTACGAGTTTTGGTCTCCCAACGAAAATGTACAGTTCAAATATAGTAATAAATTAAAATCTACCGTCACATTTACTTGCGCCTAAACAAACACGCGCTCTGGCGGCCAGTATCTTATGTTTATACAGTATGGTAGAATGGACTTTTACTTTTCTTTTAAGAAAAGAGGAGAATATGTTTGTCCTCATTGAGTTATAAACCTAAAAAATTAATTACACAGATACTATATGAATAAGCGGAGTGGATTGATACATTGGTGTGATTAAGATTTTACGGTTCATATCTCAAACAAAATCAGAAGTATATTCACTTTTTTCATATAATTTGAAGCCATAAAACTTTAATCAAAGCTAACATTTTATTAGTCTAGAGTAAAATTTTTATAGTTCTAGTTTTTACGCAAGCATTGATAGTTCTAGTTTTTACGCAAGCATTGAAAATAGTTGCGTGCTCAAAATTCTGGTCATGAACGTATTCAAAAAGAGTCATCAAATAAAAACACTTAAAAATCTTCATTAATGATATAATGTGTAATTTCCAGATAGTTTTAAACAAGCAATTTATTCATTTTCAACAATGTTTACGCACAGAACGTTGAAAAAATATCTGAAATTTCATAAATTTTCGTCTGCAAACCCTTTTTAATTTGGACCCGTCTTAAATTTTGCCGTCTGATAATGGGTTAAGTTTTGATTGGGAAGATTCGCTTAAATCGGAAAGACCCCGACGGCGGCACTCAACCTTTTCGACCATTTGTGTCTCACCAATGGGTCGATAATCGTAGACCTATGTGGGATAGCAGCTGGAGGCTAGGAAAGGATGTAATGGTAGTACTGGTGTGAGAAATACCAGGATTCCATTGTTAAGTGCTCCAGCCGCCGCGATATAACTGAAAGATTGTTGAAAGCGGCGTAAAAACCCCATTCAAACAAGCAAATTAAATCGGAAAGAGAAATGTCGTTTTGCAATTTAAACTGTTAATGCCGCTATGTTCGGTTAAAAGCAGTGTGGATAACCGGATAAATTTTATTTGTTTGGACGTGGTTTGAATCCACGTTCAACAATATTTCAGTCATTTCGCGGCGGATGGAGCACAATACCTACTTTTCTTAGATATGCAATCAATGGATTAACTGGTTAAACCTCCAGTGATAGTTTGCATTCGTTGAACTTGTAGATCACTGCAAAAATTGTCTATTAACTTAAGGTAGTAACGTTGACGTTTTGCTGGTTAAAAAA